>CM054130.1:12211067-12601067 GCA_028751855.1 Ambrosia trifida | reverse complement strand
TCTTTAAGAGACCCGAATACCTGCAAAATTTATATACGAGTTCAAATAACAACTAATATATACGAGTTCAAATCTCACAAACCCTAAAACAAATTTATGTACGGGGCTAAATATACGAGTCTAAATATGTACACTACTAAATATACACGGGTCTAAATTATAAACAAGTGTAAATACATAAACACACCTGACTTGTTTCAAACGAAACATCCGGGACAGGTTCGTCGCCACCGTTATCACCTCCCTCGTGCGATTCCTTGAAGCTGCCATGACCCTCCTCGTGCGAATGATAAGTCCCGTATTCGTACTGAGGATGACTTGGCGGCACGTCAAATGACTCCGGTTCTTCTACGTACTCTCGGTTCAAATCGGGCAGCAGGTTCAAATCGGGTAGCGCCTTCCCGTCACCACAGTGAACAACGGATCTAACCTCCTCCTCACCACGTTCCACCACGGGTCCGAAAAGGCTTTCCGAGACGTGAGATATGCTAAACGAGTGCCCCCATTCATCCGAAACATTACTGAGGTGCCCTGAAGACATCGCGGTAGCTTGGTATGATCGGAATTTAGGTGCTCCGTTTTTTTTTTAATTTTTCGTCGACTGAGAAAAGAAGACAAGGAAGAAGAATATATCTGGACCTCTACGGGCCGTAGGGGTCTCTATGGGCCGCAGAGGGTTTAATGCTCCCACCAAACCCTAATATCTACGGCCCGTAGAGGGGTTACTTTTCAGACTGACACACTGCAAGTCTGTTCATTGATTGTCCTCGTACCTCGTACGTGCCTACAAGCCGTAGAGACCCATACGGGCCGTCTAGGGTTTAAATGTACTCCACCAACCCACCTCTACGGACCGTAGAGGCCTGTACGGACCGTAGACGCTGCCCTCATTTATTGCACTGACACCCTCTACGGGCCGTAGAGGTCTCTACGAGCCGTAGAGGGTTGTGCAAACCTAATTTTTGTTCTTGTGTAAATAACATGGCTCTTATAATATTGTATGTGTGTCATAGTTATGTATGTATGATGTATGGATGATACAAAGCTTAGGACAGAAACATTGAATTCTCCATGTGACCATGTATGTGCTGTCAAATTATAAGCTTCCCAAGTGTGTGCAAATTGAGTGTGCTGTACATATGTGTTGTCTAAACTTCCATATATAGAAAGTATGCTTATGGCAACGTCGCTTTAGTTGTGCAAATGTTTATTTCAAGTATTTATTTATTTGTTTATTTAATTTATTAAATTTTAAATTTTGAATACTTACGGGTGTTTTATTTAAACTCATCAAATGTTCCTCTAATCTTATAATTGAAGCATACGATTTCTTATGTACTAAAGATATTATTAATGATTATCATATAAAATGGGTATGTAAATAAACATAAACAAACAAACAAACGTAAATGACAGATGTAAATGAATAAACGAACGTTCGCAAACTGTAAACGAAGCATAATGTTGTATAATTTTACTTATTTCTTTACACATTTGCTTAAATGGATGGAAAGTTGTAGCTTGTTTCATGTGTTTTAGCTAAGCGCATATTTATTGAGACGAAATGGTCCATCAACGCATTAGAATGCCTAGAACATATCTTGAATCTATTTAGCATTCTTGGCTAATTCTTCAATAACATCTTGAATCATCAACGTCGTGTTGAGATACGAAGAACCCCCTTCGGCCATTGCCCTCTTCGCCATTTCCCCGAGCTCTCTAGCTCTCTCTCTTCTCGCCTTTCCCAATCCCTCCCCTTCGTCGTTCATCACACTCTCCACAGCCGCCTTGACGTTCTCTTTCTTCACCAACACTCCAAACTTATCCATACCAATGCTCACTCCTGTTTTCAACACATCTATCACAAATCTTTCATTTAAAAACTGATCCGCAAAATGCGGATATGTAACCATCGGTACCCCGGCTGAAACCCCTTCCAGAGTCGAGTTCCACCCACAATGAGTCACAAAACCACCAACCGCTTTGTGGGACAGTATCAACACTTGTGGCGCCCAACCACGAATAATTACGCCTCTATCTTTTACCCTTTCTTCATATCCCAATAACCATTTCTCCGTCTCATCCGTGGTCCATCTTACACACCAAATAAACGATACGTTAGATAACTCCAATCCCAACCCAAGCTCGATCACCTGCTCGTTGCCAAGACTCGACATACTTCCTAAACAAACAAAGATCACCGACCTCAGCTCCTTCATGTCCAACCATTTCAAGCAATCATGCTCGTTAATCCCAGCCTTGTTTCCTCTATCAGCCATATCTAAAACACTTCTATTATGCAATGAAACCGGCCCGATACACCATACCTTCTTCCCTTTCGCCTCTGCGAGTCGTTTAACATAATTCGGCTCCAGCTCTTCAAAACTATTAACCACAATCCCATCTGCAGCTTCCTCGGCTACACTCATTCGGTCAAAGAAGTCGTCCATCTCTTTCGACGTCTCCCTTTTCCCCCAACCGCTCGCTTGTCCCTTAGTGAGCTTAATCCGGTCAGGTATTCCAGGCAACACAAAGTAATCCAAATCAGAACTGATTTCATTCAACACATTAGTATTCATCACAATGTGTAAACACAAGTACGTGAAGCAACCTGGTCCATGAAACACAAGTCTTGGAATACCAAACCGATGAGCTAGATCAGTCGTCCAAGGAAATTGGTTATCAGATATGATGCAACTAGGAGGTGGAGTTAACCGTTTGAGAACATGTTCCGAAGGTTTTTCCAGCTTGTCCATGGAGGCATACATTTTGACAAAGAGATCAATCGATGGAAGCATGTCGAAATTTTCGCATCCTTCGGGTAAACCAACTTCGGCTAAGGGGAGTTGGAGTTCGATAACATGGATCTTGAGCTTGGCTTGGATAGCCCGATCGATGGCTGGTTTGAAACGGGTGGCGTTAACTGGAGTTGTTATGATGGTTACAGTGGCGTGATGGTGAGCTAGTATTCTAGCGATGTCGATCATTGGTATCATGTGGCCTTGTTGCATTAGAGGAAACAAGACAAAGTGAACGTCTTTGGTTGATGAAGCCATTATTAGTGATGTTAAGAAAATCTAGATGTTATTGTTAAGGAAAACGTTTGAGTTCGGCTATATATAACTGAAACGATCATGATGAGTAGGTGGACTTATGCTTGATCAATACGTTTTTAGTTTTAGAAAAAAAAAATAATAAATAAAATAAAAAGAAGAATCCAAGAGCATAGTAATATAATAGTATATTGCCTGCGGTGCTATATCAGGTCAAACCGTTGTCGCCAGCTAATCTTTGAACAACCTTCAAGACCGTTATAATCGCCGTTGTTAAAACCGGCCTTCCGACGTTAGACCTGAACGTGGTAATGCCATTTTATGCTGCTTATCAAGTGTTGCACTCACCTCCGTCGACCAGCTGTCGCCGTCACGACGGCGACCATCATTCGGAAACGGTGGTTGTGGTGGTAAACTTGTGCACTGTACTTGGCTTATTTCAAACAAATGGCATTTTAGTAATTAACTTCTAGACAAAAGATCAAATGCAAACAGCTTTTTCGTACGAATTGTACGAATTGAAGGAAAAAACACGCGGGCCGTTTATAATTACTCTAGTTATAAACGGCCCGCGTGTTTTTCCTTCAATTCGTACAGTTCGTACCGAAAAGCTGTTTGTACGTGAACTTACCCTTAACTTCTAAATAAAAAGGTTATTTATTTTCCGGTAAACATGAGTGACAGTTCTGTAAATAAGTTTTAAATTAGGCCTAGTTTGTGTGTGAAAGCGTCGTTTTACTGTAGCGTAGGAGGTGAATTGTTATATATTATAATAATTTGCATACATTTCTTGTTTATGTGTGTCGGGATAAGACGTTCAAAAAAAAAAGAATGTGTTGTCGGGTAAAGAGTGGAGGGCAAGCATCCATCCTAAGCCGCCTGCTTTGACTACATCTAGTCAAACCGTCTTCGAAATTATTTGCTAGTGGACCATAAACGAGTAAATGACGGTGAAGAGAGTTTGCCTATTTTCTCAGAATTCGTCGTGTGCTATATCTAGCTTTTCCCCACTTTATCTAGAATGAATGGTGTCCAGAATTTCAAAAAATTAATTACTTTAATTGAACCTAAGTTAATTAGGATTCATACACTCTCTATTTAAGATTCATACACCTTGACCCACATCACTTACCAATAGAAGGCTGCCACATATCCCAAAATGTGATGTCGTACCCTCAGAATGTGACGTCACAGGGTGTATGAATCCTAGAACCCTTAACTTAAACGGTTAACATTAATATATTTAACAATTTTCAAAAAAAAAAAAACATTAATATATTTAACACAAATAAAATAAAAACTACATAACTAAAATAAAAACTTGCATAATTAAAATTAAAATTAAAATTGAAATTGAAATTAAAATTCTAACCATCGGCTTCTTATACGGGAAAGTTTGTTAGAATTTCCCAAGCTGAAATGTGAGTAAACCGGCGTTCGTAGTGCTCTTAGCACTCGCGATGAGCCGTGTCAATCGCTTCCGCCTCCGTTAGGCCGCCACTGGCATTCATCCATTACAAGAAAGTTGAGCTTTAGCGGCAATACTATTAGCGGCGATATGTCGCCATTATTACCCTGTAAGCCTATAATCGGGAAAAGCATCCTCTTCCCCAATTATTTTCCCTCCAATCCTCTCCTCTCTGGCGCTCCTCTCCTCAAGTCCTTATCGTCTTTCAAGATTGCTTGCAAAGCTTTTTGATGGAATGGGTAAAACATGCATGTTAAGCTTTTTGATGGAATGGGTAAAACATGCACGTTGACTTGGCATGACCACGCTGACGTGGATGATGATGTGACATGCCAACACTAGCATGAATGATGCCATGGACGCTAACAGCGACGGTGAAGTGCCCATCCCTGACTTTCATAAGACGTTGCTTGATATTTGGGTCAACTTCCCCGTCCTTTTCCCTCTTCCCTTGCACCCACCACCATGCGAGACCTCTTTCCCCCTTGGGAGGAGCGCCGTAACCAAGTCCTCAAAACCAGAGCCATCCTTCCAGGTTGCCAAGGCTCGTAGAATACTATCACATTGCAAGGACTTCCTATTACCCGACCTTCGTTCCTGCCTAAAAGACGGTACAACCACGTTAGGAGTACATCGTGGTAAGAGTAAAAGTTTGACCTAACTTTTAGCAGACCCAAGGGAAGCCACTACTTTACGAATGACAGCCGTCAAAGCCTGAGAAAATGCTAAATGACAACTTGGGGGGATAGTTTTAACGGTCCGCACCGGGAGGGGGGAAACCTGATCGAGGAGAGCGACATCCCCACCACTCCTTGCGGGGTCCTAAGATCACGACTCACCCCAGGGTCCCGAGGCCTTGGGATCCCCACAATAAAATCCCCGTTCGAGCCAGACTTTCCAGAGAACCATCCGGGTGATGACACCAACTAAATTATTTTTATGTTTCTTCATAATTTGTATTTAATGCTAAGCAATACTAGCGTTTTGACCTTTGTATATAGTTTCATATACAAATGTTCCTTAAATTGTAGACATAGTTTATAACCCTTATATAAGTTTGTTGTACTACCCGTCCAACGGACGGGTATAAAACTAGTTTATTTTTTAATCATAAGCTATATCATTGAAAGTATTGTGACGAAACAAACTAATACTGACATTGGTATCGGTGTTATTGGAACCGGGTACCGTATTCGTTTCTCTGATTTTCAATCTATGTAAATAACGTGTCGATATTCACAAGTTCATATTTTGATATTTCTATTTTGGTTATTATCTTGAGTACCGGTGATGTAACGGACTTAATCGATATCAACCACGTAGAGTGCGAGTATCCACTAGTTTGTATATACTTACAAAACCAAAAGCTTATGTCTGATAAAGAGTGGAAGGCACACATCTAACCTAAGCCGCATGCTTTGACTCCATCCAGTCACATGATATTTTTGAGACGTGAGTAGACCGTCTTTGAAATTATTTACAAGTTGACCATACCATCAGCTCCGTGAACTCTTTTTTTAACGGTCAATAAATCAATCTTGAGCATTCTCGAAGTACCTACTGGATAAAGGAGTACTCCAAGAGTAACTTGGGTTCACAAGTAATTTCACACTAGTTTCAGGAGAAAACCCGTCGCTCGAAAGCCCACTACGGTAAAACCCGGCCCACCAGCAGCATTTTGATGCCGGTAGGATTTAAACTCCCCACCTCCCATAAAAAAGCAAGGAGGATGTCACTCCAGAATAAGAGAATTGATAGCTCCGTTAACTAAATGACAAAACTATACTTTATGCAAGGGTGAGGGACTCGTCTCAAAAAATATCTTCGAATACCTTATTTTAAACACCCTAGAGAGAAATGTTATGTGATTGTGTATTTATATTAAAATACTAATTCATAATCCGTCCACCAAACTATGTGAGCGGTTCTCTCAAATTATATGGGGTGGGCGTGAGTGATTGTGAGTGGAGGAGAGAGAAAATATTTGATGAAAGCACTGTTCAACCCTATATTTGAAAAGCTACTGTTCACACCTACATATACTTTAATATTTTTATAAGTAGTTGTGAGTGAGAAGAGAAAAAATATAATGATAAAAGTATAAAAAAATATTATTATTTTAATTAGAAGAGAGAAGATTTAGGGGTGGAGTAGTGATTTTTAGTATAATTTGATGGAGATGATTTGTTGGATAGGTTGTGAATGCTCTAATATGATCGTTTGAGACATTCCCTATCTTTCACGTCATCAGTGTTGGCTCAGCAGTTTCGTTAGGAAAAAAACACTGGAATCAGGGGTAGTGTTTTCTCGCGGTTCTTAATTACTCAAGTGGTTCACACACAATTATATATATAGAGGAAGGATTATTTGAGAAAAAATATAATGTGAGAAGAAGAAACACAAATAATATAATGATCAAACATTAAATAATTCATCTATTCTAACATTAATTATTCTACCTTATAATTAATTAGTCAAAAACACTTTATACTACTGGCTACACATATTACAATTCATCCTACACATATTCGTATTCACCCTACACATAACAATATTCATCCTACGCATTGAAATTCACCATTCATTTATCTTACACATCTCGAAACTAATCATACACATATTGAAGTGCATCCTAAATGTATCATAAGTTTTTTTGTAAGGATATATTTTGAAAAAGAGTTATCAGTTTCATTTATTAATTCTAGTTTAAGGGGGTTACAAACATTTAATACAAAATCAATTAGAGCATTTTTATTGGTTTAAACTTTTTTTTTTCTTACAAGAAATTTTCTACACATATTGAAGTTTATCCTAAATGTATCCTTCCTTTTTTTTTTTTTTTTTGTAAGGATATATTTTGAAAAAAAAGTTATGAGTTTCATTTATTAATTCTAGTTTACGGGGGTTACAAAAATTTAATACAAAATCAATTAGAGCATTTTTTATTTAAACTTGTTCTTTTTCTTCTACAAGTAATTTTTTTCTCATTTGAACCCTCCACTTATATATATATGATTTTTAATGTTATATTCAACATATACTGCCAATGATCTACAGCCCAGCTGGTTTGATATATGGTGGGTTTTCCCTTAGGGGTTCCCATCCTGAGGTAGGTCACAGGTTCGATCCATGCACACCACTAAAAAATTCTCCATGACGGTTTGAGCTTAGGCAATGAGGACACCGGTGTGTGGGTAGGGATTCGAACTTGGGACCGCTAAGTTAGGGTTGTACAAAAATTTCCACTTAACTAAGCTTTTCAAAAAAAAAAATATTCAACATATACTTCATCTTTTGTTTTTTAGGTAAAAAATTAATACCCGAGAACCAAATACGAAGCACACTTGGTCACTCAACTAGATATGATGTGTGATGTATATCCAAGAATCTTTTATACGAAGCACACTTTGACCCTCAACCACATACGATGTGTGATGTATCAATAAATATATCTTTTATGCCATGCATATATCAATATACAAGTTAAACTGAATACAAATTTTCCAAAATAAAACTTATAGGAACTAATTTAAATTGTATCACCACAAATCTGTTCTCATACGACCAACCTATACAATAACACCGTGTCATCGGTACAGATACCCTTTGCTGATGACACGTCATCGGCACAAGCCCAACAAAAGAATTAAGTTTTTTTGGCCTCGGGGTAGGTTGGGCGGATGAAATCAAAAAAGATAGCGCCATTGCTAAATCTTTTCCCACCAGTTATTTTTTTTTCCTATTTATGTACTCTCTTATGAAGAGCTATGTTGGCGGGGTTTCCCACCGGCCGAAACACCTTCCTTAACTTTTGAATTTAGCACATTTGATTCCTATTTCATTTTTCAAGTACTACAAATTACCCTCTTTGGTTTTTAATGTTTCAACTTTATCTTTGTATAATATATAAATATTTTTTTAACTTAGGTTTTTTTCTATTTTAACTTTTTTTTATAACTTTCGTTCTAATTTCTTTTAATAAAAATAATTTATCAACTTGTTTAAAAATTTTAACCCCTTGAGTTTCTAAAGTTTAGAGTTTACCCATTTTTGTACCTTTACTTGAAAAAAAACCACTTTTTACTTACAAATTTTTATTTGTGTCGGTATAAATACGAGTTGGACTTTTTTTTTTCTTTTGGAATATTTCGAGTTTACCCCTTGTCTAAATTTTTTTTGGGAAAATGGCGAATCTAGCCATTGACCGAAGGGATTTGCCAATTTAGCCCCCTCAGCCGTCTTTGGAAAGACGGTTCCTAGTTCCCGAGGCGTCTCAGAAGTCTTTAGATTATGAGTTACTACGGACCAATTAAATTCCTCCACATGTCTGACAACCCGCGAGACGACTTAAAGTCGTCTCACTCGTCCGCGAGACGACTTAAAGTCGTCTCACTCGTCCCATTTTCCGAGACGACTTTGAGATTCCCTCAGCCCGAGATGACTTAAAGATGCCTTCCATTTCCCGAGACGACCTTAAGTCGTCTCGCAGGTTGTCGGACACGTGGCGGAATTTAATTGGTCTGTAGTAACTCAGAATCTAAAGACGTTTGAGACGCCTCGGGAACTGGGAACCGTCTTTCCAAAGACGGTTGAGGGGGCTAGTTTCGTAAATGGTCTCGGTCAACGACCATTTTCGCCATTTTCCCAAATTTTTTTAGGTTATGAGTTGGTCTACATTTCAACATAAACTTTTTTTTTTTTTTTGAAGGAGTGATGTCAAACATAATACGTTTTTCATGCTTATTTTATGAGTGCTTCCAATTGGTCCACGTTTCAACGTAAATTTTCTTCCGAACCGAGTTAAAAGCATTGTGTTTTACACTTTTTAGTAATTGTTTTTTACGCATTTTGTTTTACGAATTGTGTGTAGCGTTGGGGGTTTTCAAAACCGAAGTATCCGGTTTTTGAATATCTGAATATCGTATATCTGAAAAATTCAGATAGTGAATATTGACATCCGAATCCGAAATTTTGAATATCCGAAATTTTGGATTCGAATAACCCAATAGATATCCGAATCTTAAAAAACATTTTTTCTTATATTAAAACCAAAGCTGCTTAATTCAACTATATATATCTCTAGAAAAGCTAGATAACAATAAAATCTTGGAAAATTGGATTGTAATAATCCCACTTTTGTGTTGTTGGCTAATAATAATCCCACCTAAGTTTATTCTTCCCACCAGTCCCATCTTTTAATTTATTTTTTCTCATTGCACCCGCCGTTAAGTCACACTAACGTCGTTAGCTGAAACTCACAATTCTAGGCGATTGTTCACCGGATTTGAAAGAGGGAATCGAATTTCCGAATGGGCATGGTTTGATGGTTTAACTGTTGGTTCTGGTCATCCCCTCCGACGAAAACATCAATCTGAAACCCATCAAACCATTCTCGTTTCTGCAATTGAACATACCAATATCATTGTCTCGATTCCCTGTTTCAGATCCGGTGAACAATCGTCTAGAATTGTGAGTTTCAGCTAACGGCGTTAGTGTGAGTTAACGGCGGCTGCAATGAGAGAAAATAAATTAAAAGGTGGGACTGGTGAGAAGAATAAACTTAGGTGGGATCATTTTTGGCCAACAACACAAAAGTCGGATTATTATAATCCAATTTTCCTAAAATCTTTTAGTATAATCAAGATCTGTACATATGAAACTTGTACATATGAACCAACAAGTGTGAACCATATCAAATTAAATAACATGACATAAAAAATGGGAGAAAAGATGGTCAATGGAAATGGTGGAACAAAATAACACAAAAAAACTTACGAGCGGAGATTGAAGACGATAGAGTGGGAAAATGATGGTCGAGGGCAGGGTGGATAGTGGTCGTGGTAGAGACGACAAGAGAAGATGGAATGGATTGGAGATGGAGGATGGCTGATAAAGTGTCTTGGAGAAGGAGGCGTATGTTTAGGGTTAGGAATGGAATGGACGGTATGTATTTGTGTAATATAATGTGAGTGTCCGTGTATTAAGATTTCGGATACGGGTTATCAGATATTCCGAATTTGGATTCGAATTTTTTTGAACACCCCTATGTATCGCATTGTGTCTTATACTTAGTGCGTTACTACATAATTCAAACCGTTGCCACACGCAATATGGAAAATAATAGTTTTCTTTTTATTAAGTAACAACTTTTATTATATAAAACCTCTCAAGACAACATGTCGTCGGGATAGGTTATTTAATTTTTAAAATTTTTTCAACTTATATATAACATTTTTTGGAAAATTATTAATAATAATAATAATAATAATAATAATAATAATAATAATATAATAAGCATATCCAGACGACATGTTTTCATAAGAGTGTTTATAAACCCTAACTCAACCAGAAAATTATTTCTTTTGGCCTATCCCGATGACATCTCGGGAAAAGGTTGGGCAGGTGAAATTGATCAAAGATGGTAAGACCAAGCAACGGTTCCATCCCGTCAAACCAGAACTGTTACCGACCCAAAGCAAGAACCGTATGGAGCTTGTATTCAGAATCTAAGACTAATCCTTATCACATATACACTCGTCGGTTATATGCAGGTTTTCACGGGTCTGCCGGTCCTGAGAATTCAAGTGCCAAGGCCAAGCTGAGAAAAAACGCCCTTAGGCCCTAACGAATTATATAAAAGAAATATTCTTTTAAACGAAGACTTATGTTATGACAATATACATAACAAAAATATAGTATTTGAATGACATATCGTAATAGCTAACCAATGATTCGTAAAGCCTTCCTACCATTTTTTTAAAACAACGATTAACCGTATAAATTTTTTAGATTGTTATATTATTATTTAGATTAGATGATTAGATGATTAGATATTTGAATTATCAATTCTCGATCAAATTTGGCCCAATATATAAGTTATAAGGTTTTAGATGTATCATAAATGACCCAATACGTTTCATGGTTCTAAATTTTTAGAAATTACTCAAAAAGTTTTTCGTTTCATATTTTTAAACACACACATCCAATATAAAAAAATTGGCCCCACCGAAATTACGTGCCACAGCCGGGGGTGCTGCTCGTCCACCCCCAAGGCCGGCACTGGTTTGGGCAGTTGGACTGCATATAGATATCTATAAATATTTTTTCTACTGAATGACAAAGCTTACTCATACTTTATATTACACCAATATTCTTAACTACTCACTTTGCTCACATTTAAACATGAGACTCTGCTATAAAAGGCATGCGCCTTTATCTAGTATTTTTTTGAAAGGCGAATTTCTTGCTCCTTGTGAGACTTGAACTCAAGACCTCACACTTTTTAGTGTATTAAAAGGCGCCTTTATCTAGTATACTAGACCCAAATTAAATATTATATAAAATATTAAATCATAATTTTTTTTTTTTCACTTCTCTCTATTTATTTAATACTTCTTTTCTCAATTATTGTTTTTCTATATATTATGAAAGTATTTGTAGTAATTGACTAATTGTTCATCTTTTTTATGTAAATTGAGATGCATATTTAATTATTGGAGTAGCATGAATGGATGATCATAACCATCCACATCAATAACAAGTGGTGGACACTAAAGCGTGCAAGCTAATGAACAAATATATATTGCCGCAAAAGTCTCACAAAGACTAAACCATACCACCTTCTGAAAACCCAATGGCTTCTCTTCCCACATCCCTTCACTTTGTCTTGTTTCCACTAATGACTCAAGGTCATATGATACCCATGTTCGACATAGCCCGGTTACTAGCCGAACGCGGCTCCACGGTTACCATAATCACAACTCCTGTTAATGCTAACCGTTTCAAACCGGCCATTGATCGCGCAATCAAAGACCAGCTCAAGGTTCAAATTCTTGAACTCCAACTCCCTTTGACAGAAGTTGGTTTACAAGAAGGATGTGAGAGTTTTGACTTGCTTCCATCAGCTCAACTTTTTCCTAAATTGTTTGCAGCTGCTAGTATGTTAGAGGAACCCGCGGAAAACATGCTCCGCGGGCTAAATCCGCCACCAAGTTGCATCATTTCTGATAATCTTTTCCAGTGGACAAACAATATAGCTAGAAATTTTGATATTCCAAGGATTGTTTTTCATGGCCCTGGATGCTTCACGTGCATATGCATACATATGTCTATATATGCTAATACATTAGATGATATCAATATCTCTGATTCGGAGTACTTTGTGCTGCCTGGCCTTCCGGACCGCATTGAACTTACCAAAGTGCAGGTAGGGTGTGCATTAGTCGGTTTTTTTGTGTAGCTTTAAATGTTTGGGTCCTGAAACAGATTCATAATAATGAATATGGGTCTAAAACTTATTATTTAAACTTTTTTTATTAACCACTTAATCACTTATTAATGAGACGACTTTATTGGGGATGAATATTGATACAGAAAGAAACAAACACACACGCACTCACACCTAGAGGTAGGGCTGCAAACGAACCGAACGAACACAAACAATGCATTGTTTGTGTTCGTTTGCTAAAAAAATTATGTGTTTATGAACAATTTATGAACCCTTACCGAACGAGATTTTCTGTTCATGTTCATTTGTTAAGAAAACACTCATGTTCGTGTTCGTCTGTGTTCGTTTGTTAATTTTGTTTATGAATGCAAACGAACACAAACGGACACTAATGAACACAAATAAGTGTTAATGAACACAAATGAACGCAAAGAAGTGTTTATATAATGAGCTTAGATACAAAAAGTAGACTTATTGATCTCATATATATATTATATTTACCTCATATATATTATTTATTGTGTAAAATAAATAAAAATAAAAGAATATAAAAAAAGTATAAAAATTAAAACCTTAATAAACTATCGAACATAAACGAACATGTTACCGAACGTTCACGAACATAAACGAATGAACACGACCTCTGTTCGTGTTCGTTCGTTTAACTAAACGAACGGAATTTTTTGTTCGTGTTCGTTCATTTGTTAAACGAATGAACACAAACGAACTTCCCGCCGAACGGTTCATGAACGTTCGCTGAAAGTTCAGTTCGTTTGCAGCCCTACCTAGAGGTGTACAAATCGGATTTTTTGGCCAATCCAGTTTCGGTTCCAAATTGGTTCGCTACAGTACCGGTTTGGTCAGCCACAAAATCGGTTTTTTACCCGGTTTCAGTTCGGTTTTGATTCCGGTTCGATTTCGGTTCTAGTCCGGTTCACTTTCGCAATTTTTAAAATCGTATAAATTACATTAAATTTAACTTTTAATAACTTTTAGGGGTTTTTATATAATGAAATTGAATTTTAATTAATAAAGAACAAAGTTTTATTTGTGTTTATGGTCAAAAATGTATTTTTCTTAAACAGGTTTCGGTTTTTACCGGTTTCAACCGGTTTTTAGCGGTACCGGTTTCTGTTCGGTTTATTTTGACCAGTTTTATTGTTAGCTTTAGCCCAGTTTTCGATTCGGCTCAATTTGGGATTTTTTTAGTACCGGTTTCATGTGGAATCGGTTTTGACCGTTTCCGTTCCGGAACCGGTTTTTTTGTACACCTCTACACACGCCGTTGGTGAACACCCGATTTTACTAACCTTGAATATTAATGCTGGTGGGTGTAGAGGAGGGTAGCCCTTTTGGGATGGGCCGCTATATTACTGTGGGGTGGGCTCATCAAGATAGGGATGGAGCAAGGGTGAGGGATAGACCTGCCTCCCTTTTAAAAAAAACAAAAAATATTATTGGTCAATTTGCTCTGTCCTCTCCGTCCTCTCCGTCTTCTAGCCAACGTTCAAAGGGCCAAGCCCTAGGGGGCGGTGTGGACGTGCCCTGCCAGGCCTGGCCAGACCATGGACGCGCCCCACACCTGATAGCCTAAGACTCCTGTGCTTCTAAACATGTTACTGGCTGACTTGTATTCAAACTAAACAAGGAAAACACATATAAATATTAAAATAACTAGTTTTTACCCCGAGAGCGTCCCGAGTTGAAATATCTAATATAAAATAATAAAATATATTATTATTATTATTATTATTATTATTATTATTATTATAAACAAATCTCTACCATAAGTTATCATATTTAAATATAAAAAAAACGAATCTCTGCGCCGGGGTATAAATCTAGTGCCATTACAAATAAATTCGGAAATTTGTAATCGATCATTCTAAAAAGAACTAACATGAAATAAGAAAAAAAAAAGTTAATTATTGAAATATCGAACGCATTAGTCTAAGGGTTATGTGATGCGTTAAAAAATTCATGGGTATATGATCGGGTATGTAGTTCAGGTATTTGGGTATGTTGTTTCGGGTAATCGGGTCGGATATCACCTAATCCCAGACCCGACCCAAACCCACAATTTTTTTAAACTAATCCCAAACCCGACACAATACGTGTTGGGTTACAAAAAAATAGTCATTTTTTTCTCTGATTTTTATATAGCACTATGGTACTCGTTGGAAAGATAATAAAACGCTCGTTAATTTGGTGTAATTTTTTTCTTTAAAAAATCTCGTATATAAAAGATATTAACGTTTAAAAGTTATGGGAGAAACACGAGAGATAAAATAATATCTATTTCTTTTTTTTTAATTGGTTTAGAGTTGCCACATCACATCCTATGTGGCATCTCTCAAAGGAGAGATTGCATAAGAGTATGACATGTAGGATTAATCCCTTTGCAATATATATATACTAGTTTTTATCCCGGGAGCGTCCCGGGTTGAAATATCTAATATAACATAATAAAATATATTATTATTATTATTATTAACAAATTTCTGCCATAAGTTATCATATTCAAATATAAAAAAAATGAATCTCTGTGCCGGGGTATAAATCTAGTGCCATTACAAATGAATTCGGAAGTTTGTAATCGATCATTCTAAAAAAAACTAACATGAAATAAGAAAAAAAAAGTTAATTATTGAAATATCGAACGTATTAGTCTAAGGGTTATGTGATGCGTTAAAAAATTCATGGGTATATGATCGGGTATGTAGTTCGGGTATTTGGGTATGTTGTTTCGGGTAATCGGGTCGGTTACAAAAAAATAGTCATTTTTTTCTCCGATTTTTATATAGCACTATGGTACTCGTTGGAAAGATAATAAAATGCTCGTTAATTTGGTGTATTTTTTTTCTTTAAAAAATCTCGTATATAAAAGATATTAACGTCTAAAAGTTATGGGAGGAAACACGAGAGATAAAATAATAAAAATTTAATATTTAGATTTAGTAGATTAGGTTAAAGAGTATAATAGATTAGGTTAAATCATATTTATTTCATTTTTTTAATTGGTTTAAAGTTGCCACATCACATCCTATATGGCATCTCTCAAATGAGAGATTGCATAAGAGTATGACATGTAGGATTAATCCCTTTGCAATATATATATATATATAGATTCAAACTATCTAATCTGAACATATAATCTTTATCTTTGTTGGAGCATTCAACCGACTTGAACTTCATCTTTCAGATCCATTTAAACAGCCCAATTATTTAACATGGATTAGCCCATCAGACTCCTTAGCCTTAACTGAAACAAACCAGAATTTTTGGTCTTGGAAAAAACCGTTGTTGGGTCGTTTATACTGTTTGGTTTTGTTTGTTATTTCGGTTTTGGTTCAAGTAAGTGACCCATAAATGCAGGCTTGTAGTTGGGGCGGAAAAAGCGTAAAGGAAGCAGCGGCTTTTGTGGAAGGAATAAAAAAGGCGGAGCAAGATGCATATGGGATTGTTGTTAATAGTTTTCAGGAGTTTGAGCCTTACTATGTTGAAGAACTTGCAAAAGTAAAAGATAAAAAGGTTTGGTGCATTGGCCCGGTTTCGCAATGCAACAAAAGTTTGTTAGATATAGCCGAGAGAGGAAGCAAGGGAGCCATCAACGAACATGATTGTTTGAAATGGTTAGATTCAATGGATTCAGAGTCCGTAGTCTTTGTTTGTTTGGGAAGTCTAGCTCGTGTTTGCACCAAACAAAACATTGACCTTGGTTTGGGATTGGAGTCAACGAACAAACCCTTTTTATGGTGCATAAGACATACAACAGATGAACTCGAAAGATGGCTCTTAGAAGAAGGATATGAAGAAAGGGTTAAAGATAAAGGGCTAATAATCCGCGGTTGGGCACCACAGGTATTAATTTTGTCACATCGAGCTGTTGGAGGTTTCATAACGCATTGTGGATGGAACTCGACTCTTGAAGGGGTGTCAGCTGGAGTCCCTATGGTTACATGGCCACATTTTGCAGACCAGTTTATAAATGAAAGATTTATCGTGGATGTTTTGAAAATTGGGGTGAAGATTGGTATGGAGATTCCTATAGTCGTTGGAGAGCAAGATAAGTTTGGATTAGTGGTGAACAAAGAAGATGTCAAACGATCGGTAGAAGATCTAATGGACAAAGGAAAGGAAGGTGAAGCAAGAAGAAAGAGAAGTAAAGAACTTGGAGAAATGGCAAAAAGATCAATGGAGGATGGAGGTTCATCTCACCTTAATATGACGTCGATGATTCAAGATGTTGTCGAAATGTTAGACAAAAACATAACTTCACCGATTCAAGACAGTATTGTTCAATATTGAATGCATTGACTGCATATTATGTAATTGATTATCACTTACTATATTTCCATATATACTTGGTAGGTTTGTTAGGAATGTGTGTATATATATCTTGTATTGTGATCAATGAAAGCATCGAACCATTCAAAGTAAATCACATGGTATCAGAGCCAAGTGCTCTGGTTCCTAACAAACCCTAAAGCCACCTACCCCCTGAGGCTACGGTCTCACAGCTTCTGTAGAGGCCTCGGTCTCTCAATCCTCTTTCTCTTTCCTTTTCATTGCCCTGACCTTCACCTCTCGGTCATGGCCGACAAAACCAATGCAGGCTCAAGAAAGACCACTAACTCAACCGCCCTTTACCCCGTCTACACCGTTACAAACATCAACAGCAAGGTTCGTACATTAGATGGCAACAAAGTGACCTACTCATCATGTGTCAAGTTGTTTCAACTGCACGCGAGAGGATATAAAGTGCTCGATCACATTAATGGAACACTACCTCCAGCCAAAGACGACCCCACGTGTGACGCATGGATGGAAATTGATGCCATCGTCATGCTGTGGATATACTCTACGGTCTCGGATGATCGTATAGACTGGTTTTTGGATACAGAAGGCATGATCCTTCAAGCATGGAATCGCCTCAAGAAACTCTTCTTGAACAACAAAGGACCACGGGAAAAGATTATCACACTAACTTTTGGATTGAACTTATAATAGTGAAAACCATCCGAATAAAACGAAGTGATAAAAAACAACCATGTTCAAAATTCAGGTGACGGAAATTAGAAGAAACAGGTGCACACCATCACAAAGTATAAATAAATCGCTGCACACAAAGTGCTTGTATAAAGCACATATAGAAAAAGGACAGACAACCTGTGACACCCGGCAACTTTCGGTAACTAACTTTTGAAAACTTAGTAAGTCTACCTTAGCGAGTCGCGCATACGTTACACATGGTCGAGTCGAGTCGCACATCATTAGGGTTTTAACATACGCAAGTCTCGGGTCCCGGGAATTGGTGATCGGGCGGGAACGTGTCATTTACCATGTATTATATGTTTACAATCATTATGTGACTTGTCGGTATGTGAATATGTGCTAACATGTGTTAAAACGGGGTTTAACGCGCAAAACACACCAACTGTGGGGCTATAGGCGATTAGGCTTAATGGGATAGCCTAATCGCATGTTAAAGGGGCGAGTAGCAGGATGCTTATGGGCGAGTAGGGCTAATCGCCTATACATTCATGCGAGTAGGCACCCTACTCGCGTATAAAACCTGCACACTCGCATGATACATGCTGGACGACCAAAAACGCCTATAAATACCACCATTGACCTCCAAAACATCATTTGTGCAACCCTAGCCGTCCCATAACATAACCCAACACACAAATACCCTCTGGAACTCGTTTTTGCATCAAAACCACCATTTTCAAGCTTATTCCATCATCACCTCTTCATTTCAAGGTGTGTTCTTCAAACCCAAACCTTTAAATGATTATGTTTTACTCCCTAAACGTCCAGACCTGACTTATAAATGTTTTTATCTTTGGAAATCCATTTAAAACCATTTTTAAACAAACCCACACCTTTACATGTGTTATATGTGTTATATATGTTTAAAGGTAGGATTTTTAGGATTGAATCATGGTTGTTCTTATGTTATTTTGATGTTTATTGCTGAGATAAGTTAGTATGATGATGTCCTAGGAGTTTGGATGGTTTTGGTGATGTATTGTTGATATTTGATATTTTGACCCATTTGAAGGATTTTAGAGGATTAAGGATGTTATGAGGTGTGTTGTTGATTGAATGATGTTAGGGTTTGCTCTAGGATGATGCTAGAACAGTAGGATGCTATCGGACAACGTGATTATGTGGTTAAATCTGAATATTTGCTATTTAGGGTAAGTTCTTGCATGTTGATGTGATGTTTACATGCTAAGTTGCCATTTTGGGAAAACGCTCGCATTCGGGACTGTTAGAATGATGAAAACTTAGGGGTTTTGCTTGAAATATGTTTGTTAATGTGTTAGGATGATTATTGGATGTTTTTACATGTTTCGGATCTGATTTGGAGCGTTAAACGCGCGAAATTTCATTGTCCAGCTGCAACAGGCGAGTAGCACCCTAATCGCATGATGCTAAGGGCGATTAGGGGTGTACTCGCCAGTAGGTGAGGCCTACTCGTGTGTATAACAGGCGATTGGCCTTGTAATCGCCTGTTGACCAGCCCTAATCACATGTTGACTTTTCCTAATTGCTAGTTTGATTCCTAATCGCGTGTAATGCTGCTGTATGTATATTTTAACATCCCGGAACATGATTTGACGCCTAGGAACATGATAGGAACCCCGGGATTCACCCAATGACTTAGTAACACGTATTCGGACCTGTTTATGCGTTAAACGGATATTATGCTAGACTAGGTGAACTGTTGCGCGTATTAAGTGTCTAATTGCATATGTGGCATGTTGTCTTGTATTTATCTAACACGTGGATTGTCGGGTCACCAATGGGATGTCGAGTCTTGTCTTACGTTGTCTGGTTGTCGGTTAAACATGCTTTTCGAACACATAATGGTCATGGACTGGACGTAGGGACTAATGAACCCGATGGGTTATTAGTCTAACTTAACACATATCTTATGATAGGTCGCCAATAGTTGGGGCTATCATATCTCATAAACGGTTTACTCATATCACGCATACGGATTACACAACTTAAGGTGAGTTCACGGCCCCACATTTTACAGTTTTTACTTTCGGGGTGAGAAACATGCTTACAAACTCTTTTATGACTTATGACTTGTTAAACTCTTATGACTTATGACTTGTTATCACGTTATACTATGGCTTACTTATCTTACTATACGGTTCATCGAAAATCCCTTGAAACCACTAACATGGGTATATGGCGGGGAAATATGGATAGCGCTATTGGGAACTGACAAACCCCACTCGACGGTGGGACCGGCGGGTGCATATTGTCTCTAACAAAACAAGGTCTACCGGCGATGACGGTAGCCCATAGGAACTAAGGGTAACACACGGCTTAGTCAGTAATGGTTTCACCCGTATGAGTATCTCATTCTGCGCCTGGTTTGGCGTTCTCACAAGCATAGTAGTAATTGTGATGGTAACACATTTGAAGGATCACTGTAAACGTTTAATTAAAACCTGTGAACTCACCGGCATTATATGTTGACTCTTTTAGCATGTTTTCTCAGGTCGCTAAGGTAGCAGCATATGGATAGGCGCACGTGGTCGCACTGGAGTCGTCTCGTGTCTAGGGTTTCATCTGCACGTTTTGGGATTATGAGCTTTTGAACTTATGTTTATTTATGCATGACTTTTGTAAACTTTAAAAATGCTTCCGCACTGTTGAATGTCTGTTTTAAACTTATGCATGGTTTTATTTACGTATGTTTTTACATTTAGATGTCGTTTATTGTGACCGTTGACTTGGATCCTGGTATGTCACACGCCTCGCGGTAGAACTCCGCAGGTGGAAATTTGAGGGTGTGACAGATTGGTATCAGAGCCAATGGTTATAGTGAACTAGGACTGCATGTAGAGTCTAGACTATAGCCGAGTCACACACACTAGACGGTCACATACATTTGAGTCGTGTCTTTTGGGCAAACATACTAACCTTGTCGGGGTGTCGGTCTCCTTACCATACAGTGTCATATTACTTATCTCATTCTTGGCTATTTTTAGCTTCACTTTATTTTCCTCTCTGGGTTACAGCCGAGGGGACTTACTTATCGATCTTTTGAGTTAGTTATATCATTCTGGGATGTGGTTATCGGGTGACTTGAAGTTCTGGCTCGGAGCACGCCTTGGGGACCATGTAGAGCGATTTGTTATTTCGGGTGCACACGAAATCACAAATCGAAATGCATGAAAATCTTGGTGGACTTTGTGTTCGGACTAACGGTCATGCTGTAACCGTATTCTGAGTTCGTTGGTCACTTGTAGCTTGGTTTGTTATTGGTACTGAGTGTCTCGTCTCATGTTTTGGCAGAACATGTCTGGTCGCGCTGGTGGACGTACAGGTGGACGCCGTGGTGGCGGAGGTGGACGCCGTGGTGGGGGTAGAGGTGGTGGTAACATTACTATGACGTATGATGAGCTCAATGAGATGATGCAGCAACAGTTGGGCGTTGCACTAGCTGCTTTTCAGGCAGCCCAGCAGACTTTCATGGGTGCTGCTGCTCCTCCAGTTCAGGCAGGTGTTGCCTATAAGCGGTTTAAGGATTGTCAGCCTCTCAGCTTCCAGGGTACGGAGGGAGCTGTGGAGTTACTCAGGTGGTTGGAGAAGACGGAGTCGGTATTTGCTTTATGTGAGACTCCAGCGGTGGATTGGGTGAAGTTTGCTTCGGGGACTTTTGTAGGAGCCGCCTTGACGTGGTGGAACTGCGTCACACAGACACTTGGTCTTGGGGAGGCCAACGCCATGCCTTGGGCAGATTTTGTGCGTAGGTTGAAGGAGGAGTATTGCCCGCGTGAGGAGATTAAGAGGTTGGAACAGGAATATGGGAATCTTAAGATGGTTGGTTCTGAGGTTGAGGAGTACACGATCAGGCACAACGAGCTAGCTGTGATGTGTCCAGGTTTGTCTACACCGGAGTATAGGAGGATAGAGCAGTATCTTGCGGGTTTGGTGCCAGAGATTGCGGGACTGGTGTCTGCTAGGGATCCTACTACTATGTCAGAGGCGGTGCGGTCAGCTACTAAGATGACCAATTTGAAGATTTCTGAGGGTGTCTTGCCTCCTAGGGGCTCATCTGTGAAGGCGCCGGCTGAGAACAAGAGGAAGTGGGATAGTGTGGATAAGGGTTCATCGGGGACTCAGCGACAACCGGCAGCAAAGAAGACTGAAGCTTCTGGGTCAGCATCGGACCAGAAACAGGGGGGCTATGCTGGGAAAAGCCCTAAGTGTGGACGTTGTGGGTTTCATCATTTTGGTACTTGTGAGAGCTTTCGCTGTGAGCGTTGTCAGAAGACAGGGCATCTTGCCAAGAATTGTAGGGTCAACCTTTCCGGGACGACTCAGACTGCTGCTGTTACTACCCCTGCTCCACAGGGGAACCAGGGTTGCTTCCATTGTGGGGAAGCGGGGCACTTCAAGCGAAGCTGTCCCAAGTTGACTCAAGGGGGCACAGAGACTGCGGGGAAGGACGGGGACAAGGACGGCGGTGGCCGGTGGACTCGTGCTCATGCTTATGTGATTGGTGCTAGGGAGAACCAGGCGGACCCAGACACTGTTACCCGTACGTATTCTCTCTTATCTCTTGTTACGCTTTGGTCATACTTTTATCCGCATTTTTGTACACTCGTGTTTCGGGTGTTTTCCTTGTGGTTTGGTCTCTGTTTCTCATTCTTTGGGTTGATGAGGGTCCTTTGGGGATGCTACTAGGACGGTACCAGTGGGTTAGTTATACCGATCACAGTAGGCTCCAGTAGGCTTTCATCGGGGGTCTCTTGTCTCATACTCATATTTGGGAAAGTGGTTTCCCGGTTGTTACTGTCACGTTTGATTCATGACCTTCACTTGTTGTATTTTGGGGATACGTTACTTGGGCGCAGAGGTCGACACTCATTACTGTTGAAACCGAAAGAATCTCGGGACGAGATTCCTTTCAACAGGGGGATGATGTGACGACCCGGAAAAATTTTTCTTCTTATTTGTTTTCTCTCCTCGACTTCGGGAAATTTTCGGGATGAAAATTCTTTCAACAGGGGGATGATGTGACACCCGGCAACTTTCGGTAACTAACTTTTGAAAACTTAGTAAGTCTACCTTAGCGAGTCGCGCATACGTTACACATGGTCGAGTCGAGTCGCACATCATTAGGGTTTTAACATACGCAAGTCTCGGGTCCCGGGAATTGGTGATCGGGCGGGAACGTGTCATTTACCATGTATTATATGTTTACAATCATTATGTGACTTGTCGGTATGTGAATATGTGCTAACATGTGTTAAAACGGGGTTTAACGCGCAAAACACACCAACTGTGGGGCTATAGGCGATTAGGCTTAATGGGATAGCCTAATCGCATGTTAAAGGGGCGAGTAGCAGGATGCTTATGGGCGAGTAGGGCTAATCGCCTATACATTCATGCGAGTAGGCACCCTACTCGCGTATAAAACCTGCACACTCGCATGATACATGCTGGACGACCAAAAACGCCTATAAATACCACCCTTGACCTCCAAAACATCATTTGTGCAACCCTAGCCGTCCCATAACATAACCCAACACACAAATACCCTCTGGAACTCGTTTTTGCATCAAAACCACCATTTTCAAGCTTATTCCATCATCACCTCTTCATTTCAAGGTGTGTTCTTCAAACCCAAACCTTTAAATGATTATGTTTTACTCCCTAAACGTCCAGACCTGACTTATAAATGTTTTTATCTTTGGAAATCCATTTAAAACCATTTTTAAACAAACCCACACCTTTACATGTGTTATATGTGTTATATATGTTTAAAGGTAGGATTTTTAGGATTGAATCATGGTTGTTCTTATGTTATTTTGATGTTTATTGCTGAGATAAGTTAGTATGATGATGTCCTAGGAGTTTGGATGGTTTTGGTGATGTATTGTTGATATTTGATATTTTGACCCATTTGAAGGATTTTAGAGGATTAAGGATGTTATGAGGTGTGTTGTTGATTGAATGATGTTAGGGTTTGCTCTAGGATGATGCTAGAACAGTAGGATGCTATCGGACAACGTGATTATGTGGTTAAATCTGAATATTTGCTATTTAGGGTAAGTTCTTGCATGTTGATGTGATGTTTACATGCTAAGTTGCCATTTTGGGAAAACGCTCGCATTCGGGACTGTTAGAATGATGAAAACTTAGGGGTTTTGCTTGAAATATGTTTGTTAATGTGTTAGGATGATTATTGGATGTTTTTACATGTTTCGGATCTGATTTGGAGCGTTAAACGCGCGAAATTTCATTGTCCAGCTGCAACAGGCGAGTAGCACCCTAATCGCATGATGCTAAGGGCGATTAGGGGTGTACTCGCCAGTAGGTGAGGCCTACTCGTGTGTATAACAGGCGATTGGCCTTGTAATCGCCTGTTGACCAGCCCTAATCACATGTTGACTTTTCCTAATTGCTAGTTTGATTCCTAATCGCGTGTAATGCTGCTGTATGTATATTTTAACATCCCGGAACATGATTTGACGCCTAGGAACATGATAGGAACCCCGGGATTCACCCAATGACTTAGTAACACGTATTCGGACCTGTTTATGCGTTAAACGGATATTATGCTAGACTAGGTGAACTGTTGCGCGTATTAAGTGTCTAATTGCATATGTGGCATGTTGTCTTGTATTTATCTAACACGTGGATTGTCGGGTCACCAATGGGATGTCGAGTCTTGTCTTACGTTGTCTGGTTGTCGGTTAAACATGCTTTTCGAACACATAATGGTCATGGACTGGACGTAGGGACTAATGAACCCGATGGGTTATTAGTCTAACTTAACACATATCTTATGATAGGTCGCCAATAGTTGGGGCTATCATATCTCATAAACGGTTTACTCATATCACGCATACGGATTACACAACTTAAGGTGAGTTCACGGCCCCACATTTTACAGTTTTTACTTTCGGGGTGAGAAACATGCTTACAAACTCTTTTATGACTTATGACTTGTTAAACTCTTATGACTTATGACTTGTTATCACGTTATACTATGGCTTACTTATCTTACTATACGGTTCATCGAAAATCCCTTGAAACCACTAACATGGGTATATGGCGGGGAAATATGGATAGCGCTATTGGGAACTGACAAACCCCACTCGACGGTGGGACCGGCGGGTGCATATTGTCTCTAACAAAACAAGGTCTACCGGCGATGACGGTAGCCCATAGGAACTAAGGGTAACACACGGCTTAGTCAGTAATGGTTTCACCCGTATGAGTATCTCATTCTGCGCCTGGTTTGGCGTTCTCACAAGCATAGTAGTAATTGTGATGGTAACACATTTGAAGGATCACTGTAAACGTTTAATTAAAACCTGTGAACTCACCGGCATTATATGTTGACTCTTTTAGCATGTTTTCTCAGGTCGCTAAGGTAGCAGCATATGGATAGGCGCACGTGGTCGCACTGGAGTCGTCTCGTGTCTAGGGTTTCATCTGCACGTTTTGGGATTATGAGCTTTTGAACTTATGTTTATTTATGCATGACTTTTGTAAACTTTAAAAATGCTTCCGCACTGTTGAATGTCTGTTTTAAACTTATGCATGGTTTTATTTACGTATGTTTTTACATTTAGATGTCGTTTATTGTGACCGTTGACTTGGATCCTGGTATGTCACACGCCTCGCGGTAGAACTCCGCAGGTGGAAATTTGAGGGTGTGACACAACCATCATAAAAACAACACTCAAATGAAGAATGCCAACAACCGAAGTCCACAAAGGCCATGTAGTAACAATCAACACCACATTGCATTCAGAAAGACACCTAACAGAATACAACCACCAAAACATGATAACACAAAAACAACAACAAAAACATCATCAAACACCATTGCGACCATTTAACAAACACCTGGCGCGCGCCGACAATAGACATCCAAAACCGAGAAAACCACCATCAAAACAAAATCATAGGGTAGACAATTCAAAACCAAATCCATAAAAATGAAATACACGGCAAGAAGAAGTCTAATAAAATGAAAGTAAAAACCAACAGACAAACATCGACAACAGAGGATGAGGAAGCAGCAAACCTTAAGCAGTCATAGTAGAAGGAGCAAAGAAGAGATCACCATGAATAGGGAAGTGGCCGCCAGAAATAATTTTGTAGGCTAAAGGTTTGAAAGAGGGCAATGATGGTGTTGGGGTGTTTATAATGGGTGGCTGAGGAATAGAAATCTACAGGCCTGGAATCATGGGTAAGTTTTTATGGAGGGAACACTTATAGGGGTTGCAACTATCAGCAAGTGGTTTCGCAAATGGTGGGTAGTGGGGATGCAAATGGTACAAAAATGGTGGGGACGTGGTACCGCAAATCAAGGAATGGGGAAGGAGCAGATTTTCAAAGAGGCGGGAACATATATATGTAATTGCCCAAAAAGCAAAACTGCTAAATTTCAATGGCCAAGATCTATCTATTTTCTAATATGACGGTCAGATTCAAATAAAAAAACAGTTTTTTTTTTGTTGGCGTCAATATTATATATAATTATGCATCTACATCTACATCTACATCTACATCTACACTATATAATAAAAGAAAACACATGAGGGACACATGGCACTCCCTCATTAATTCTCTCATTTTATTATTTAATACATTAAACTCAAATTTAATTATAATAATTGATTTGCAAAATATAAGTTTATTAAATTAAATTTTAGTAATTACATTAATAATCATAGTTGTAACTGAAATCATTAATAAAAGAAAACACATGATCCTTTTTTATATAATATATTTATATTTATGTATTATTAACTTTGAATTTAAATCATGTACCTTAAATTAACCCATTTTTAAAAAAAATTAATCTGTTATTCTAATTTAAAATTAATTTTGTTATAATATTTGACAAATGATTATTAAGTTTTATTATTTTGGTCATTGTCGTAGATGTTAAACTATGTTCAGCAAATACATATTAAATTTAAATGCTTAAAATAGTTCAAAAGTCAAATAAACAAATTAATAATAACACAATGCAATTAGTCAAGCTTTTTTGTGACACTTTTATATTGTTCAAAACAAATAAATAAAATAAATCAATTAACATTAATCTACTTCTACATCTACACTATATAATAAAAGAAAACACATGAGGGACATATGACACTCCCTCATGAATTCTCTCATTTTATTATTTAATACATTAAACTCAAATTTAATTATAATAATTGGTTTGCAAAATATAAGTTTATTAAATTAAATTTTAGTAATTACATTAATAATCATAGTTGTAACTGAAATCATTAATAAAAGAAAACACATGATCCTTTTTTATATAACATATTTATATTTATGTATTATTAACTTTGAATTTAAATCATGTACCTTAAATTAAACCATTTTTAAAAAAAAAATAATCTGTTATTCTAAGTTTAAAATTAATTTTGTTATAATATTTGACAAATGATTATTAAGTTTTATTATTTTGGTCATTGTCTTAGATGTTAAACTATGTTCAACAAATACATATTAAATTTAAATGCTTAAAATAGTTCAAAAGTCAAATAAACAAATTAATAATAACACAATGCAATTAGTCAAGCTTTTTTTGTGAGACTTTTATATTGTTTAAAACAAATAAATAAAATAAATCAATCAACATTAATCGATTTTATCAATAGTAATAAAAGACAGCACATGGAGTACATAGAACTCCATTATAAAGCCTTCAATTTTATTATTTCAAACAATAAATTTATTTTAATTTGTTTCTTTATTTAATAATTATTACTTATTCAGTTTTTATTTGTTACAACTATAATTATTAATATAATTACTGGAATTCAATTTAATATATATATTCAATGTTTTTGTAAATCAATTAATATAATTATATTTTAATACAAAATTAGAAATAAACTAATAGACATAATTTGAAAAAGGTTTATGAACTAACAAAAGTAATCTTTATTAAAAATTATTTATTTTTTTAAGATAATATTATGTTATTAAATTTAAATCGTGTACCTTAAAAAACGTGTTTTTAGTATGTGGTCTTTCACTCTAAGTTTAAAACTATATTTCTTACAATATTCTAAACAAATAAAATAAAACAAATCAATCCACATTAAATAAATATTTGATTCAATACAAAACTAAATATGTTTGGATATTTTCGTATTATAATAGCTTGATATATAAAATACATTTTATATATGAAAAATAATTAATTGAAATCTTCATTAACTTTGTTTTTTCAAGTTACTTCAATAGAGAAATGCAATATCTAAACAGTCTTTGCATTACTAATTCGTTTCAATCTTTATTTTCAGGCTATTAATTTACACAATCTTTTTTTATAATACAATCAAATTGAACCAATAAATATTATTATGTAAAAGGACCTTGATGTTAGAAAAAAAAATGATTATACACTCAAGGTTAGAAATACTTTGGCTTTGAGGAAACTTGATGTCAAATTCCAAAATGAGCAATACTCGATTCAGATGGTTTAACGGATGAGGAGATACTTTTAAATTAATTTCATTTTTTTATATCTTAGCCTAAACAGATTTACCTTTATTACTTTTTTATTTTTGTTTTGTTTTGTTGTACCTGCAGTCTACAAGGTAATAGCTGTGTATGGAAGATATATTTTGGAATGTTTGAAAAAAGTTTTATGTGAATAAAAATGTTTTTTACAAGAAATCATTTAGGGGCTGATGAATATTTAATATTTTTTTGGTTGTACAGGAAACTTCTTTCTATTTTAAATAACATATGTAATCTAATTTTTCTTAATTATATTTTAAATTTATATATATTATATATAATTTAAAATTTTCAACCCGTGTATCACACGGATACATAACCTAATTTAGCATATAAGGATTCTTCAAGACTAATTATACAACCAATCATAAACAGTTCATTAGCTTCCAAAGAGCCATAATTAATAACGAACAATCACCTAGGAACCAAAAAAAAGGAGAAATTGGATTTTAATAACTTAAACTATTCGAAATTAACCGTTTGCACCTCAAACTAAAAAATTGGTCATATATAACCTGTACTATATATTAACCTATTGGATTCTAACACCCAATTTAGGTTAAGTCACTGACCCAGTTTGATTCGGGGTGCCACGTCAGCATGCCACGTCAAATTAGGGGTGCCACATAAGGCAAAACACTAACTGGGTAAGTGACTTAACCCAAATTGTGTGACAAAATCCAATAGATTAATAGTACAGGTTATATATGGCCAATTTTTTAGTTTGAGGTGCCAACCATCAATTTCGAATAGTTTAAGTTATTAAAATCCAATTCCAAAAAAATAATAAGAAACTTTGTTCAATACGGTACTTACCTATCCAGTGCAGGTATACCTACTTTATTAAAATACCCACATGGTATCCATGAGGTAAGTTTTATTTTGTCATGAGTCATGAATTTCATATAAAATTTCGAAAGTATGATACATCATACATGGCCTTCCACTATTCAGTTTACACAATTGTTATTTGTTGGCACATTGTAGGAAAGGAAATTCTTGTTTTACGATAAGGGAACACTTTGTCACTTTTAATATTTGAGGATACATACTAATTTTATGAAGGAATAAGCAAATTCGACAACAGCATAACAAAAAAATAAATAGCGATGAAGAGGAGATCCCGTACACTCATTTTTAGTCCAAGGCAAGGAAAGAAAGGAAAGATATAGATGAAGGGAGTGAAGATGAAAGGAGATGGCTAAAGTATCTTGCGTTTATATTTTAAGAAGGAAGGCAAGCAAAAGCATTCCACGTGTGAACAACAAAACAGTACAGTGAGACATGTAAGCGAATTGAAGCTATAAGACACATCTATATATAAGCAGACAACAGTGAGGAAAAGAAATTAATTTTCCTAACTAATGGCAAAACTTCACTGTATAAGTGTCTTTGATTTAATATATAAGGATAATATTGTAAAATGAAAGTTTGTATTGGTTTGTAGTAAAAACTGTTGGAAAGGTTTTAATCAAGAAATCTTAATCATATCAAAAGTCAACTGAAAAGTCAACAACATAAGAAATGGCGCCAAAACTCAAACGATGTGTCTGTATATTTAAGTTGTGTCGGTTAGGATTAGTCGGTTAAATAACCGTCATGTGTAAAGGGTATAAATACCCCTAGTATGTTTCATTTTCATTTGTGTGGAATAATATAGTTTGCATATTATCCCTCCACCCTCTGTTTTCATTTGCGAGTCACTGCATCTTTTGATGCATACTCCTATCAAACAAACATGTTCATCATAGATTGATCCAGGATCCGAAGGGCCTCAACATGGTATCAGAGCGTATGGTTAACGTGGATCAATCAGTTGCAGTCCAGAATTCATTGTCATCGCCAAGGAAGAAGACCCGAAAAACAGAGCATGTAAACGGATCACTAGAACGATCCCGTTTTCGGGTAGAAACGCAAGAAGAACGCAGAATCAGAAAGTTTGAAACCAGAAATAGAAAGAAGATCATGTTAATTGCAGAGGAAATCGTTCCTAGAACGTGTCTTACGCAGAGTGGCGAGAAGAAGACAAAAAGTCCGATGATCAGGAGGATCATTCATGGAACGTTTAAAGGCAATCCGAACATGTGTAAAGGGTATAAATACCCCTAGTATGTTTCATTTTCATTTGTGTGGAATAATATAGTTTGCATATTATCCCTCCACCCTCTGTTTTCATTTGCGAGTCACTGCATCTTTTGATGCATACTCCTATCAAACAAACATGTTCATCATAGATTGATCCAAGATCCGAAGGGCCTCAACAAAAACTAGTATCTTACTCGCAGCGCCTTGTGCCGTTTCTAAAATTACAGGCTGATAGGGAAGAAAATGAAATTAACAGAAAATGAAGAAGAAACAAAATGGCGTTAACGTTGTTAGTAATGACACTCTTAGTACGAATAGCGTTATCGTTGATCAAGTGATGAAAGACGGAAAAAAAAAAAAGTTAACGCCGTTAACACTAACGGCGTTAATTAGTACTAACGATTTAAAAAAAAAAAAGTTAACATCGTTAGTACTAACGGCATTATCGTTGAGGTGATGAAAGACGGGAAAATGATGAAGATAACACCATTAGAGCTAACGACGTAACGAAAAAAAAGTTGACGCCCTTAGTACTAACCCCGTTATTACTAACGACATACCCGTTAGTTATAATAACGATGTTAGTAATAACGGTGTTACAATAACTGTTGACGGTAAGTGTTAACGGCGTTACCATTAGTACACTTCGTCGTTACGTTCTCCTTTACTAAATAGAGTAATAATATTGTAAAATGAAAAATGTTTATCCTATATTTCATATGTTTGTCCTATTGGAAGATTGAGGACAAAACATATAGAAAGTGGTGAACTGAGATGCATGGTTATTGGTGCGATGCATGGACAAATACCGTCCATATTCATAACAAGCGGTGTACGTCGAAACATGCATTCAGTGTATATATATGTACATATATCACCGCTAAAGTCTCACAAAGCACCAACCAATACCTTCTAAAAATCCAATGGCTTCTCTTCACTTTGTATTGTTTCCACTAATGGCTCAAGGCCATATGATACCCATGGTCGACATAGCCCGATTACTAGCCCAACGTGGTTCTATGGTTACCATAATCACCACTCCTGTTAATGCTAACCGTTTCAAACCAGTCATTGCTCGGTCAGTCAAGGATAATCTCAACATTCAAGTCCTTGAACTCCAATTCCCATCTACTGAAGTTGGTTTACCTCAAGGATGTGAAAATTTTGACTTGATTCCATCAGCTAAACTTTTCCCTAAATTGTTTATGGCTGCCAATATGTTAGAACAGCCCGCGGAAAACATGCTCCGCGGACTAGCTTTAGCACCAAGTTGCATCATTTCGGATAATCTTTTTCCTTGGACAAGCAATATAGCTCGAAAGTTTAATATTCCAAGGCTTGTTTTCCATGGACCTGGATGCTTTACGTTCCTATGCATACACATTGCAATGAATAGTAATGTATTAGATGAAATTGTTTCTGATTCGGAGTACTTTGTGCTGCCTGGCCTTCCAGACAGCGTTGAGCTTACGAAAGTCCAGGCTTCGAGTTGGGGAAGAAAAGATAAGGAAACCGAGGCTTTTTTTAAAGCAATACAAAAGGGGGAAGAAGAAGCAAATGGGATTGTGGTTAATAGTTTTCATGAGTTGGAGCCTTACTATGTTGAAGAACTTGCAAAAGTAAAAGATAAAAAGGTTTGGTGTATTGGCCCGGTTTCGCTATGTAACAAAAATATGCTAGATATAGCCGAGAGAGGAAGCAAGGGGGGTGTTAGCGAACACGAGTGCTTGAAATGGTTAGATTCAAGGGAGCTAGAGTCTGTAATCTTTGTTTGTTTGGGAAGTCTGACTCGTCTCTCCAATGAACAAAACATTGATCTTGGTTTGGGATTGGAGTCGTCGAATAAGCCATTTTTATGGTGCATAAGACATACTACAGAAGAACTCGAAAGATGGCTTTTAGAAGAGGGATATGAAGAAAGGGTGAAGGATAGAGGTATGATAATTCGCGGTTGGGCACCACAAGTATTGATTTTGTCACACCGTGCCATTGGAGGTTTTGTAACACATTGTGGATGGAACTCGACTCTTGAAGGGATCTCAGCCGGAGTCCCAATGGTTACATGGCCACATTTTGCGGATCAGTTTATAAACGAAAGATTCATAGTGGATGTTTTGAAAATTGGAGTGAAGATTGGTATGGAGGCTCCGATTATCGTTGGGGAGCAAGATAAGTTTGGAGTGGTGGTGAACAAAGAAGACATCAAACGATCGATAGAAGATCTAATGGATAAAGGAGAGGAAGGTGAAGCAAGAAGAAAGAGGAGTAGAGAACTTGGGGAAATGGCAAAAATGGCTATGGAAGATGGAGGTTCATCTCATCTCAATTTGACATCGATGATTCAAGATATTGTCAAATTGTTAGACAAAAACTTAAGTCCACCAATTCAAGATAGTATTGTCCAAGAATCTTAGCTATTTAACGTCGAAATATCTCCATTAATAATTTGTTATTTTTTTTATATGTGGTTATGTAGAACTAAATAATACATTTTATGATGAAAATAGAAGCCATCACTCAATGTTTTCCCTCAATTCATCAAATTTCAATCCGTCACTTTCACTACAAGATTTTCCACCTTTAGCGGCGACCCGCCTTTTGGTCGCCGCTAAAGGTTCAAATCTGACAGGATTCATCCCAAACGTTGATCAAGATCAGATCTAACGTTCAGAAATTCATCGTATGTTTATGTATTAGCGGCGACTCCCCTGTTGCCGCTAAAAGTCCAAAAAATTATATCCTTCCTGCCTTCTTCTTCTTTCCCTCTTTCTTTTTGCCTCCCACAGTCTAAAACACATAAATCATTGGTTTGCATAATTTGTTCTACTTATGTGAATGCTCCTGCTCCCCATCAATCCATCATCTTTCACCACACTGATTCGACATGACATGACCTGACCGGTGTTCCCTAGCAACATTGCTGAGCCACATAGAAGTGCTTGTCCCACCCCTTTCCACTCCCTTAGGCTTATCGGTGTGGGGGACGTCCTTGGCCCGTCCCGGCCTGTCTGGACAGTTCCACACCACCCCTGATGAGGAGGCTCGTCTAAATCGTCAAAAAGTGGACGTTTGAGACGGGGCAAATTCGAATGTTAGCAATTAGTATTTGTGGAGGAGGACTAGCCAATGAGGACCATCCTCACATCTTTGGCTATTCCTCTTCTAGAGTACTACCCTTCTGGATGGCATGGCAGCTGATGTGAAGGCTAGTCTTCCTTTAAAGTCTAGTCTCCACACCCATCAGCCTTACCCTTACAGTATAAACATAGTATTGTGTCATTTATCGATCTAGTTCTTTAGTTTTTTCCTGCTATTACTACAATCTTTTTTATTGCGATTCTCGTAAATGAGTTACGGAGAGGATAAATATAATATTTTAATGATTTTTGAAAGATGATAACAATGGCAGAATGAGACAATGTGGCCCGGCCAAACAAATTGGATTGTGGATCTAAAAGATGTGACTCGGACGCCCAACGCGTAAGCCCTTACATCAACACAAATATCATTTATATATCTAATATCTAATAATATTCTATATAAGACAAAGATAATGTTATGTTCGACAGCCTCTACACAATAAATTTGGATTGACATACACAACGTAAGTTACCATGCACTAGCTAGTAAAACATGAGCAACATGTGTGGCGCGCGATATTGATCATAGTAATCATATATTACCTATGTATTTCTTGTATCAACAATATTTGACTGTTTTTGTCTTAATCTTAAAGATTCATGAATTGTGGATGTGAAATTATTGCGTTTAGCTAGCATTTAATTTCAATTTAAGAAAGGTATCCTTTTTTTATGTTTTGTGTTACTCGTTTACTTCAATTTACAAGGGTTTTTTTCATTACTATCCATAGTGTCACTAGGATGCAAACAAAGATGATTGATTCGATTTTCAACATTGGCATTTCATAAGAACCAGAACTATTAGTTTGTTATAAATAGATTCGTGTTTAGTGTTTACTTGTTTCGTGTTAGTATCTTATCATGCTCGTGTCTCAACGGGTCGTGTATAACATGATATGTCATCCCTAGGATTTGGATTTGTATCATGTCTTTTTATCACGCTTCTGCTCTTTGATTTATTAAATAAATAGTTATTTAATTGTAGATCTAAAAAATATATAATACGATTATATATATGTGTATATATATTATACAATATGATTTTATAAATAGTCGAATCGGATACAAGGAATCCCCAACAATTAAAATACAACATCAAAGTATAATTTGTACGTATACGAAAATAATTGTTTTCACTCATGTATAAATTTACCGTTCACACATATGTAAACTTTTTTTATTTACATATGTGTAAAAAAATTATTTTCGAGTGTTTTGCAAGTATATACATAAAAATTGTTTGGAAGATAAATGCTTTTTTCAATGTTGTATTTTGTAAAAAAATTATTTTCGAGTGTTTTGCAAGTATATACATAAAAATTATTTGGAAGATAAATGTTTTTTTCAATGTTGTATTTAAATTATAATGAGGTTTGTATTAAATAAAAAATTGATTTTGACTAATTTTTCTATTTATTCTCACGGTTCTCATAGTATTTACTGTTCTCAAGATGACTATACCTTTTACATATCCACATCAACTCCACCATTTTTAGCATATGATTTAACTAAAAAACTTACTTTCAAAATCACCTCTCATTTTTTAAAATCTCCCAAATCTCATTTACTATTTTTTTTTTCTTTATCTCACATTATTTTTTATCTTCCTTGTTTTCCATAAAGAATAAATAATAGCTTTTCATATATAATATTTAAGTTACAACTTTTCATATTATAAAAATAGGGTTTAGATACGATGGTTCTGAGTGGAGTGAAAAATTATGGTTTTTAGATATTTACCATATATTTTAAAAATAGAGTAGATATGGTGGAGCTGATGTGAATGCTAGCTATTAGAATGTTTCTGACTACAATTTTGTTTTGATAGAAATAAGTAAAAGACTAAGAGGTTACAACTAGGGATACAAACGAACCGAATAAACACGAAGAAATCCTTATTCGTGTCCGTTTGTTAAGAAAATAATGTGTTCACGAACATTTATCGAACGAGATTTTTTGTTTGTGTTTGTTTGTTAAGGAAACGAACATGTTCGTGTTCGTGTTCGTTTGTGTTTGCTTGTTAATTTTAGTACCAGACATAAATAAGCAAACAAACGCAAATGAACGTTCATGAACACAGGCGAACTCAAACAAGTATTCATAAACAGAAATGAATATATATTAAATTTCAAATAAAATCAGTATCGTTCATCACAAACATTACGTAGATCCGCCCAAAACATACTAACTTAATTATCTAAACATACTTGACATATTGATAACGTAATTACCATACAATAGTAGTGTCCCTAGATAACACAAATTTATCATATTAAATTTGAAGTACCCATTTAATCCAACAAAAAATAAAACTCAAAGTCTTCATAATCTGGCGATTATAATAGTTAATAAAAATAAATGAAGTAATACTAATATGTAATACACTAATATCATCATCATACTTAGTTAATCCCACCAATAGCAAAAGCTAAGGTAGGGTCTGAGGAGGGTAAGATGTAGACAACCTTACCTTACCCCGTGGGAATAGAGAGGCTGCTTCGAATGAGACCCCCGGCTCGATAGTGGTTTTGTATCAAGCCTTGGACATAAGGCACATAACACTTAGCAACCGGGACAAACCCGATTGGTGCATGTACCTTGTCTTTTGGTTATCAACGTCACCACCTGATGCATGATTAATTGTCCGTCATTTTTAACGTTATTTTCACGAGATTAGTAAAATAACGTTAAAATCAGTGCAGCTTTACTTTTAAGTACTTAAATTAAAAATGACAGTTAAATAACCTAATAAACAATCAAACATAAACGAATACGTTAGTGAACGTTCACGAACATAAATGAACGAACAAGACATTTGTTCATGTTTGTTTGTTTAGCTAAAATCTTGCCGAACGGTTCACGAACAATTCGCTGAACGTTTGGTTCGTTTACAACTATAGTTACAACAAAGTTTTATGTTAATAACAAGTTTATTGAGAAATAATTATATAAATCATATGTTGTAATTAAATAAATAAATAAATAAATCATATGTTGTATTTAAACACATCGATATTCAAAGAATTAAGATTGCAATCAATTCTATTAACAAACTAAAAGAATTTCAAAGAATATACAGCTTTACATAAAAACAAATTATGTATCCTTTAAAAGGATGATAGAAAATGAATCATATGTAACATGTTCGGATTTATAAATGGCAATGCACAAGAGAAGAACTCGAGAACGTGATCATTTGATCTCTCGATCGTAAAGGGAATTTCTTTTCCCTTTGATCATCTTCAATCGGAGCTGGAAGATTCAAATCCAACGATAGTAGGGTTTTTAGTTTCTTGGATTCTTGACACCCACCCGAACCACTATAGTTGGTAGTAGACATGGGCATGGACCTATGTCGCCTCATATGACCACCTAGTGCCTGACCCGAACCAAATTCAGCACCACATATTGAACATATATGAATCTTGGTTACTTTTAACGAGCTACTAGGGTTACAACGAGTGATTTGGTTCGAACCAATTTGTAATGATAACGTTGTAGAATTAAGATCAACATCCACCTCTTGTTTAGCCATACTTGGCCTAACTTTATCTTCCAAATTAGGCTTTAAGGGTTTCTTGTGACTAGCCCTATGACCACCTAGGGCCTGAAAGGATGAAAACCCGCGATAACATGTTTTACATTCATAAAGATAAAACTCTGACTTCCTCACGACATCCACTGCACTTTCTTTGTGCAGTGGCGTTGGAGAGGAAGACTGGCCCTGAGCCAAAAGAATTAAGCAGTTGGCCATGTCTTCTTCCTCGTGTTCTTGAATAATTTTTCTGAATTCAATAGAAGTATTGGTTGGTATATGGAAGGTGTTATCAAAAGGGTTTTGTGTATCGCCATCTTGATCACTGGTGGTGGTGGTTGTTGTTGCTGAAGAGGTGGAGGCCATGGTTAGGGCTAGAGGGGAAGAGGGTCTTGGACGTTTGGTTCTTTTTCCCTTAATGATCATGTTACTTGAATCTTCCATGATCGAACTGTAACAATATTCTTGAGTGGCTTCCATTTTAGAGAGAGATAGAGGGAAGTAATGGAACAGAAATTTAGTATTATATAGAGAGTCAGAGAGAGAAACAGAAGAATATATGGCAGCCACCTTGAAGTGTAACCGTGAGAAAAGGCAACCATCTTGCTTTGTTGGTATAACTTAATAAATTATATAACTAAGATGCTAGGAATGAAACCGTCCACACTCAATGATGTTATGTCAATAATCTATTAAATATTGATATGTTATATGAAGTTAATTTCTATTTTTTAAGTTAAGATTTTTATAACTAAATTATGTATTTCAATAAAACTAAGAGAAACCTTAAACTGAATTTTATAAAGTTTATACGTATATTTAACAAAATTTACTAAAAGTTACTTCAAATAGTTATTAATAGAGGTCAATAAAAGTTATTTCAGTTTATAGCTTATAAATTTTTTTTTAAAGTGAAAATAATGAATTATATTAAACCAAAGACAGCCAATTACAAGTGATACGTAGGTAAACGGGCTTACGTATTATAATATAAATATATATATATATATATATGCACAAATGTAAGAATATATCATCGGTTGGCTTGGAAAGAAACCTAGATAAAAGGAGCTTGCTTGCTTAATATTATTTATATATATGCCATAAGGATACCTTGTGGAGGATTGGAGTGCAAGCATGGCACAGGCACCCTTTCCTCATCTCTAGGGGTGGACTGGGTGTCGAATAACACAATTACACGGTATCTATGAACAACTAATCCAGCATCATATCGACCAGTGTTATATTTAAAAAGATTATACTATGTGAAAGAATTTTAAATGTTTATATTTGTATAACAACTTAAATTAAGAACTATTAAAATTCGACCATTTTGATTGATAGCCAATGAAACCACAGCCTAGTGATGGAGGTACGGGGTTTACTCCTTTGAAGGTTCCCACCTTGGATTGCTCAGGTTCGAATCCCGCATCGACTGAGCTTTGGCCTTGTATAGTCCTGGATGAGAGCCGTTCAAAAAAAAAAAAAACAAAATTGCCAAAATCAAAAATAGACATTGTGTATTAGCCTTTGCAGTAATAATAATAATAATAATAATAATAATAATAATAATAATAATAATAATAATAATAATAATAATAATAATAATAAAAATAACAACAATAACAATAGCAATAATGGCATTATAAGACGGTAAAGCGTGGGCTAAATTTTTAGCCGCTCGCTAAAGTTGGCCTACTATTTTAGTAAAAAAAAAAAAAATAGTGCATGCTAATTAAATTTTAGTTGGCTGATAAAAGAGCACGCTAAATTTAAAATATAGTTGGTGTTTTTATAAAACCAAAAACGGCTAAATTTTAGTTGCCTTAGCCAACACTTTTTGTTTATTTTAGTAAAAACTAAAATTCGACATCAATAGCAATTTTTTCGATCGACATGTTTATTTTGTTCGGTTTCCGCGCTGGTTATAAACTAAAATGGTGGCAGTTTTATCCTCTCCATATAATTTATTTTTAAAAAATTTCATGAAAGACAAAATCTAAGCGTAGAATGTATGTTAAATAGGAATAGGAGAGAATGTTAAAGAAGCAATTGCATATTGCATTGCATGTGGGATGCATAATTTTATATGTGAAAAGACACCATGACCCAAAAATCACGCCGGCTTTCAGTCTCCTTCAATTATTCAGTTAATCATCACCTGAGTGGTTCAACAGTAGTATGCTTAATACTATAATTAAGTATTTAAATTCAATCAATACTCGAGAATATAAATTGTGATAAAAAATGAATATGAACAATTATTAGTTAGAATTGCATCTGCAGACTGTAAGTTTCATTTATAATATTGTCAAGTAATTTTTTTTAACGGCCAACGAATCAATTCCGAGCACTCTCGGGCACCCTTTTGACGAATCAGGTACTCGAGAGTACCCGGGCCACCAATTGCCACCAATTCCCAGGAAAACCCGACCATTCATCCGCCCGAAATATTTACTTTTATTTAAATCACCACTTTACATCACAGTCTCCTTTAGTTTATTTGTCTTTATTTTTAACAAGATATTAGAAGTTCTAATTTTCGTTATGAATAAATAGTGTAAATTTAGAAGTAGGTTTAGAACTGTGTAAGTTTGCTGTTAAAAAAAAGGCCTAGGATATTTACACATTAGGGTTTTCTATTTAAACACCCCCCTCAATGGCTTATTGAGGCCTCAATGACTCATTGAGGGTCAAACAGAGAAAATCAATGGCCCATTGAGGTCTCAACGACCCATTGAGAGCCAAAAACTGGAAAAAAGATGGTCCATTGAGGCCTCAATGACCCGTTGAGGTTTGCCAATTATTGGTAATCATTGACCAATCATTGGCATTGATTGGTAATTGTAAAAAAGAAGTGTAGTATGGGTGTTTAAGACTTTCTCCATGGCCCGTTGAGGCCTCAATGGTCCATTGAGATTTTTTTTTTAATTTTTTAACTCGTTGAAGCAAGGTTTGGCTGCTCAATGGCCCATTGAGAGGTCTTAATGGCCAATTAAGGCCTCAATGGTCCGTTGGGATTTTTTATTTTTATTTTTTAATTTTTTACACATCGTTGAAGCAAGGCTTGTCTCAATGGCCCATTGAGAGGTCTCAATAGCCAATTAAGGCCTCAATGGTCCATTGGGATTTTTTATTTTTTATTTTTTAATTTTTAACACATCGTTGAAGCAAGGCTTGTCTCAATGGGTCATTGAGAGGTCTCAATGGCCAATTAAGGCCTCAATGGTCCGTTGTGATTTTTTTTTTTTTTAATTTTTAACACATCGTTGAAGCAAGACTTGTCTCAATGGGTCATTGAGAGGTCTCAATGGCCAATTAAGGCCTCAATGGTCCGTTGTGATTTTTTTTTTTTTAAATTTTTAACACATCGTTGAAGCAAGGCTTGTCTCAATGGGTCATTGAGAGGGTCTCAATGGTCAATTAAGGCCTCAATGGTCCGTTGTGATTTTTTTTTTTTTTTTTACACATCGTTGAAGCAATGCTTGTCTCAATGGGTCATTGAGAGGTCTCAATGGCCAATTAAGGCCTCAATGGTCCATCTTTGATTTGTCTCAATGGCCATTGAGGCGTCAACGACCCATCGCTTTTCAAAATTTTGGCCTCAATGGCCTATTGTGGCCTCCACGACCCAGGTGTTCCATTTTTTTTTTTAGTTTTTTAGTGTGTTTTATATATTTTAAGCTTGAAATTTGTTTTTTTATGAAAAATAAAAAGTACATTCTTATCATAACTATAAATTAGCGTATACAACAATTTTTTTTCATTAAATAATTCAGTATACACATGATAAAAACAATAATATACGATAAGCTAGGTTAAGTCAAAATACTCTGTTCTTATATGCACCCTTGGTAGACGATGTTGATACAACGTCTCCCACTCCATTGTTGCCTGTTCATTTCGAAAATTACGCCACGTTCCATTCAATGCATGCAGTGAAGCGCCTTTTGCTAACTCAAGCGCGTTGTAATGCCTCGCTTGAATCAAAGCAAACGATATGAACACATGCTCTTGAAAATTGTGTGGACCATCGAACATAGGAAAGATGGTCTCACTATGACCACCCTTACATAAAAATTGAACAACCACTCCAAATTTCTGAGCAATCAGCAATCCAGTGGAGGGCATATCCATCCAATGGGTCCTCGGGGCATCTCCGACTCCAGACCAATCTAATGACCTTTATAGTTCGTGGTACCAACCGTGATCTACCCTGTTCAAAATTGGCTCCCACCGGTCTCTGTTCGTCACCATCTCATCCATAAGTTGTGTGCGGATGAAGTGCCACTTCACCTCTGCCTACCCTAAACACATAGCTACGGATCGGAATCCACAGTTACTGTCCCAACAAACATTTTCAATGTTTGAAATGTATTGAAGATATGTAAATGGAAGCCAAATCATACGAAACATCCGGGTTAGGTTCCACTTTTATGTCACCACCTTCAGAAGCACATTTCTCATTGTTATCACCTTCTTCGAAGTCCTTAGCACCATTCCCGCTCGAATGGTAAGTCTCATATGTCAAGCTTTGTCTACCAATGGTGCATATAAGAACAGAGTATTTTGACTTAACCTAGCTTATTGTATGTTATTGTTTTTATCATGTATACTGAATTATTTAATGAAAAAAATTGTTGTATACGCTAATTTATACTTATGATAAGAATGTACTTTTTTATTTTTTTATAAAAACACAAATTTCAAGCTTAAAATATATAAAACACACTAAAAAAAAAACTAAAAAAAATGGAACACATGGGTCGTGGAGGCCATAATGGGCCATTGAGGCCAAAATTTTAAAAAGCGATGCGCCGTTGAGGCCTCAATGGGTCATTGAGACAAAGCTTCTTGAGGAAGCTTCTCCAATCATTTAAAAATTAAAAAAAAATAATAAACCCCAACGGACCATTGAGGCCTTAATGGGTAATTGAGACAAAGCTTCTCAATGAGCCATTGAGACACTTCTTTTTTACAATTACCAATCATTCCCAATGATTGGTCAATGATTACAAATAATTGGCAAACCTCAATGGGTCGTTGAGACCTCAATGGGCCATCGTTTTCACTTTTTTGTAAAAGGATGGGTCATTGAGGCCTTAATGATCCATCGTTTTTCCTAGATTTGGCCTCAATGGCCCATTGAGGCCTCAATGACCCATCCTAGGAGTGTCTAGGGTTTTTTTGGGATGTCTAGATTTTTTTTTTTTTTTGAAAGGCGAATTTCTTGCTCCTTGTGAGACTTGAACTCAAGACCTCACACTTTTAGTGTATTAAAAGACTTTGCCTTACTACTGGACCACCAACCCCAATGGCAAATGTCTAGATGGTATCACCCAAAAAAAATTCTAAAAATAAACAATAGAAATGTATGGCGCCTCATTATAATGAAACTGTGTCCATGGTACGTAGTGCGTAGCAGGGCAAAAGTCCCATATCACTACTTAAAACACAGGTATTTGTGACCGAAGAAATGCGTCCCTAATTAAGATTATATAGACACACATATGATTTCCATCACAATATTAGCAAAAATTATAAATGTTGTTGCTAAAGTTGGGACAGTTTTGTGACTTCTAAGTTCTATCGTAACGCTAGAGAATAAAAAGTAACATAAAATATACGATTTTCTTCGACAAGCAATTCAGAAGGGGGTGGCGGCGTAGCGTGTTACCCGTCTACATATTCTATTGTGATGTAATTTTCGTATTTTGTTTTAATTAAACCATGAAATTTAAATATATTTTTTTAAGCATGGGATAAATGACCGCAAATATGTCGCACAATTTGTCAAAAATGCTTTAAAATTAAGCAATGGAAAATAGGCTCAAAATCCGAATATGTCGCACATCAAAGTTAGCATTTTCTTTGCACTTTCCGAATATTAATACGAGACACATGCCTTCCAAAATTTCTATAATGAAGCCTTAAGGCATCAAAAAAGCTAATGTATAAAAACTATTTGGTTGACTTGCCACACATAAGTCAAAAGCGAATGGGAGTCTCGTATGATTAATCCACATGGCCGGCTTTATTAGATAATGCATACCCACCTCAACACTTAATCCAACCACTCACTAATTAACTTTTTTTAATAATAAGTTCTAATTCTAATTGAGTGAAATATTAATAAGTTTAATCACCGAGCGCTTTAGCATATTATATAACCAAACATGTTAATCAGGTTTGGTTTTGTTGTTAGTTTTAGATTTTAGGTTTATTATTTTTTCATTAACGTTTTCATTCTCTGATTTTTGAAGGTATGAACTGTAGATGTAATATATAATTGTCTAATTATAAGATATAAATTTAGAAAGATGGAGTGGAAATCGGGTAATGATTAATATGAAGGATTTTTAACTTGTAATTTGCTGTAACCGTTTAGTTTATTCTTCAACTTCTGCTATAAAAAATGCTTCAAAATAATTAGCTTGAAAAATATTAATTGTTTATATATAAAATAAAGGTTTGTTTTGTCTAAGTTTTTCAAATTATTTTATTTTGTAAATTCCAATTCCAAATGGTGTTTAAATATCAACGTTTACCCGTAAACAAAAAAATCAGTTCTCTCAAATAATAGTCTACATTAATTAATTGTATAATTTTATTAATATAATTTGAAAATCTTAGTATAATCCTTTAACTTAACTGTTTTCAGCTTGATGATATAAATGATTCTACTTATCTAAATATGAAGGTTTAGGGGGTGCTAGAAAACATTAACGATTGATAGGTTGTTAAAGTTTAATGTAAATTTGTTTGACCCTTGGTGTAAGAGTGTTTATCCTCTTTCTAGCGCCTTGTTCGGTAGATGATTTCATTATTTAAGATATGTTGGTTTGTAAAAAATATATATATATATACTAGGATATATAATTACTCTACATCATTATGTTGTTAGATGTAGAGTGCTAACTTAATATTTTGTTGTTGCTTCAGCGAGATTTCATCATCATATTATGGATATGAGTTGTATTGTTGTTTTTACATACATAATATACATTTTTTTATAGTGTGTGAACTCAAAAAATAAGAACTTTTTAAGATTCTTGTCGTAAGGAACTTTCTAAGGAAGAATCATATGACGCGACATGCAAGTTAAAACTTAAAAGGGTTGTGGGATAATTGTTGTTAGCTCTTAGTTCATGTGTAGTGAATGGGCGTTATAGGACGCCATAGGGATTAAAATATTATAAAGTAATAGAAGGGGGTTATGAGGCGTTATAAAAAAAAAGAGGGTGTAGTGGGAAGGGGCGTTATGGAGTTTTATAAATGATTGGGTAATTATTGTTTTTATTACTATTATTATTATTATTATTATTATTATTATTATTATTATTATTATTATTATTATTATTATTATTAAAATAACCAACCCACCCATCAGTGACGGATATAGAAATGTTTTTCAGTAGTAACGTTTTTCATTTGTTTTCATTTGTTTTCATTTTAGTAGCAACGTTTTCCAATTTTCGTAAAAAAAACAAATTTTCCACTAATTTTCCACTACGCGCGCGAAGTTGAGCCGCAACGTCCGCGGCACCTAGTCCCATACTAGGTCCGCCCCTGCCACCCATCCCTTAAGCTGTTAGTCACACACACATATCCATATGAGAGGGGGAGAGAGAGAGAGAGCAGAGGAATATCCAGCCACCACCTCCACCACCGTATACTGGCAGCACCACCCCCACCTCCCTCGTGTTCTGCACCCCACACCACCAGATCAGAGAGAGTTGTAGAGAGAGGATCGATGGAGAAAGAGAGTTCAGAAAAGAAGAAAAAGCCGAGAGGAATAAGGAAGATCGGGAAACAAGAGAGGTGGGCTTTGGTCCTTGACCGTCCAGTTTGCTCGGAGTACAACAGTGACGACGGTGGTGACACCATCTTCTCCGGCGAGGTTTTTTTTTTTAATATGCAAATGACCGTTACCAATGGTCAAGCAATCATCAACGTTCACTTTTCCATCACAACGCCCATTGTAATTAAAACGCTCAAGCCTAAAACGCCCCCATAGCGCCCAGGGGGCGGTGTTCCCTGACGCTATGGGGGTTCAAAACGCCCTATAACAGGCCACTACACATGAACTTAGGGTAAGTAATATACATCTTTTAGAACGTAGGAAAAAAAAATCAATAAGCTCCTAGTGATTTTAAAAAAGAAAAACAACAAATAAAATTTCATACGTACTGCGTAACAACATTTTTATTTTTTTACTAAACATGTATGTTACTTGTATGTAACAGATTGGTGTTATTTTAAATCCGCTAGGTCCTTTTTAAATTTTTTTGGCTCAATAAGTTCCTTTATATGCGTAATAAACAGCCTAAAATTTATTTAAAAAATACATTTTTCTACATGATGTAACAAAAAGTTTTCATGATTTCTTTAACTAAAGTGGGTTTTGCTCGCTTCTTTTTCTTTGGTACGCCTGCAGCTGCAGTAGACGACCCTACATGTATTGGATCAACATGATCAACGCTTCTGCTTTTTCTGCCATTAGGACCAGGCGTGTCATCCCCTGCACAATGACTCATTAGGAAAATAAAATAAAAAAAAACAGATACAAAAGATGACCTAACCTCTTCTATCGGAACTGAGTCAAATAACCTCACTAGGGACCGAATGTTGCACACTGGCTCGTTTAGAACTTCTTGTACCAGCCACCATTTTCCCTCTTTTTTACCTCAGCACTACTGAAAAACACAAAAAGACCCAAAAAATAGGATCAACAAAGGAGACCAATCCTTAAACATCAAGACCTATAAAATCCATATTTGCATAGCATAATCCTTAATGTATGTTACCGCGTTGTAAAAAACAGACACACAGTACAATCCTTAATTACTAAAACATAATACAAGTAACAAAAAAAAACACCCTAAAATGTTTACCCCAATGTAAAACAGATACACACAGCCATCCTGATCATAGATGGTAGTAACCCAATAAACAGAACCCTAAAAAAACAAACTGAGCCCTAAGTTTTTACCCCAATATAAAAAACTTACATCATCGTATACTAAACACACACAAAACATACAGAAATACTAAACACGGGCCTGCAATACACCCCCTAAAAACAGACTGAAACATGAAACGAACATTGAATTAATCGGCATTCCATGAAAAAATAGCATAAAAAACATAAAAATAACTCAGTCGGAGAGATGATAGTAGACCCTTCTTTTGTTCGATGATGCAACGATGGTGGGATGATCAGAGGTATGATAAGTTTTGAACGAACGTTTTTTCTATGATGGCTAATGAGGGGAGAGTGAGATTATAGCTTTAAAATTCAAAAAAGAAACAGGGTGGGGGGTGATAAAGATCAGTTTGTCAGGAGAGGGGAGGGAAACGAGGATGGCAGGGTATTTTTTTATATACAAAATACCCTTTAAGGTAGTTTTTTATTATAAGATAATAACTAAAACTTATACATTCAATAAAAGACAAAAAAACACAAAGATTGATTCTCAACCATTGGATTGACATGATCAGCGGTCTAGGAGAGTTCTCAAATTCTCCCAACTCACATGAGCTCTCATATTATCCTAACCCTATATTAGGCCATTCGGTGTGGTACCCGGCATAGGGTGGGCAAGGTGATGTCACCCCGGCAAACACCGCCCCCTATGCCGGCATAGGCATGGGCGGCATGCTTGTGACTTTGGTGCCGAGCCTCTTGATTGGTTTTTTTCTTTTTTTCTTTTTTTAAAGGGAGGGATGATGTTCCTACCCTACGATGATATGACAGCTGAGGTGGAGGACCATCATGGATGATATGCCTCCTCCACACCAAGGCCTTAGTAATAGATAAAAAATGAGTAAATAAAAAATATTTATAAAGCGTCTGGGATGCGGATATTCATGAGCTCACGGATGCCGACGATGCGAGTGGTTTTGACGATGAGAGTGATTTTATCCGTTCAAAAAAATGAGTAAAAGCCCATATCTACGTAACACGGTAAGATGTTCTTACAACTTTTCACTTCATTTTTTTTTATTTGCCGGTCAAAAAAAATGAAGTGAAAAGTTGTAATACCATGACATATGACCCGAAAATGAGAGAAGACACATTTACTTTACAACTCATAAGTCATAATGCATCAAGAAATTCCAATCATAAACTTCCATTTCACCCTCCAATCACAAACTTCCATTTCATCCTCTATTTGTAATTTGTAATTTGTAATAATTATGTACTTGGACTCAATTTACATTTTACAATCAATCATGCACTATACAATTGGGCCCTGACCCGGGCCCGACCCAACTAACTCTCTTGTAGCTTTGTATCAACTCTTTTGTCAATCAAACCCAAACACAATTCTTGATAATCAATATCATGATGATCAATCCCAACCCATTAACATTTTCATAACAGCTTCCTCACATTTACCTTTTGGCACACGTAATTTACCCCCTTCATCAAGTAACACTCGGTAAACTTCCCATTCTCTCCCTCCAATCAAATGTCTACTAATTTCTGCCTGCAATAATATGTATATATCAATAGTCTTTACAATAACAAATGTAAATCAAGGTAAAAAAAAAAAAGTACCGAAAAAATGCCCATATTAAGCATCTTGAGAGCAAGGGTAATGTCGTAAAATACAAGAGGACGCCCCCTCCCACATAGCTCCACAGGATTTGCAACCAACAACTCGGTGTCTGGCCCGCGGTTCACTAACGCTACTCTAAGAGGGTGGGATACTTCCATTTTGATGCGGGAAATTAGTGAGCTTTGTTTGCTCGGGTCAATAATCTTCTTTCCATCGGCTTGCACGATAAACAAGTCAAACTCGCAACTTATTCTGTCTTTTCTTGTAAACCGTCCGTATGAAATCTATTACACGTAAAGCAAATATATGATAAGATTATGAATTGTTATGCCTCGTTTGGCCCATTTAGTATATTGGCCCATTTAGTATACAACCAATCTTAACCTGGTGGGTTGTACTAAATGGGCTAAACGAGTCAAGCCGTTTTGAATTGGTTGTCTGGTCAACATCTTTAAATAAATGGGTCAAATAGATCAACCCACAATCAGCCCCATTTATCAAACATGTTAGCATGACAACCCAAAATATGATTACTTTCGTGTCATATTTCAAGCCGTAATAGAAATTGCCACCCCTAAAATTTTATAATTCATGAGTACCTGAATATTGTAATCCTTTAAAGTTCTCATTATATCATACAGAAGTCCTTTGTGATCACGACAAACGATTTGAACAAGCGTATGACCAGGACTAAGCGAGTTATCCACCGTGACTGACACATAATGGCCCGAACCATGTGTAGTTTCATGATTTTCGTCAAACATCTCCAGATTAAACGTTTGTTCGGTTATGGCCGGAGGAATAAAAGAAGGTGGACCGTTAGAACATGCTGTGAAATCAGGGCCAACCATTTCTATATCACAACTTATCATAACATCCATAAAAAATGCTTTCAAATGATCATGTGTGTCCTGTTTTCGCTTCATCGTATGTAAAAGCTCCCTGAAAAGATCATAACTATAAACTCTGCAACAACATTATATGAATATATGATTATGGGTGTTTAGATATTTGTTTTGGGTCAAATAACCAATTTCATATTAAAACACAATCTTCTACAGCTTGTTGCCTGCCTACCTACTGTCCTTATGTAATTTATCATTTATTTTTAATGAAAAATCGTATTTCCTAAAAAAAATAATAAAAATAAAAAATAAGTAATCACTTTCAAGACGCAAATCCAAACACCCTTGTAGTTAGTTAGAAAGGTAGTTAACCTGGTATCCGTGACGAAAAACAAATCCATCACCATCCCATCAGGAGTGGTTGATACTTTCACTCTTTGAATCACAAGTTCAAGCTCACAAAGAAGATGTGTCACATCTGCCAAATAAAAACATGTTTAACCAATATAAATTCAACCAATTTGGATATGTTTTGCAGCATCCAACCCCCAATTCCAACCATTATTATATGTTTTACACTTTTACCCGCAAGTAGCTCATAGATTTATTTTTAGTCGACGAGTTGAAATTTCCACATAGGGGTTGACGGGTCGAACCTAATAATTTGACACTACCTGAACCTAAAATCGAGTCAGACACTTGAACCCAAACATGACACGAATATTCATAGGTTGACATGAGCACGACTATGTTTTTTCCTCTTTTTGCATATTAATACCGTAGGGGGGGTATCTTGAAAACGCTAAATATTGTGAGAACCGTGGGAACAAGTAAAAAAATCAATCAAAATCAATTTTTTTTAATACAAACCTAATTATAATCAAAATACAACATTAATAAATGAATTTTCATTTCAAATAATTCATCTTTTCTTGCAAAAACACTTTCAAATTAACTTTTTACACATATGTAAATGAAACAGTTTACACATGTATAAACAGTGAATTTACACATGTGTAAAAACAATTTATTTCCGTATACCTTTGAATTTTTACCGTAAATTGTGTTTTTGAGATTGTAATTTAGTAATAAAGATAAGTGTAAAAAGAAAAATTGAATTTGAATAGTTTTAGACGACGTTCTCGCGGTTCGCATGAAATATATGTGTTCATAAATTAACTTTCCCCTAATACCATAAAATCATAAATTTACATCAAAAAATACAAATATATATTAAATAATTATGTTTAACCTATAAAAGTTAATGTCAAAATTTTCTTTTAATTTTGGTTCAACTCGTGAATAGTCAAGTCAACCAGAACCCACCCTGTTTTGCTAAACGTGTTCACAAGTTCAACCTGAAACTAACCCAACCCAACCCAACCCAGTTCAAACTAAACCCAAGCCCACAAATTTCATGTTATGCTCATCTCACACCATAAATTCACACCCCTAGTATCACATAGTGGAGTAAAGCATTCGTTATGAACCCAAAATCTCTTCTACACACAACCGATATCAGATTTGCCTAAAAAAAGTAAAAGTTACATGTTCATACCGTGTAACAGCCCCTGGCGATCATGACAACAAAACTTGAGCAGAAACACATCTGCAGGCTTAGGCGCCTGCGATTCAGGCCTGTATAACATAAGCGTATTCGCAGACAAAACAGAAGGACAAGCTTCCAACAATCTTTTCTTCAACAAACTCCATACTGTCCCTTGTTTTCCCATCACCCAAAACACAATATAACACCATTTTCCATCAGTTGACACATCTGTAAATCCAATCAAACAATAAAAATCCATTAAACCATCCAACAAAACATAACAAAATCCAACAAAACATACCACCGCGAACAATGCTTAAACCGAAGAACAAGATTGTTCTACAAAGATCACAACCGAGGCCGGTTTTATCAGGACAATTGATTGTAATAACAGTTGGTTCATCTTCATTATCTGTATTCTTGATGATGACTATGTCATCTAATAACATCTTTATTCTTGCAAGTTATGTGAATCCAAATATGGGTATTGGAAATTATGTAATTTGAATCGAACCCAGAATCTTGAAATGGATGATGAGTGGAATCTGGTGGATATCAACTAGTAGCAACCAGTCTTTATTTTTGGTAAGGATAATGGTGTGATACGTCATTGATATGTAAGTATACAACTACTTTTTAATATGGTGGATTTAGTTTTGTTTTTTAGAGGGGGAAAGATAACTTATTTAAAATTGGTTTGATGTAACAAACTTTTAATTTATTTGGTTTTTATCATGTTTCTTTTAGTTAGGATTGGATTATTATATCTTATTTAGATAGTGTTGTTTGTTGGTCGGTTCTCGCTTTGAGGACGTGCCTTTTTTTTTTAATGAAGTTCATCTTTCAAAAAAAAATTATGAACCAATCCCTTAGACATGTTATTAATAACTTAATAAAGTTAAATAAACCATGTTTATATAACCAGCTTAATACACAAAGTTTTTTAGGTTTAATTATTATGAAATGTTTTCAGAACCGGACCGGTTTGACCCGGAGTCGTCACCGGTCCGGCCAGCCCAATGAACCGGCCCAAAAGTCGAACCAAAACCAAAAAAAATAAAAATAAACGGTCGAACCACACAAAATCCCGGTCCAACCGCCGGTCCGACGGTTCAGCATCCGGTCCAATGTAGTGACCCGGACCGGCCAGGTCCGTTTTCTGGTCGGACCGGCCAGTCTGGGTTTCAAAACCTTGGTCGCATGACTATTATGTAATGTCATATTATGTCTCTTTTGGTGCGTTAGGGCAATGAAGGATTTGAGTTAGACCTTGTGAGGTTGTCAATTCGAATCCTGAGACTACCAAGGAGAATGCTCAAGCCAAACTTTGAAGCCTGTGTCGGCCTCGTTAAGACAACATAGTCCGGGCAAAATAGGACAACGCAGCTCTCCAATTTAAAAAGTGTGGTGGCCAAAACACATAGAAAGTCCACGTTCCTAAAAAAAATATTATATAATGTCATATCAATAATGAGACTTATAGTATGTAAACGAGCTCCAAGTTGTGATCATCTTAGGTGCGACACTAGTTTTGTTATTGCCACTACTTTGTCAGATATTATGTTGATTAAGCGAAATTTCTGTGTGTCGATTAAAAAATCATTTAAAGTCTTCTCAGCTTGTGTTATGATATGTTAATAACGAAATTATTTAAAACTAGAAAAAATTTAATACAAGTTGTGTTAAAAGTGTCTCCAAAGTAGATAAGAATGAAAGTATATATAACATTAGTGCAATCCCTAGTTTTCAAATCCACAAATTTTGGAATACTTTTATAAATAACTTTTGGGTCAATTGTAAATTTGCGCATTAGTTTAGATATTATATTGATCAATATAAATTGGTAATTATATAGGTATTGGTTTCTGTATAACGGACAATTTTCGTACAAAGTGTGAGAAGTCTATGTAGTTATTGTGTTTTAAATTTTGACTATGATGTTTTTTATTCTTTTCACATTGTATTATATTTAAAAACACCAAACGTAACAATTTTGTTCGCGTGGTATTTTAGATTGCATGTCGGAAGTGCATTAATTAGTGTTTTAAATTGTTATGTTTCGTGTTTTTCTATATACTACTATGCCAAAAGAATATAAAACATCATACTTAAAATTTAAAATACAATGTCTATATAGACTTCTTACACTTTGTAATGCACTTTGTACAGGACCCCCACCCTATATAGGGGTGTGTGTGTGTGAGTGAGTGTGCGCGTGTATGTTTATTCAAATTATTATTATTAGTAACCTGCTTAAAGCGAGTTTTCAATCAATTTTCATTCTCAACTCTCGATCGCGCCATTCTGATTTCATGTGGTCCAATGGACATATTGAAAAAAAAATAGGCAAAAGATGATGATGAGGATCATGGATGACCGATCAATTAATATCACAGAAGTTGCAGAGGTTGTTGATTGTAGGCATAATAGGGTGGATCACACAAGTTGCATTGTTGTTCACTCCCTTAGGTCGATGACAACCGCATTGGCAGAAAATGAGACAATAAATAATAAGGAAAGGGGTGAGGGGTAGGGTTGGAATGTGTAGTGACTTATCGCACCAACGGTGCAAATGAAGCTTCGGTCAATGATTTTGCGATTATGGTGGTGATGAAGCTTGACATTGGTTGTATGTGACCACTGTTATGCTGTTTTCCCAAGTTCACTTAAGGTGAGAAAAGAAAGGAATGGAAGAAAGAAAAGTTTGATTGTGTTCCATAGTTTTTTTAAGATGGAAATAAAAGAATGTGTGTTTTAGAGAATTTTTTTAATGAAAGGAAAAGAAGGGAAAACGGGGCCAAATTCCATCCTTCCAAATTGGAAAGAAATGGAAAGGAAAGGAAAAAAACAGAGAAAGGGAATGATATCTCTCATTTTTCTTTTCTTTTCCCTCCTTAAGTTAACTCGTGAACATAGCGTTAGGGTTATGTTAAAGAATCTGAAGAAGAAAAAGAAGAATGAGGTTGGGTGTTTTATTTTTGTTTAAGAGTAAAAGGGTAAAATGGTCATCTTATAAGAAATTTAACAAATATTTCTGACATCATCCATGTTTGGGACGAAAAGTGTGCAGTTGGAGTAAACATTGAAGATTACAACCACAATTTTCCATATTATAACTAAAAATATAAAATAAATTTAAATTGAGTTTTGGAAGAAAATGGCAAAAAACAAAATATAGATGCTAATTGACTAAAATACCCCAAACTTAACTGGATTTTGTTAACTGAGTTAGCTAAATGGACTAAAATGACCAAAAATGAAAACCTCATGGACACAAATGCGAAAAAAAAACTATTTGGACTAAAGTGACAACTTTTGGCAAACCTCGGTGACTAAATTGACAATTAACTCTAAAATTATGTTAGTTAAAATACTAAAAAAGTGAAGAATAATAATGATAATTGTCTTGAGGACTAATTTCTATAAATTTTCAAATATTTAATATGGTTGGATGGTAAGAATGATAAAAATATAATTTTATAAATAATTAAAAAAATTACATGGTATTAAAATATCAAAGTTAATACACAGTTGAAATAAATAAGATTTTAAAAATTAACTTCACAGAAATTATAATTCTTATAACAATGTTCAATTTTTAAAACACAAATCTTGACAATTGTATATGTTAACAAATTACATTATATTTTATTCGATCAATATAATATATGAGTTTATTCAACCGTACAATACATATATTTTTAAAAGATTTTTTTATTATTAATTATATTTAATTACATTTATCAACTCGCGTGATACACGAGATTGTAATATAGTATATTAGTATTAAAGGCTACACGGTGTGGTGACATAGAACATGGCGTAGGGCAACCCCCTGGGAATTTCCATCGGCGTGGGTCAAGTGATAGAGCTATCGTGGCAACTTGTGGTTGGTCATTGGAAAAGATCCGTTAGCCAACGACTCTTTAAAAAATAATTCAATTAAAATATTTAATTTAGTTAGTGTATATATATATATACAATATTTTGCTTATTCTTTTAGCACATATATCCTTCTTTCAACTTCTATTTTTATAAAAATCTCAATATCTTAAACCTAAAATGATTCCAACAACCGTGAATATGACCTAAACCACCCATATGGGCAAGGTAATTCCCCAAATCCTAGTCCCTTAAAACCGAAACTTACAAGTTCCGGGTCATGCAAATGACTATACGTCATATGCGCAACTTATATCTGATAGAATGTATTACGGTAGCTGCCCCTAACCTAAGCATCCACTCGCCTTAATATCAACTTCACAACATCCCGTAACCCTCATTTTCCCGTTTCTACACCCGACTTTGTACCCGAAATGCAACCGCAAGATGTGGGTAAACTGTCGGTTAAAAATGTAAAAAAGAGAGGTCATAGAAAGAAAACCAAGGAGGAGATGAAAAATGTTGAAAAGGCTCGTCTAAGATGGGTTTAGGTGGAAAAGATCGCTTTAGTGAAGTCTTGGATATTCGTGTGTGTGTGTGTGTGTGTGTGGATATAGGTAAATGTTGGGGTATAAAGGGCATTATCTTTTTAGATTACGATAGCCGAACAATATCAATACCGCATCGGGCTATTACAATATTGATACCGTGGATTTTATAGTTTTGACACATTGTGAAATACATATCAACATCCTTTTGGATATATCACAACCTAATGTTTTTAGATTTTCTTTTCTGGTTGTTAAGGTGAATTGATGCATGCAAAATTCCAACCGCGTAAGGTGTGGTAATTTTACTAGTTTACATAACAATTGACATAATATCAATATATATAAAATCTAGATATCTCTCTCTCTCTCTCTCTCTATATATATATATATATATATATATATATATATATATATATATGATATAATCATTGGGGTAGGGACACATGCGTATTTGGTGAGGTCAACCCCGCATTTAAATTCTTGTCAAAAAATTTAGGTTATAAATGACCCATTTATATATTTTTTTTGTCTTTATCTTTATTATTACTTTACTTATAATAAATAAAAATATTATGATTATTTTATTTCTCTCTCATATAAAATAATATTATTAAATCATAACTTTTCTTTTATCTCTTATTTATTTAATATTTATTTTCTTAACTAATTATTTTTATATTTCCGCTTATGAAAATCATTTAATAATTTATTGATAAAAAAACACCTTCAAGACCATCGCCTCGATCACGCATTGCAATTGTTGCTTCTGCCTTTGCACCTTATCCAAACATACATTATTATCTATTTAATATATATTTTCACTCTAATTCACATTATTAAAATTGTCGCTTTTTAATATTATTATAAATTAATTTCTATGTTAAATCGTGACACATCTTTTATCGTAGATTTGTCTATCATGGAAAAATCCCGGGATATAACCTAATACATTATATTTAATATCAAAAATACATTATATTTAATAAAATATATAAAATACAAATAATAAAAATATATAAAATACAAATAATACAAGGTGTGATAACATTTTTTATTTATTTTTCTTGAGGCACCCATCTTTGTTCTTTCTTTTGTTTTGTACCACACCTTTAACAAAGTGCACGACAATTTAATTATTTAAAGTCGTGTCTTTGTTTTTATGTGCTTATTTAATTACATATGCAATTGCTTTTTAGTCCGTTTGAAGATTCTAAAGTGTAGATCATTAGTTGCGTGGAAAATTGAAAGCAATAAAACACATGCTTATATTTTTATATATTATTTTTTAATGTGTTTGTATGTGACATACTTTTAAAGTTTGTATTTTTAGTGATTAACTTGTACTATATTATCATTTGATACAAGTCACAACTAATGTGTAAGTTGGCGAGATTATTTTATTTGACAATACTATGTTCTAGTCATCTTCTATAAAAAAAAAAAAAAAAAAAAAAAAAAAAAAAAAAAAAAAAAAAAAAAAAAAACCATTTTCTTAAATCCAAACCATAAAACCCGTATTGAAAGGATATGGTACCAAAAACCGGCAATACCATATCATAAATCAACCTACAAAGCAGCGCCTAGCAAAACCAGGACCAAGGTCACCTCGCCCGTTTTACGTCAGCGGGTTAGCCTGCGTCCATCAGACAGTGGACGCACGGCCTACCGCCTGTTTTACGTCAGCAAAGTAGTATAGTCCATCACACAAATGGAAAGACTGTCTGTCGCCCGTTTTACGTCGGCGGGGCAGACGCACTACGAAGCTTCTCTAACAAGATAGACAAGACTTCGTCAACACGATTGAAAGATACCTTTCAGGGCAGCATCGAGACACACACCTCTGCCCTGAAAGGACTGTTCCTGACGCTGCAGACTGTCCGTCATAGTCCCTGGCCAATCAAGGGCTGCGCTCAGCCTGACATAAGAAAAGGACGACGACGTGGCAGCTCCCCAACCAAGATATCTCTGGCAAAAGACTTTCTCAACCACAACTTGTCTCGGCTTCTAGATAATGAATGATTATCCACCGCCGTGGAATGACCAACAGGCGGACGCCACGTGTCCGCCGCCCACCGGCGTTCACTCAGCGGATGCCATGTGTATTTTCGCAGGACGGTAACATCCCCCCCCCCCCCGCCCTTTTCTCCTCTTTTTTATCAAACCCACTTGCACTAATTGGGCTTGAGGACTTGGGCCGGAAACTTAGAGACACCTCTACCTGGGTCGGGCCCCACAAAGGGTAGAGGATGGGCTGAGGAAGTCGAACGTCGAGGTATTATAAAAGGTGGAGTCCCTTCTCCTTTTATTGGCATCCGATGTTCACTAGAACTTCTATCAAAAAGACTACGAGCTCCTCGTACCTTTTTTAACCCTTTGTTTATTATACTAACGTTTAGAGGCTCGGCTCTTCTAACCGGTAGTCTCTTAAACTCCTTGGTCTTGTCCTTAGACTCACACATTTTTATAAATACACATCTTTATAAAAACCACGTAGAATCACTACCGAGATCAGCGTTAATCCGGTGATCTAGGATTCGTGTTTCTTCTTTGGCGCCACCCGTGGCCTTACCATAACAATCTCTCTCATAGCTTTGATCTGCCATTTTCTCCATAAAAATGACAAACTCACCACCAAGGGTCCATACTCCATCAGGGGTTGTCGAAAACATCACCGACATTACCCCAGGACCACAGACAGCAGCATGTGATCATGACGACGGCCAAGACAACGTCGTCATCATCCCCCGAGCCATAGACTTCCATGCTGGAGAACCAGCACCTCCCACAAAGGAGGAGATAGATGCTCTAAACAATGACTAGTACGAACACCAGTGACAACTCCTAGACGCACAACTTGAGCGTCGCTGGATAACCGGTAAAGCCATCATGGAGTCCTCCTCCAAAAAGCCCAACAGAACACCGGCTGTTGCCCGTCACAGGGAAGATCATGGGAAACCCTCTAATGACCAGGCCCGTGCAGTGCACAACCAGTTCGACGACGAAGATTACGAAGAAAGTTCATGGGAGGACGAAGCATCGAGGGACTATCGTCGTAGTCCATACTACCGCCGGGAACGCCTCAACATGTACAACAACGATGCAACCACCGACTTGTCACTTCCCTACAGGCCAACGGCCTTTGCTGACAAGTCTAAATTCACTAGACGCATCTCTGAAGCCCCCATATGTAACACCCCAACCGATGGCGGAATCATCGAGGTGCCACGTAGTGACGATTGTTCAAAAGCACATGGTACTAAAATGTAAATATTATTGAATAAACCAGAAACTGTCTTACATTGAAATGGAAATACAAAGTCTTAAATGAAATGTAAATAATGAAATAACTGATTAAAATAATGCACTAAGTATCCCTTGCTAAAGCACTATATCAAACTGCACCTGAAACATGTACAAAATAGATTTGGTCAACATAAGAAATGTTGGTGAGCATTCCTAGTTTTGATATATATAGTAGATTAAAAAGTTATACAATTCAAGTGCAAGCTACAGTGCAAATATGTAAACTATGTATCATACAAATGAGCGAAATCAACCCTGTGACTGTATAATGTACTGTATGAACTGTAGTGTACTTATCCAATAAATGGATAAAAACTTAACAATGGCCACGGATTCTCCGATGAAAAAGGGGGAGAATCAATCTAGGCGGGTTGTCAATCCAAATAGCGCTATCCAATGTTAAGGTCGGCTTGTACCATGTTAATGATTTCACTAAGTACAAATGTATTCCACATGTATTGTCTAAGCATAAAGCACGTTGTAAGCAAATGCACATAGTACTAGAATTGTATTTTGAAAATGTAAACTTGTATTTGTAATTTGTGATAATGTACATGTAACACCCCAAAAATGAATAAAAGCAAAAAGGGGATAGGAATACTCACAGTTCACGTAGTAGTTTGAGATTTAACTGGACAACGAGATATGAATTGAGATTACTCCCAAATGATCAACCTAAAGTATTTGATAACGTGTAAGGGGAATAACTCTAGGATACATGTATTTCTAGGGCTTCGAATTGGGGATAAACGTTTATTTGATTAATAAACAAATTGTTTATTAAATATAAGAAATTTAGTAAATAAATAAATAAAAGTCTTTTTGTAAAATTTTAGGTTGAATATAGTCACATCATAAGGTTTTAAGTATGAAAATAATTTTTATAAAATTATTTTCTTGAAAATAGAATATTTAATCTAATTATTTCAAATTGTCAAAATATGATTTTAATATCTAAAAATATTAAAATCAAAGAATTTCTGAATTAAAAATTGTATTTCTGTTCTAAATAGTTAGAAATAATTTATATAAAATTTTAGTGCAAAAATATTGAAAAATGAATTTATTATGAATTATTTATAATTAAAACTAACAAAAATTAATTAAAAATATAAAATAAACGGTTTTTCTGAAATAAAAATATTTTCTGGAATGTTTAAGAATATACAAGTTTAGGATAATTTTTGTGGAATTTTATAAAATTGTTTAGATATGTTTATTGAATTTTATAATTTTAAATGAATAAACTTGTAATATTTATTATATATATATAAATAAATTATTTTTGAAAAACTAAAAATTGGATGATGATCTTTATCAGTGGAATAGCATAAAATAAATTTTGTAGAATTTATAAAATAGTTTTAGTATTTTAAAACGAATTTAAAAAGAATTAAGAAAATATAAGAATAAAAGAATCTCACAAAAAAAGAATGGTCATGGTGGGACTCGAACCTTGGCCCCCAGGCCGGTTCATGTTTTAAGGGCAGGGGCTACACCAGCTGGTCTGGATCAGTTATTTGTTTATCTTCTGTTCTAAAAAAATTTATATATGTTATCTGACTAAGGTGTTCTTCCCCAATTCAATATATCGAGCCCTAATCTACCAAAATCATTCAATTCGTGTTCAATAGCCCCTGAATCATTGGGGCTATTGTTCACGAGATGCTGTACATTGAAACCCACAAGAAAAATAAAGCTTACAAGATACGTAATCGTGAGTTCATGCTCGGTCAAACCAAAAGTCAAACGTGAACGATTTGCTTCGAATGCGTGTTTGATAACAGAAATTGAGAGTGAAGAAATGTGAATCGGCGATGTGTGATGGTCTAGGCACGTTCAATTTATAGGGTAAAGGCTTGGTGTTTGAATTGGCAAGTTTTGACCCACTAAAGACATAAACGCGTGATTTGGGTATAATTGGAACGTGATAATCGTGTAATGGACGCGTAATTGACGTGTTTTAGGAAAGTCACGAAGTAATTGATGATTAATATCAATTGTGATTTAGTCAAAAGTCAAGAAAATTATTGATTTCCTGTTTCGGCTCATGCACAGCGAAGAAGAAGGAGGGACAGGCAGGATTCGTGTATGTATATATATAATATGGTTTGGGATTGAAACAATAAGGAGCTGTAGCTCAGTGGTATACGCGTGTGGGTGTGCCAGCTCCTGCCCGGGTTCGAGTCCCGGCAGGGGCAACTATATTCTTTTTTTTTTTAAACAGATAAAGGGGAAGGAAGAGTGGGCTGGACTTGGGCTTTGTGTGTTGGGCCGGTTTGGGCTCTGAAATAGGTTTTCAAGGGATGGGTTTAGTTTAGGTTAATGGGTTATGGATTGGGTTATGGTTTAGTCTAGAATTGGATAAAAGGGGTATTATTATCTATTATTATTATTATTATTATTATTATTATTTTTATTATTATTATTGTATAAAATATATATATATATATAATAAAAAAATGACGGATGTCACACCATACCACCCAGACAACCCCTCCCAGCCAACGCCAAGTTATATGACGGTCTAACAGACCCGGATGACCATCTAGGAATCTTCAACCAAGCCGGGGCCGTCATAGGCTGGATCTTACCCGTCTGGTGCCATATGATTGCACAAACACTAACAGGCGCGACACGAGTATGGTTTGATAACCTCCCCACTAGAAGCATCGACAGCTATATATGAACAGTTGATCGAAAAGTTCTCCCTACACTTCAGCCAACAATGTCGTCACAACCGCGACAAAAGTCAAATACATCTCTGCAAACGCAGAGACACTGAACCATTAGAAGACTTTATTGTATGGTTCAACAAAAGTGTAGATTAGTTGCGTGGAAAATTGAAAACAATAAAACACATGATATACTTTTAAAGTTTGTATTTTTAGTGATTAACTTATACTATATAATCATTTGATACAAGTCACAACTAATGTGTAAGTTGGCGAGATTATTTTATTTGACAATACCCAGTCATCTTTCATAAAAAAAAAATAAAAAAAAAACTATTTTCTTAAATCCAAACCATGAAACCCATATCATAAGATCTTTTTTTAACGTAATATGTTCTCTTTTCTTGTGAAGAACATGAGACCATATCATAATCAATATATTGCTTTGATGTGAAATATGACAACTTAATATTTTTTTTGAACGATCAACAAAATTTTTATTTCACCAAGCTAGCGGGGTGCTAGCAAATCACCATACAAATCTACAATTACAAAACAAGTATATCACCAACCAACATTCGAAAGATTAAACCTACACCAATTATGCCAATCCAAGGACGGTTTATTCGCCTTTGCCTTAACCCAAAATAAACTAAGAGTCTTGATATCGCCAAGGACCGCGTTGAGGTTTGGTTGTCTTTGATTAAAAATGGCTTCATTTCTATACTTCCAAATGCACCAGATTGTTGTTAGGACTATCGCATAAAACGCCTTCCTTTTTTTCTCGGAACCACCAATATGAGAATGTAAATCAAGAAGATCTCTGAAATGGAATATAAACGGCGTCCCCACATTACACCATTGGACGACTAGGGACCATAATGCTTGAGAGAAACCGCACGACACGAATAAGTGCTCCGTAGTTTCGGCATAATCACCACATAAACGACAAATCTCTGACCCCACGTGAACATTTCTTCGAGCGAGATCACATTTTGTCGGAAGTCTATCCAGTTCGGCTCTCCACGCAAGAATTAAAACTTTTAACGGCACCCACGAATTTCTCTTGACCACAAAATCAGCTTGTACGAACCTTGATACATGCAGTCTTCACTTTAGTTCAGCAACAGAAAAAGAACCGCAGCTATCCAGCCTCCATTCCCACCTGTCAGCAGCCTCCCGCGGCAAAGGGACCTCGAACAGGTCCAGGAACTGCTCCATTTTGGCCTGTTTGCAGCAGAAAAAGATGGTCGTAGCCAGTCCCAACCCCACCCGAAACCCCTCTGCATAACATGATCAGCAACCAAAGCAAGCTTGTTCTTTTCCAAGGCAAAAAGAGTCAGAAACACAGTAGCCAAAAGTGAATCTGTGATCCAACAATCAAGCCAAAAATAGACACCCAACCCGTTACCCACCAACCCGTGTATAGCCCAACCCACGTCCACCCCAATATTTTTTATCAACCCCATAGACGAATGCACTTGCTTCCAAGGACCGGTAATCACCAACCTCGTCGGTATCGGATTCCAATCCCTAGAAGAGCTATGTATCGCCCACACAACCTTTCTCCAAAGAGCATTAGAATCTACTTTAAAACGCCACCACCACTTAGCTAACATTGACATATTCGCATCTTGAAGAGAGCCGAAACCGAGACCACCCAATTCAACCGGAGCACTGACCCTTTGCCACGCGACCCAATTCATCTTTGCCTTTTCTTCCGATCCGCCCCAAAAGAAAATCCTTCTCAACTTATTAAGTTCATCTATAACCTTCCCGGGAGCTTTAAAGAGGGTGAAGTAATACGTTGGTAATGCATTAAGAACCGACTTGATAAGAGTGACACGGCCCCCAAAGGATGACGTCTTTGCCTTCCAAATCGACAACTTGTTCTTAAACACATCCACCACCGGCTTCCAGTTTTTACAAAGGTTCATATTTGCCCCGACTTGTAGGCCAAGATAAGTGAACGAAAGAGATCTGGGCCTACATACGAGTACATCCGCCATGCTTTGAACCTCACCATCCTCCACACCCAAACCAAATACACAACATTTTCGGAGGTTAGCCTTTAGGACCGACACCAAGTAAAAGCATCTAAGTATCCGCTTCAGATTGCTAGCATTCTGTGTTAACCATTCACCAAGGAAAATTACGTCGTCCGCATATAACAAGTGTGTTAATTCCAGTCCACTCGATCCACACACCAACCCTCTAAACAGCCCCACCTCATTTGCCCTTCGCATAATACCGGAAAGAGCCTCCATAGCCATTAGAAACAGGAAAGGTGAAAGCGGGTCTCCTTGTCTAAGACCGCGCGAACACACAAATTCGTGTGTTGGCGACCCGTTAACCAAGACCGAGGCCCTAGTCGACCTAACAACTGCCATCACCCATTTGCACCACTTACACGGAAAATTCATTTGAATCATAATGGACTCCAAGAAGTCCCAATTCAATGAGTCATAAGCCTTTTCAATGTCCACTTTAAACATCATGCCTTGCCTACGCATCTTTTTCATCCACCCAACCACTTCATTGAGCATAAGTGGCCCATCAGTAATGTTCCTACCCGCAAGAAAAGCCGACTGTTCGGGTGAGATAAGCTTCCCAATAACAATCTTCAGTCTAGCCACAAGGACCTTTGACAGTACCTTATTCAAAACTCCCACCAAGCTGATCGGCCTGTAATCCTGAAAACCAAGGGGGGCGTTCTTCTTCGGTATTAGAGTAATTTTGGCGCGGGGCACACCCCACGCCAAAAGTACCCCCAGAATGAAAGTCATGAAAAAATCGCACAAAATCATCTTGGAATCCGGACCAACATCTTTTAAGGAACTTAAAATTAAACCCGTCCGGACCCAGTGCCTTATCCCCGTTGCAATCCCACACCGCGTCCTTAATCTCCTGTAAAGAGAACGGCATACACAACAATTCCGCATCGGAGGCCGAAAACTTTTTCAAATAAGGGCAGTCAAGCTTTGGTCTCACCACCATTGGTTCCCGGAATTTCTCCTCAAAAAAGACAAAAGCATTGTCTTTTATGAAGGTCGGAGTCGTCACCCACTCACCATCTACCATCAAACCATGAATCCTCTAACTAGACACATTTGCACTTATCACCCCATGGAAATACTTGGTGTTTTCATCACCATCTATAGCCCACTTCACTCTCTCCTTTTGCTTTAAATCTAAGTGTTTTCGCCTATCAAACTCCAATATAAAAGCCTTAGCATTGGACCTCAAGTCTAACTCATGTGTCAGCAAATCCCTTACTTCTGCTAAAGAATCGAGTCTATCCGCTTCCTTCTTTCTTTGGTTGTACAAACCTTCTGAATTAACCCTTTCCTCCCTGACCCACTCCTTAATCCGTTTCTTTAAAAATTTCAACTTAGTAATTATCGCTAAGTCAGAAGGCCCATCAAAAGAAAAACCACCACATAGCCTAGCCACCAAGTCCAAAAACCCCGGAAGTGCTAACCATGAGTTAAAAAAGCGGAAGGGGATGTGCCCAAAATCGGCAGGAGCCACCGAAAGAATAACCGGGCTGTGATCCGAAGCGAATCTAGATAAGGCCGTGACCGACGCTTCACCCCATTTGGACATAAAATCATTACACACAAGGAACCTGTCTAATTTACTCAACTTCATCCCATTATCCGACATATAAGTAAACTTAAGACCCCCCATATTATATTCGTGTAGGTCGGCCCGACTAATAAATTTGTTAAAGAAGTCCGCATTTGTAGCCACAAACTCTGTGTTCTTACGTTCATGTGGATACCTTACATCATTAAAATCCCCCAGAAGAACCCACATACCACCCCGTAGTGCCATGACAGTCAACAACTCTTCCCACACCATACGCCTCAAGCCCGGATCGTTGGGCGCATACACGTTCCCCACATTCAAAATATCCCCAGAAGCTACCAGTGAACCTGATGTTATAAGAAAATATCGATTTTTAAAGACAGGCGTAACCTGGAAAACTGATGGGTCCCACAGACTGATAATTCCCCCAGATCTTCCTTCCGCAAAAACTTGGTCAGCTCCGAACATAGTCCTGCCCCAAAGAGAATTTAAGTGAAACAAAGTACCTTCCTGAAGCTTAGATTCCTGCACCCTAATAAAATGTGACCCGTGACATGTCTTCAAACCTCTAATCCAGGATGTCTTCCTATCATCCCTCCCCCCCCCCCCCCCGAAGATTTATACTCAGAAAATTCATTGATACCCATTGACATCGCCTTCACCATCAACAAGTTCCTTCACTTGTTCTTCAAAATTCCCAAGATCTATACCAATAACTGCCCCAGCATTCACAGTCAGCTGGACCTCAGACAACGGTTCTGCTCCATTAGCCATGTTCTGATCCGGATAAGGAGGTCTATCCAGACCCGTACCATGACCACCTTCTTGTATGTGCGAAGTATTATCATTATTGGAATTAAAACAGTGAGTAGTATTATTAATAATATTATCATTATAAACCCCCCATTCTCATTCAAACCCATTTCCGACTCCGGGGCATGTGTGCGATTCCCAAATTGTGAGTGGTTTGTATTATCATTAGTAGATATATTATTATGGTAGTTTTGATTAGTATTAAAAATATTATCATTATGTTTATCCCCAACCCCATTCACATCCTTTGAAAGAAAAACATTCTGAGTATCATTCACCAATGTGTCCTCACCAGAGTCAAACATAGAAGCATTAATCCCCAAGTTTTTGTCTTGTAGCTCATTAACCCTCTCCATAAAAGAACTCTGCTGGTGGCCCATACCGACGCTGCAGTCAAACTGCCCAACATCCTCCTGGTTTGGGCTCCTAGTATGCCTGGGCCTCTTCCTGGATTTCTGGTTAAAGCCCAAACAATCCCCTTGGCCCACCGAGAAATTATCCACTGACATGTTTAAATCAAAAGACTTTTGTATAACACCGGGTCCCGCCTCCACACGTGCATCAGCATTAAATGAACTTCCCTGTAGACATCTTAACTTTGCTTTAACGGGCAAATATACCCTCATAAATAAGCTTCACTACATTGTACATATTGCATTAAAAGTTGTACGTGTGACAGAATTATCATTTGGTACATCTTTAGCACTTTATAATGTAGTATAGATATAGATTATTAACATAACTATATATGATATTTAGATTACATGAAATAAATAAATATACTTCTAGAAAAGGTGGTGATACATACGTCATAGTCTACTTTTCTTAATTTGGGTATGGCCGGTCTTTTTAACGGTTCAAACATAAATTTATTTTTGTAAAATCAGAAGTTTGTATCAAAGATTTTAAAGTGATAACAAAGGTTTTATGAATACAAGAATGACAGGTTTATATTTAGAGATTCTAAATTTCTCATAGCCATCACGATAATAAAACCGTCATTACAAATTACACTTACAAACCATAAACATCGTAAGCTTGTTAAAAAACGGTTCGCTGTATTTTAATGTTTAATCAGTGTATTAATTTGATGGACATCAATAAAATTCTATTTATGCTTAGTTCAGGCAAAATCATAACCCTATAATATTTTTTGGGTAATGGATCCAAATTCACGATCAAATTTAAGGTTGGTGATCTTATAACACTCATATAAAAGAATCAACAATTAATGCTTAAAAGTAATTATAATTAAAAAAAATTAAGAAGTTCTGGAACTTAAGAAAATGGAATAAACAAAAAATTTAATTTATGTTTATGTGTTGGAAAAATGTTTATTTTTCATATTTCAAGAACACGTGGGTTGAAAATTTGAAATGTTGAATAATTTCTTATCTTGACAAATACTTAAACCCAAACTACCGAACTTTTGTTTTAATTTCAAAAATGGGTGGGACAGGGAATCAGGGATCATACTCGTGGTCAAGGTCGAACCTTTTGAAGGGCAAAGGGAATTAAAATGTTAGGAGCATTTTTTAAAAAGATATAAATTCTTTGGTATAGTGAACTAAAAAGAGGCCTCCTCATTTCTGAGGCTTGTGAATGACAATAGTGAACTAAAAAGTTTATAGTTGATAGAGTTAAAAAAAATTTAGAAGAGGTATCTCTTGTATATGTATAAATATGTTTAGATAAAATTTATTTTTCTTAGTTAATTTGACAAAAAAATTGTGTTAAAAAACTTTATCTACTACATGTATAGATTATTTAGCGAAAATCTCTATTTTTAAAGGGTCTCAAGCCCTAGCTTGAATCCACAACAATGTGAAGTTGGACCTACATGTGCCCTATCTAAAAGGGGTGCACCAAAAGTATTGCAACCAATAGCATTTTTAAGTTTAAATCTTGTTTAAGAAAAGAAAAATAAAACACATGCAATAGCAAGTTGTACTTCAAGATCAAATAGTTGGACTTTTGCTATTTGCCTCACATAACCCAATTTGTGTAAGGAGCTGTTTGGTAGCCTCTTAATGAGGCTATGAACCATTTAGTGCTGAATGATGCGCGTTTGCTTCAGCTTCTGAATGGAATGGTTAAGACTGAATCATTAAAACTTGAGACGTAGCTCAACCATTAAGCATTGAACTATTAAGCACTGAACTAGGCTAAACCTTAACGATGCTCTTCTATCAATATGGGACAAGAAAACTAACCATTAAAAGGTCCAACTTAATGATTCACCACTTAACCATTCAAACCTCTTAATTATTCAGCACTTAATCAACCAAACAGCCCTTAGAGAATTTCAAAAGAAGCAGGTCACAACTTACTAAAAAAAAGCGGGAAAAATGTTGTGCTTTAACAATTGTGTCACTTGTAGCACATGTATTACACACTGGCCCCAAAGCAGCATCATCCATGATATGATGAGCAAAGGGGGGCGGACGCAAAGTAGGAATGAGATCGGTACTGATACCGAATCACACCTATTTCTTTTTTAGTTATACCAGACCGTTTACGTTTTTAGCTAAACTACCACCTTGTTAAAAGCGCAGGCGCCAAACATAACTTCACTGTAAACTGTTTTCTTCTTCTTCTTCTTCCTCCCTATCAAAAGTCAACTCATCAACAATGGCGAACCATCAAAACACCACTCTTTCAATCTACAACCCAACAACCAAAACCTACACCTCACCACGCCCACCAATCCCATTACCCATCTCTCCAACCACCTCCATAACCGACTTCCTTTTCCGTAACCTGCACACCCACTCCAACTCTGCAGCCTTAATCGACCCATACACCCACACAATAATAACCTTCTCTCAACTCAAACAACACATCACCGACCTATCCCACACTCTTCACCACTCGTTCAACATATCCAAATACGACGTCGTTCTCATCTTCTCCCCTAACTCCGTTCTCTTCCCCGTCGCCTTCCTTGCCGTCACGTCACTTGGTGCTATTGTTACTACTGCTAATCCGTTGTATACTGTTAATGAACTCTCTCATCAGATTAGTGATTCTAATCCTAAGCTGATTATTACAGTTGACCAGTTGAAGGATAAAGTCAACGGGTTTAATATCCCTGTGTTTAATCTAAATAAGTTTTCTGATCTGGTTTATAATAAGTGTGAGAAAACGACGTCGTTTGCTGAACCTGAATTTGAATCTCGAAACGACGTCGTTAGCAAAGTCTCAGATTCTGTTCTTAAGTCATCCGAACACAAAACGACGTCGTTAACGCAGTCAGTTTCTCCGTATGTTTCTCAAAACGACGTCGTTAGCACAATATCATCAAATCCAGTACTTAAACCACATTACAAAACGACGTCGTCAGAACAATCTCATTCTCAATATGTCTCTCCATCTGTTTCTCAAAACGACGTCGTTGGCACGATATCCCATCCTGTTCTTAAATCATCCCAACACAAAACGAAAACGACGTCGTTAGCACAACAGTCTCAGCCTGTTACACAAAACGACGTCGCTGCAATCCTATACTCATCAGGAACAACAGGACTAAGCAAAGGAGTGGTGCTGACGCACCGAAGCATAATCGCCACGTCATTAATGGTGACGTCAGATCAGGAACAATACAACGAAGGAAGGAGTGTGTTTCTGATAGTGGTACCATTGTTTCATGTGATGGGATTGATAACGTTTACGTACTCGCAGTTGCAGAGAGGGAACGCTATGGTTGTGATGGTGAGGTTTGAGTTGGAGAAGGCGCTTGAGGCGATTGAAAGATTTAGGGTTACACATTTGTATACTGCGCCTCCTGTTGTTGTGGCGATGGTTAAGCAGGTGGGAGTGGTTAGGAGGTATGATACGTCGTCGTTGAAGGAGATTGGGTCCGGTGCCGCGCCTTTAGGGAAGGATGTTATGGATGAGTGTTCTAAGGTTTTTCCTCAAACTAAGGTTTTGCAGGTGAGTAGAAATTGATAAGATTAAGTTGTTAAATTTGTGGAAATTAGTAGTGTTTTTAAAACCGGTAAATACCGGCCGGTTATACCGGTATTACCGTTTTCGGATGGAAATCCGGTATGAAACACTCCGGTAAATATGGGAAACGGTATCGATTTTGTACCACCGGTAAAATTCGGTATACCGGTTTGAACCTCTATACCGGTACCGGCATAGGTTAGCTTTTGGGTTATTTTTAGATTATTTTTTTTATTAAAAATAACTTTTAAAAAATTAAAAACTTTGGATTATCTTTTGGATTATTTTTTAATTATTGATTAACTTTTTTATAGTATTTTAGAAGGTAATTATGTACTTTTATATTATTTTTTGTGGTAATGTTGTAATTTATGAAATTATATAGCTAACTAATGAACCTGGTACAACACGGTTCAACCGGTTGAACCATTTTTTAGCCAAATCCGATATAATTAAAAAACCGGTTTTTAAAACATTGGAAATTAGTTAGTTAAGTTGTTTAATTTGTGGAAATTAGTTAGGGGTTGTCGTACTATAGGTACACGCAATTGGATCTTTTGAGTATATGCGAGTCGTATATGCTTTGTTGGGTGAGGTGTCTATCATGGTTGTAGAAAGCACTAGGCACTAGTTCGTCGTTAGGGTACCAACTTACATACGCGTATACAAGTTGTATAGTTCATATTAAAAATGGATATATGGGTCGTGTATACTTATAAAACTCTCATATTTGTCGGTGTCAAAAAATTAATCAGGGTTGTGTTATTATCATGAGCCTTAATTATCTATGCATCTGATTTTGATTAGGTGGTTGAACATGATTATGTGATAGTGAATGATAGCTTGATATAATGACTAGGTAGGACCGTAGGAACCTCGATGGTTTTTTCTGACTTTAGACATAATTAAGGTTAAGGGTAGGCTTACTTTGTTGACTGTTTTATGATAAATATATTTAGAAATATAGAAAAGGCCTCAAGAAAATGCTTAAAGTTTCAGTGAACCACTAGTTACCAGATCAAGAAAGATATATAGCTTGCCATCATCCTGCAACAATATTATTTCAAGTTAACACTAGAGGTGGCCAAAATTTACTATATGGGTTTGTTGGCAGTGATGATTAGCCTTTAATTTATTGTCTATGTAAGGTACAATTGTACAAATCTGGTCACTAAACTTATATAGTAGACATTTAATACAACCATTTAGACCATACGTAGTGGGGGGCTTTATTTATAAAGCCCCCCTTTCTGATTGGTCCACATGGCTGCTGAGTCAGCGTGGAGAGAGAAACTAAAAAAGGGGTGTAGTGGTGGGGCTTTATTTATAAAGCCCCTGTTTGTGATTGGTTGATTTTTTTTATTTGTTTTTAATCTTTTAATTCAAAATAATTAAAATAAAAGACAAATGAATATAAAAAAATTACAAATAATATTAAAAACACAACTAATATTAAAAAAAAATTACAAGTAATATTAAAAAAAAAAGTTACAACTAATATTAATTTTCATCTTCGGATTCTTCATATTCGTCTTCGTCCTCTTCTTCTTCTTCTTCGTCACCTTCTTCTTCTTCTTCTTCTTCTTCTTCTTCGTTTCCTCTTGGGTTTGGAATATACCGAACCGACCACGCTTGTTGGACCAAATCCGCAGCTAACGCGTCATGTACTTCATGGTCGCGAAGTTCATGTGCGTTGAGCACTCTTTCTTGCATATTAGCTTGCGGTAGATCCTGAACGGCTTCCGGTACGTAATTTTGGCATATCGCTTTACCTTCATCTTCTAATATCATATTATGCATGATTATACATGCATACATAGCATCTCGCAGCTTGTCTGTGGTCCATGCACGAGCAGGGTTTCTTATGTAATGCCAACGCTGTTGAAGAACCCCAAAACATCTCTTTATGTCCTTTCGCGCCGCCTCTTGGACCTTTTTAAAGTGTGCCCTTTTTTCATCGTACGGGTTACTAAACGTCTTAACGATAATGCTATACCTCGGATATATTCCGTCAGCCAAATAGGCGACTGCTCAAAAACGTTTAAGTCGTTGCATGAACCCGCAACACCAAAATAGGCCGACCAAACCCAAAGATCGACTGAAGCCACCGCTTGAAGAATAATCGATGGTCCTTTTTGGTCACCACGCGTGTGTTGACCTCGCCAAGCGGTTGGGCAATTATACCACCGCCAGTGACGACAATCAAGGCTACCCAGCATTCCTGGTAACCCATGTTCAGCCGTATGCACCTCGTAAATTTTTTGTAAGTCGTACCAAGTGGGCCTTCTAAGATAACGGGCTCCGTACAACTTTATTATTCCTAAAACAAATAAATACAAACATATATAAAAAATAAACACAAACATATATAAAAAATAAATACAAACATATATAAAAAATAAATACCTTGGCAAAAATACTCCAAAGAATCGCGTGTTGTTTTCTCGGCCATTTTTAAATACTCGTCGTTGATATCCGTCGTGTTGCCGTATGCGAGTATACGCAGTGCCGAGGTACACTTTTGAATAGACGTGAATCCCATCATCCCCCTAGCATCCGCCTTTTGTTTAAAGTACGGAAACGCGTTTTCAAGATCTCCGGATATACGTAGAAATAAACGTTTGCTCATCCGGAAACGACGCCTAAAGATCTTTGGGTCGGGGTAAGTCGGGTTTTCATCAAAGTAATCCTTCATCAATCGAGCATTTGCCGCTACACGATCTCGTTCGTAGTACTGCCTAGTTTGTTTTGGAGGTGTAGGCGTATTAGTTTCTTCAAGATACCGCGCCGAAAGTGCTAGCGCACTCGTAATGGCATCTTGCTCCAACTCTTCGTCTGTGGAATAACCCTCGTCGCCTAGAAACTCTCTATAATATTCTCTCGCAATAGATGATGACGCGGGGGAACCCATTTTCTTCAAATATTGGTATGTATGTGTTTGAATATTTTTTGGAAGGTATATTTGGTTTGTATGTTAATATATATGTGTTTGTATGTTAATATATGTGTGTTGTATATAAATAACAAAAAAAAAAAAGCCGTTTGAAATTTAACGGTAATATTACCGTTCACCAAGTCCACCTGGAACAATTTGATTGGGCCAGAATTCATCATCAAGCGTTATTTATATAACGCCAACAACCAAAAACCACAAATAGCGCTCCCCTGTTTCGGTGTTGGGGGCGCTATTTTTGCAAATTTTCGAAAAATCACGCCCCACTACGGGGGGTCTTATTCATTTAATAACAATTTAATATCAAACAAGTAGCTTTAAGTGAGGAGCAATTGTATCCATCAGGTTGACCTTCAACCTATTTCATCTTCACCTTTTATCAATTTCTTGAATGTTTTAAAATCAAGTCTTATGAACAAAAAGTTAAGAAAGCATGAACAACAATAAACTATTATATAGCGATTGACTGATTGAGACACCTTAATTTTATCCAGCAAAATCAAAAGTCAAAACATCATTTAAATGAAACAACAGATCTTATCTCTTTGTTTATCATCAAAATCAATGCCTCAAATCCTAAGTCCTAACATTTGTGCCAAAGAAAGACCTTGTGACAGAAAATGCATACCTTATCTGTTCCTAAATATCGAACTATGTTAGCCCACTTAATAATGATACTTCCTAAACATGACAAAAATGGGCTTAGCAAACAGAAACTGAGGATCTGATGGATAAATCTACTCATATAATGAGACGAAATGATGAGAACTTACAAATCACCTGTTCAAGTTGATTAATGATCTGCTTTCCCTGGCTTCCTAGTCAAGCAAATAAACCTCCTTCACGGTGAAAAAATACCCAAATATAAGAAAATGACGAAAAGAGATGTAACGTTATTATCTGCAACCCCATTAAGCCACAACAAATAGTTCTAGCTAGGTAGATCTACTCATTAGGTGGAAGCTATACACAGATAAGCATATACGCTAGATTGTGAAGACTGATCTACTTATTAATTGCCACTTAGTGTTATTTAACAAACACCTGTTCCAGGGAATTTTACAAAAGCTATATATCTTTCTTGAGCAAGTAACTAATGAATGGTTCATTGCTTATACGCCAGTCACCTAACGCTGGTGTCAAGTGAAATTGAGCATTTTGACGTAACATTGGTGCCTGACAACGACTCTCATGCCACAATGGCGGGTAAAGTCGGGTTGGAGCTTGGCTTTAGCCTACCCGCTAACATCTTTGCTAGACCAAAATCCCGTATGTTCATTCTGTCCCGATGTGTCAAGAAGAAGTGCGTTAGAGCTTTTGCTAACACAGGATTTGAGAATAGTGGCGTAATCAAGCCGTATCCCTCTCCTTCGGTCCGAATCATAACTGTTTTCGAACAACTAGTTAAGACTAGGCCCGAAGGAGAGGGATACGGCTTGATGATGCCGTGTAATCTCAAAGCCTGCATTAGCAACAGCTCTAACGCAGTTCTTCTTGACACATCTGGTTAGAACGAACATACCAGATTTTGGTCTTGCGAAGATGTTAGCGGGCAGGCTAAAGCCGAGCTCTAGCCTGACTTTACCCGCCATTGTGACATGATAGTTGTTGCCGGTCACCAATGTTACGCCAAAATGCTAAATTCCAATTGATGTCAGCCTTGGGTGACTGGTCTATAAGCAATGAACCACTAGTCACGAGCTCAAGAAGATACAGCCTTGGGTGACTGGCGTATATAGTTTTTGTAAAATTCCCTTAAAATACAAACAAGTTAAATGAACCAAAGCAAGGAAGACATACCATTATTGCATGAAACTGAACCCATTGAATACCAACCAAAGCAATGGGCACACTAGGGGGTTTTGGAGTCTACCGGGTTTAGCTCACGCACAATTGGCTTTAACACCAAAAGTGTTGAAGCCTGATTCCTGAAAAGGGCTTCAGGACCAATCAGCCCAGCTATTTCAAAAGAAATGGTTTTTTGTGACCCATCTTTTTTCGAACCATTTAGGACAGAGCCCATGCCGGGTGTTTGTGCCACACTCTGGACATATCTACACAATCCTTTATGATGTTCTTAAGTTTTATTTTAAACATACACATAATCAGAAATTCAGAACATATACTCAACTTTTGTAAAAAAGCGTTTTGCTTATTTCATGCCATTGTTATCAAATTTTGAAAGATTACAAGAAGTTTAATCTAAAATTCATTATAAGTTACTTAAGAGTTAAAATCTTTATTATCTTTTGTAGGGTTATGGAATGACCGAAACTGGTGGAATTATATCAGTTGAGAATACAAGGGTCGGTTCTCGCCATTCAGGTTCATCAGGAACGCTTTGTCCTGGAGTGGAATCTCAAATTATACATATAGAAACTTTAAAACCTCTTCCCCCCAAACAGTTAGGTGAAATATGGGTCCGTGGTCCGAATTTGATGAAAGGCAAGTGATTAGCTTTATTTGTTTGTTTAATTTCACTAACATCAGCACAAGTGAATTATGGGTTCAGTGCTCCAATCTTGAATTGGGTTCAAACTTTTGGATAGTGATATAAGTCTTATCCTTGCCTAAACCATCACAGTTCACTAAATAGAAAATGATTTTGGACTGGACATGTCTGATCAAAACCAGACCGGAACAGAAACCGATATTTTGATATCATGGACCGGGCACAGACTGCACATTGCCAGTCCTGGTTCTCTCTGTCCTGTATGCCGATTTCAATGGCTTCAGCTGAGCTTTACATACCCCTAGTTGACCAAATACTTTTTTTTCTTATCAAAAAGGTAATTTATAAACAATTAATTATTATATCAAATAGGGTTTAGAAGGTTTTATGCATAAAAAAGAACTCGCCGCCTTTTAACCCTGTTTTTTTACTTGACCCGTCGATCATAAATGGAATCTTGGATTGATCCATTCATTAGCAAATGGGTCAAAATTGCCAGCTCTTAATGGAAATTAATCTCTTTGCTACATACACACGGGCATACACGCACGCACACACGCACTTATATTATCTGCGTATTATGAATGTTGTGATCGTTATGTTTATATTTTATACAGAATATTTCCATAACAAAGAAGCCACGGAACAGACCATAGACCAACAAGGTTGGTTGCACACGGGTGATCTTGGTTATTTTGATGAAGAAGGACGAATATATGTCGTTGATCGTTTGAAAGAACTTATCAAATATAAAGGATATCAGGTAATTTCATTCTTACATTTGTCAAAAACAGGTTCGGGTCAAACTGGCCACTTTTGATACAGGCCAGGATAGGTTGACGTGCAAACATTTTTTGTCATTTTTTTGTGAAATGGCTGGGACTAAGTTCTGATAAGAAAACAATATTCTTACGATAGTAATTCTTAATCTATGAATATAACTATTTAGCGGTTTGTAGGCTTTGAAATTAAACTTCGGGCAATTAAACTTCGAAATTGCCACATCTAACGACCGACTTCTTGTCAGGTGGCACCTGCAGAGCTTGAAGGGCTGCTAATGAGTCACCCTGAAATCATGGATGCTGCAGTCATCCCGTAAGTGATGTATTATTATTTTTGCTGAATCACATTCATAAAATACTAAATATAAATTATTTGTAAAATAGTAGACAACTTATATTTTCAATAGCATCATTTCAGATCATTTGATATGGTCTTAAAAAACTGCTGACATGTTATCTAATTTATTATTTTAGTGTGACTTGATATGGCATATAAGAAAACATCATTTTTATAAACTTGTAACCCTATATCTTTTTAATTGTTTTATTATTATTATTATTATTATTATTATTATTATTATTATTATTATTATTATTTCACATGTGTTCACAATTTCACATGTAAAATCAGTTAAATAAGGCTGGTTGCTACTTGCTAATGCCTAATAATGCTACTAAATTTAAACTCAGTTTCTGTTTTGTTCATAGTTTTAAGTTACATGCTAAAATCAATAAGTATATAAAAGTTTTTCTATTCCTGCAGTTTTCCCAACTTTAGAACTTCTAAATTGACTTTAAAAATCATAGTTTTGCTCAGATTACAAAAAAACATCAGTTGAAAAGATTTATTTAATTTTGTAGATATACTGATGAGGAAGCTGGTGAAATCCCAATGGCATATGTTGTACGTAAAACCGGGAGCTCACTTACTGGTGAAGAGGTTCAAGATTTTATTGCAAAACAGGTACAAAAACTAGAAAAAAATTAAATAATGATAACTCTTAATATTCAAAAACAGAAAAAGTCATCACACACACACATGTATATATTCTATATACTAGGTTAGAAACCCATGTATTATAGGTTTGAATAAATGAAATATAAAATAGTTAGTAATGAAGATTTAGGAATTATAAAACGATATTTGAGATGAGAATATTTACAAAAATAAGAGATGAATAAGAGAAGCATGACATAGAATCTTAGGCTCACGGAATTGTGGCACGTGGTGCAACCAGTTGCTTATTTTTAGTTATAGATTATAGATATGTGTGCATGTATTTTCAATAATCTGCTTTTATTTTCTCAGGTTGCACCATTTAAAAGAATACGAAAGGTAGCATTTATCGACATTATTCCAAAGTCGGCAGCAGGAAAGATTTTGAGGAGGGAGCTTAGACAGAAAGTTCAATCTAAACTCTGAAACTTAATGACATACTCACATAATAAGAAGGTATATAACCTTTGTGCATTTATTATATATATCCATGTTTAACAAGCACTGTAATAGTAATAGTAACAGTAAAGCATTATATTATATACCCATTCCAAGGGCTTATAAATTTAAGTGAGGGAAGACGCCACTAAATAGTAATAACTAAGTTTATAACTCTTTATTCAAGTCATTCGGCATCTCTAAATTCGCGGGTCGCATTTTGAAGTTCATGGTCGTTTATTTTGGGCTCTGGGGGGCTGCGTTTCAAGTTCTGAGGTTGTTAACGGAGTATGAATGCTCGTTTGGTTGTATCAAAACAAAAACGTAAACAATATGAGCGAGAAGATGTATTTATGCAACCTGTAAGTACATTGATAAGACAAAGTATTGCATCCTAACTAGTACCAATGTTTTGAGAACTGGTCTGGCTAGTGAACCGGCAACTTTGGGTACATTGGTTCAACCGACCGGCCAGTAAAAGTAAAGAAGGTTGGGAAGCAACCGTCAACGGTTTTCCACCGGTTTTGTTCACGCTCCGGCTCCCATTGGTTTGTTTCTGGTTAGCTTAAATTGGTCAGTTCAGTTTTGTTTGGTCAATTAGCTCATAACTAAACAGATGGCATCAATGGTCCCATTTGGGTCCCATGGTTGATAAAACAGTGAATAGTGCTTGTGAATTAACATACTTGCTATATTGGTTTTTGTCTTTGGTCAAAGTGTCAAACTTTGAGCAGTAAAAAAGTGAATCCGTGGCCTGCTTCCTGCACCATTTACTTCAATCAAGCCCTCAAATTTCGTTGAATGTCGAAAAAAAAAAAACACACACACACACACAAATAAAGTAGTTATAACCAATATTTAGAGGATTGGATAATGAAAGTTTTTCTTAAAAAAAAATTTAGAGGATTGGATGGATGATGGAAATTATGACCCGATTGAAAAGAATGCGAATGAAACCATCGTATTCCTGCAAAATAAAACATTATATATCTGCTATTAATAAAACATTACATAATGAACCATTTGTTACCAGCGAAATAAAACACAATGTATCCGCTACAAATAAAATATAATTGGATAAACAGAACCAGAAACGCCATGGGTTAAAAATACAAAGTTGAAACGTAATTTTTTTTATTTAACAATATGGTATGTTTGGAGTTGCATGTGGGTTTTTGATTTAAGACACTGAAATCACATTTGTACCACTAATAAAACACTACATAATGAACCATTTTTTACTTGTAAAATAGAACACCATGTATCCGTTACAAATAAAACACCATTAGGATAAACATAATAAAAAACACCATGGATTAAAAATACCCGGTTGAAACGTGATTTTTAATGTAGCAATATGATAAGTTCTTTCAAACGTGAATTTTGGCGTTTGTTAATGAAAGTTTTTCTTCAAAAAAAAAAAAACGATAGGGAAATTCAGGGCCGTCACTGAAAATCTTTGAAAATTTATGTACCCTATCCAAACCGTTAAAAAATAGGCCCCTTAGGCTCAAGTTTAAGTGTTAAATGAGTTATATAAAAAAAATATATACACATATATTTGAATTTTTTTTTAAATTATGCCCTCAAGATTTATGGACCCTGTCCGGTTGGCCTCCTCGGACCTCCCTAAAGACATCCCTGGGGAAATTGGATGTGAGTTTATGAATTTAAAACACAATGAAATTACATTTGTACTCCTTTGCCATTAAATCAATCTTTAAAAATGAAACATAATTTACAAATGCCACTATAAAATGTTCATACAACTTCTTAGACTTCTTAGTAAAACACTTTTTAAAGACGAACTCTACTAGCATAAATAAAATAAAAAATGCTTTTGTTCAAAGAGTGAGTAAAGTATTCATACATTAAATTTAAAACTTGATATAAATTCTTTGAGTATTTTCTTTATTTCAACTTCATTCTACATGTACAAAATTATGAATGTTAATTACAAAATTGCAAATCAAATAAACATAATGAAACAATATCTACTCATACTTATGAATCATAATTATAAAATTGCGAATCAAAGTGACATAATGAAACAATATCTACTCATAGCTACTCAAGATAAAAGAGAAAGAAAGAAGAACAATATCTATATATTTTTACCTACTTACAAAAATTAATTGTTGTAATGTATTTCATGAAAGTAATTTTTTGTTTATTTTTTTATTTTTAATTATACAAACTAACATGCTAATCTTTTAAATACCCGGTGTATTTATTGTAAATATAGTGAGGGTAACAATAGACGTTCAAACAAAAATATTAAGGGTTAACCTTTTTTTTAAGCTTTAGCATAATGAATAATATTATATTAAATTTAGCTGCACTAAAACATGCATTTTTTTTTTATAAATCACCTAAATCATTTTTTACAAAAAAAATAAATAAATATATACTTTCTCCTTAATAATTCATATCACACGCCCTCATTTCACTCAATTTCTTTAATTAACTATCGTTACTTCACCTTGCTTATCTTAGCTATGTTATTTCTAAGTCAATTTGGTTTATGCTCAATGCGCATGACATAAAATTTGGTTTCTGCTCAGCAATTAGGTCTCAAAACGAGATTTATGCCCAACCCTACTAATAATTTGGTTGATTTTGTTGGTTCTAGATGGTGTGCTTATAAGAAATGAAATAATGACTGATTATAGGTCTTGAACATAATCTCAGCGACAGCTGACTATTTATTCTATAATAACGTACATGAAAAATTATGCATATATTGAAAATGAATATAATGTATGGCTTAAATATTCTTATTTGTGAGATGTAACTAAGTTTTTATAGAAATAATAATATAAGAATTATAATAAGTAAAGTTTTAGAGGTATCTATACCTAATAAACTTGTTGTATCACGCGTCACAATTCAGTTCGTACAAGATTTTTTTTTTTTTTTTTACCGTGTTGAACCGAATCAAACCGGTACTGATATCAGTACTATTGGAACCGTTATTGATAGTTGTTTTTATTGTCTTACGATCGTTGTAAAACACGGGTTTAAATCCTTTTAAACATATCACGAACTTTATTTTTATGTTTTTTTTTTCAAATGTTGGTATCATATCAAAAACCTAATAAACCGTACCGATACGTAACATACCCAATTATTGTTGCAACGCAGAGAAAAATTCTAGTAGTTGATATATATTGTTTAAACTTAAAAGGGTACGTTTAATAAAGTGCCATATTTTTAAGCGAATTGAAAACAAGAAAGATGAGGAAGTAGTGACAGCCCACATGCGAGTGTTCCATGGTTTGAAACTTTTTATTTTGCAAATATGAAATGCAAGTCTAAAATGGTGTAAATTGACACATACTCACGTCATAATCAATATTATTCATAATTTGGTTGTAACTTAATTGATTTATATTATTCATAATCTGGTTGTAATTTGATTTCTAAATGAAACTTGATTAGTAGTGATTATAACTATTTATTTTGGTCACATATTTACTCGGTATTTGATTACTAACTTAATAATTATAATACTAATAGGGTGATCGCGCAATGCGACAGTAAATAAAGAGTTGCCGGGGTGTGTGTGGTTTGGTCGGTTCAGTTATACTGAAACCGAAATCAACGGTTAATCTATTTTATTAACCAATCGATTTTCGGTTAATCAACTCGGTTTGTTCGGTTAGATTGACAGTTGTTGGTTCGCTTCATTTAATTTCGGTTAATAGCCAAAACAAAACTTGAGCTAAAACAGTTGCTTAAAAACATAAATTGAAATATAAATACATGAAATGGATGTATAAATACATAAAACAGAAGTATAAACACTTGAACTGGAGGTATAAAACTAGAAATATATGAAAATACAAATGGTTCGATTCAGTTAATTTTGGTTAAACGAGGGTACAAAAAACTGATAAACCAGTTTTGGTTAATTTGGGTTTCGGTTAATCCGTTTTTAGTTAATTCAGTTTCTGGTTGATTTCAGTTCGGTTTCAATTAATGATTTAGTTAATTTTTCACCCATTGACATTGTTAATCACATAACATATCAATTTTTTAGTTAAAAAGACTATAGCAATCGTATACTAAAATTAAATAGAATAAAATGTTCGTTTTTATGGTGTAATTATTTAAAATAAATATCAATATACGAAAAAAAGCTATGATCGTTAAAATCGTGGGTGTATTTGGTTTTTTTATAAAGGGTTAAAGTATAACTATTAATTAATTAGCAAGGATTTGGTTAAAGATGAGAGATTAAAGTGTAATTAAGATGAGATAGTTAAAGTGTATTAGGCAGGGTGATATGGGTTGGAGCCCTTAGGGGCTTTATTGTGTCACATCAACGCAACGTCCGCGCCACGTAGACAGGGGGCTTTAAAGCCCCTCCTCTTTAAAAATTATGCAATGGAATAAAGCCCCCAATCACTACTCAATCATTTTTCTTTGAATTTATAAAAGTTAAAAACAATAAAATATAGTTACACTAAATAAAATAAATATAAACACAGAAAAATACTAACCAAGTTTAGAAAAAGTAACATACAATTTAAACTAATAGAAAAATAAACATATAAAACTACTCTTGGTTGAGGTATATAGTTAAAATATTTTGTTTCGAAGTTCAAAAACCTGCCAGTTGTCCACGAGAGATGTGAGAGGTCTTTCTCGAGGAAGTCTAAATCTTTTTTCCATTTATCTTACCATTTGTAATTGGTACTTTTTTTCTTTGATTGAGAGTATTCAAGCAATTTTTTCATCCAAGTGGTTGAAGTTTGATGAACCCTCGTGATCAGTTGTTGTTGTAGACAAGGATTTAGCTCGGGTTCTTGCTGCTGCCTTGCTTTTATCTCTATCGAAAGGTTACTGTAACTCTTACAGTTCTTCAAAATCTAACTCGTAGGCGTTGTCGTTTAGGTTTCAATAGGAAAGAGCATCCGATCCACCTTAAGACGAGTGTGGTTCGGGTGTGCCAAAAGTAGGTGTGGACCGTAGACGATCGACCTGTGTTGACTGGCGGCACAAGATACCACTTTGGAGAATTTCGAAGTAGCTTTAAAAGTTGTATCATGCTAAACCCGATGCCGTAATTGAATCTAAATTCATTTTATGTGATCGTCATGACATCCACATCGTTCGGACCACTTCCTCTTTGACGATTGTTGGTAAAGCGGTTGAAAATGTTGTTGAAGTTGGTCACTTTTGTTCGCATTGTTGACCATTTACCCAAGAACGAATCGTTAGTAAGGTAATTACCGCGGTTCACATCGGCGAAAATTTCTCACGAATGCACCTCCAAAACACAGGCCCCTCTTGGTCATCACCCATTTAAACAATTCAAATAACTTAGATAGCTTAGGTAAATATTAAAATACCTTAAGTGAACAATTTCAAAATTTTATTTGGTGATAAACGTTTACTAATAATGGGGTCTTCTGAAACGTCGAGCCACACTCGTATCAGGCTAACTCTCCTTTCTTCTCCACTTCTCATGTCTTCGGAGCATGTTCTTCTCCTGCTTGCTTCTTACGATATCTACGTGTGGTTAAAGTTACTTGGTTTTCCAATGCGGGTTGTATTTCGGGTACAGGTTGGGACATATGTGGGCTTTGTGGGGAAAAAAAATTAAAACTGGGTGGGTTTATATACGGTCTTTGTGAGCCCCATCGATGGGAAATTTCCATCAGTATTGGTCGATACTCACCCTCATTTGTGTTGGTATTGGTTACCCACGGGTTGTCTTGATTGAGCGTTTGATGGTTTGCATAATACTGGTGGGTCGCATCAAACGTGTGTTGGGATGTTGTTGTGGGAAACATTATGAATCAAGAAAATAATGATGGGGCGTTGCCCAATACCTAACGACCTTAATGTTTGAAGGTCTAATTTATCATCATTTTAGGGTTGTATCTTACGCTTAAATTCTAAAAAACTCTTAATTTTTGACAATTTATAAATTCCCTCTCAAATATATTATAATATTGTATATATAATTTGAAAGCCATAAAAAATTCAAAACAAAATAATAATATACATGCTTGATAATTTTCATCTTTTATACTTAATTATGATAAATAAAAATTAATTATAAAAAGGGTGATAGAGATGACAAGCAACTAATCTACTTGGATTTTTGAAAGCAAATTGTGTGGACAATGACAAAGTGTTATGTTTCTATCAATGTTTCCTCCAATATTTCACCATCACTTTATCATGATGTGCCACTCACCTAGTTTTTAATATCCCATAACCAATTATAAATATATATATATATATCTACATTTATAAAAAAATATAAGGTAAAATCTTATAAAAAAAAAAACAAAGCATGAGGACATGCATAATTTAGGAAAGGAAATGTATCCTTTTCTTTTCAAATATTTCACTATATAATATTGTTTGGTTACATGTAATGAACTGATTTATATATTTGTTAATTTATAAATGTTGATTATGTACATACATAACTATCAAGTAGAGAATATAAAAACACTATTACGTAACCAGGTCAGGTATACTAAACAGGCTAATGTTAAAACATAAATGCGGCAAATGCCGTATGTATCACGGTTAAAGTACTATGTAATATAATTTTGTTTTTAAAACCGATTGTATTTAGGACTCTAGAGTCTAGTCTCCAAGTGCAAAAGAGATAAGATATCAGGGAAATGATATTCAAAACATTGTTTAAAAATGATTTAGTAGACTAGGGTTCGCGATTCAAAAAGGGGTGTCAGCGCAGCTTGTTGCCCGTCTACTCTCTATTTTGATATAACTTGACAAGTTTAAGAAATGAAATGGAATTACATTAAAAAAAAAAAAAAAAAAAAAAAACTATCTTTAAACATAAGTGTGTTTGGTGATAATTATTGATATCTAAACATAATTTCCATGAGTGATTGGTTGTTACAACAACCCCTATCTAAGGATGTTTATTTTAATTAATGTTTGAATAAAAATCCAGTTGTTAATGATAATATAATGGTTAGCCTTTTCTATTTTTAAACTGCTAAATGTTGCTTCAAATGAGGATTGAACCCACCACCTCCAACTGAATACATATTTGGCGAAGCTTGGTTTTGGAATCGGCGGGGGCCGAACTCAATTTTTTTCAATCAGTAGTGGAAAACCGGCGGGGGCCGGGCTTAACCCGGACTCAATTTACCTATGAAAATCGCAAATTTCCACTACTGCGCAAAAAAACAGGGGGGGCCACCCCTGGCCAAATGTATACTTCGCCGTTCTTAGATTAAAAAACAAGGATTAAAACCAAATTTAGTAGTATGTAAATGTCACACGTGTCACACAAAGTTCTTCACATATAAATTAACGTATTCACATGTAAATATAAGTTTTTTTTTTTTAATCTAATTGTTAGGACACATTCATTTGTTTTAAATTTGTTGTAGTTTTCATAGACACCTTTCAGATGGTGTCGACTGCTTGTTATCATTACATTGTGTTATGTTAAGCTTCATTTGACCAAAGTTAATAGTGTTATATATAGTCCAACACTTGTAGCCTAGTTGGTTGAGGGCTTAAAGTTTCCTATGGGAGGCTTGGGTTCAATTCCCAATAGCTACATTTGGAGGACATTGGTGGATGGGAAATGAGGGATGACCCGGCCATTGGCTTGGGTTCGAGTTCTGATCCCGACCGGTTTTACCGACTATTTCATCGTCATGCCTTCGGGCGGGTGAGTGGTCGGGTTTTCCCGGGAATTGGTGGCAATTGGTGGCCCAAGTACTCTCGAGTACCTGATTCGCCAAAAGGGTGCCCGAGAGTGCTCGGAATTGATTCGTTGGCCGTTAAAAAAAATAGTGTTATATATAATTGCAGCATGTATTTATTTGAATGTACATTTTCTTTGCAAGAGCTGAATGCTTTTATCAATTATAGAATTTTTTTTATTTTATTTTTTTTTCATTTGGAGGAAAAGTTCAGTTTTTTTTTTTTTTCCCTAATAATTTTCAATTTTTGGGTCCTTTTAATTTCAACATATAAAATCATTAACATGGTGGGAGAACATGTTTAGGCACATGACAATGGGCCCAAATATAGTTTCCATAATGCAAGTTTAGGTTGACTTTGTGGCATTTTGCAAAGTTCCAAAAAAGGGCCCATGCCCAATTCTTCAACTATGTATTTGTATACTTGGACATCTACTAAAAGTAAATTTGATGATTTAATAATGACATCCTATATGTGAACTAGCAGCCACCAAAGTATACAAACATGCATTCATATGATTTACTTAATATGAGTGGGTGTATCGGTGAGCTGCCTTCACCATTCATCAACTAATGTGAACTTAAAGGACAATAAAATAACAAGTATAACATGCTTGCCATTAAAAAGTGAAAAATACATAAAGAACAAAGGTTGTATGGAATAAATAATAGTACTATTTGTCCCAATATATCAACTTTTAGGACCTGAATTTGATAAAAACTAATTGTCACATAATCACCTTTAAGCTGTGTATTTTGTTATTATTATTCTTTCTTTTTTTTTTTTAATCAGGGTCAGTCTTCTAAAATGTGTGGTGAATATCACACATAAAAGATGAGCATTTGATACTAAAATTATATAAGGATGCCAAGCTAACATGGTTAGAGAGTAGATGTAGACCTATGTTGAAAGTAAATGGTGAAAATAACCAAAATATGGACTAGTTGGGAATCTAAAAAAAAAAGTTTAGACATTCAAATATCGATTTATCATACCATGGTTTACATAATTAGTGTAACATATAAATTGGGTTCCATTGGGTTCGAAACTCCTATTCTTTAAATTCAGGAGCGAACCTATGTAGAAACCACAGGCGCAGTCACCTATGATGAAAACAAAATTTAGTGTTGTTTATATGCTAAAACCCTAGTCGCTGCCTATTAAAGTTTGGTTAAGCCCCTATGGAAAAAAAATTCTAGGTCTGATTAAATTTAAATGGTTGTTATTTGCAATGTTTTAAAAACCGGTACGTGCCAGCCGGTAATACCGTTTTTCGGAGGTGAGCCCGGTACGAAACACTCCGGTACAAAGGCAAAACGGTATGTAGAAAACTATGGTACCAATAATACAACAACACAACAATACGAACAACAACTGAAACAAAGAAATAGCGACAAAACAGGTGACAAAACTCTTATTAACCAACCCAAAGAAGTACCCCCCAAATACCCAAGGATTCAACAATAGATGAACCCTAGAAACAATACAAAGTTTGTTGTTAATCAACTGATCTTAAAGATCAGTTGTAACAACTGATAATACAAAATACACAGACTTACAGAGATGATTACAGACCAAGAAGACAATACAGAGGGGAAACCCTAGAAAGAGAATACAGAGAAACAATAAGAAAAATGAACGAACAACTAATAATCTGAGAGAAAGCACAAGGCTTTTATATCCAGAGAGAGACGATCCGTGTGATGTTAATCTTGACCGTTCACTTAAACCAAAGCCAGATCTGCACCGTTAACAAGAAACACAAAAATAGATGGGCTATATATAATACGAGTGATTAGTTAAACCAGCTGACCATAAGAAGCCCATAGCTCAACAGACCCAATAGGAAATACAGGCCCAACACATTATTTAGCCCACAAGTGCACATCAGGTTTGAATGACCCATATGTATATATTTTAACATGCCCCCTTCATTCAAACCTTTCTGAAAATATCAACCAGACCAAGTTTCTCACAAAGAAACTCATGTTTTGACCCATTTAAACCTTTGGTCAAAAGATCAGCAATTTGTTGATCTGAATCAACCTTAATAGTTTGTATAACACCATTAGAGATTTTCTCTCTAATAAAATGTAGGTCTATTTCAAAATGTTTAGTTCTTTCGTGAAATACTGGATTAGCAGCTATAGAGATAGCTGCCTTACTATCACAGTTTAAACAAACTGGAAGTTTGCAATCTATCTTAAGCTATTTTAACAGATTTAAAATCCACATAATTTCACAAGTAGCAGAGCACATTGCTCGGTATTCTGCTTCAGCAGTTGACTGAGAGACTGTACTCTGTTTCTTACTTTTCCAAGACACTAATGAATTGCCAAGAAAAATACAATATCCAGTAACTGATTACGAGTTACTAGACACTTAGCCAGTCTGAATCTACAAAAGCATTAAGCTCAAACTTATCAGACTTAGAAAACTGAAGACCTCTACCAGGTGACAGTTTTAAATATCTAAGAAGTCTGAGTGCAGTTTGTAAATGACCATGAGTGGGTTTATGCATAAATTGGCTTAAAACTTGAACTGCATAACTTATATCTGGTCTTGTAATAGACAAATATATAAGTTTGCCTATTAATTTTTGATAACCATTAACATTTTCTAACAATTGAACACTTTTACCATGTTTGTTAGACATGACATAGTTCTGTTCAATTGGGGTATTTATAGGTTTACAACCCAAATACCCAAATTCACTTAGAAGTTCCAAGCAATACTTCCTCTGGGACAAACATATCCCAGACTTAGTATAAAGAACTTCTATTCCTAAAAAATACTTCAAAATACCTAAATCTTTAATCTGAAAATTTGAACTCAGAAACCTTTTAATCTCATTAATATTGTTACCAGTGATAACAATATCATCAACATACACAAGTAAAACAATAAACACATTCTGATCAGATTTAATGAACAAAGAATAATCACAAGAACTTTGAACAAAACCAAAGTCTAACAAAACATTAGTGAGCTTTTCATTCCACTTCCTTGGGGCTTGTTTTAGTCCATACAATGACTTAATAAGTTTACACACCTTATTGTCATTGGTTGAACTATAACCCTCAGGAGGTATCATGAAAACATCCTCAGTAATAGACCCATAAAGGAAGGCATTGTTTATGTCTAATTGAAATAAAGACCAACCATTTTGCACAGCAAGACTCAAGACACACCTAATAGTAACCATTTTCACCACAGGTGAAAATGTTTCACCAAAGTCCAATCCTTCTCTCTGATTGTACCCTTTGGCAACAAGTCTTGCCTTATACCTCTCAACCTCACCATTAGCTTTATACTTAATCTTATAAACCCACTTACACCCAATAGGCTTTCTGCCTTTGGGAAGGTCAGTCAACTCCCAAGTTTTGTTTCTATAAAGAGCTTCCATCTCTTGATTCATAGCCTCTACCCACCTTGGGTCTTTAGAGGCTTCTGAATAAGAGGTGGGTTCAACACTCTTATTGAGACTTGAAACAAAACAGTAATTCTCACTAGATAAGTGAGAATAGTTGACTACCTTTTCTACCCCATACTTAACTTTTCCTTCAACTATATACTCACTAAACTTCCTAGGAATATTAGACACTCTACTGGACCTTCTTATACTTCCCTCAGGTGGAACAGTCTCTTCATTGGGAGAGCCAACATCATGGCCAGCCCTATCTGGACTGCTACCACCCTGACTGCTGGGCTGCTGACCAAGATGGTCTACCCCCCCAGCAGCCTGAGGAGCCTGCCCAGATTGCTGACTAGTCAGCTCTTCCTGAGCACTAATGATTCCCCCTTCATCATCGGGAAGGGTAGTACTCTCAGTCATATTATCACTGTTAGTTGTCTCTATTTGATCAAAAAAGTTAAGGTTATTAATATCAACAAACTCATCCAGATTCTTATTATTTTGTTTAAATGGAAAAATTTCCTCATAAAATCTCACATCCCTAGAGTACTCAACAGTTTTTGACTCTAAACACCACAACTTATAACCTTTCTTAAAATTTGAGTACCCTATGAGAACACATTTTTCAGATCTAGTAGACAGCTTATCAGGATTATTAACAAGTGTATTAAAACAGAGACAACCAAATGTTTTAAGATGACTAAGTTTTGGGGGGAACCCAAACATCACTTCATACGGACTCTTACCTAATAACACTGAGGAGGGAATCCTGTTAATTAAGTAAGTTGCAGTCAATACACAATCACTCCAAAACTTAAGTGGTAATCCACTCTGAAACAACAAAGCTCTAGCTGTGTTTAGAAGGTGTCTGTGCTTCCTCTCAGCAATGCCATTTTGCTGAGGGGTATAAGCACAAGTAGTTTGATGTATTATCCCATTTTTATTACAAAAGATTTGAAATTGTTTATTAACAAATTCAGTTCCATTATCACTTCTAAACACCTTAACTTGTTGTTTAAACTGAGTCCTAATTAACTCATAGAATACAACTATGTTTTCAAACACTTCTGTTTTAGATTTTAACATATAGCACCAGACAGTTCTACTAAAGTCATCAACAATAGTTAGAAAGAATCTGTATCCTTCCCTACTAGTAATTCTGTAAGGTCCCCAAACATCCAGATGAATGAGATCACCTATGTGTTTGGAAACATGATCACTAATAGGAAAAGGGACCCTCACTTGTTTTGCTCTGTGACAAGTGTCACAAGGCTCATGTGAGTCCCTTTGACCCAGATTCATACTCTTCCTTAACACAGTTAGAACCTGATCAGAGGGATGACCAAGCCTATTATGCCATAAATTGGCATCATCTATGCTATTAAAACAAGTATTGTTGACACGTACATCTTTACCAACAAAGTACAGACCATCAGTCTGTTTACCAGTCACCAGGATTCTCTTGGACTTGGAATCCTGAATGAAACAACTTTGTTCATCAAATAAGACACTTAATTTGTTATCCCTAGCAATCTTATGAACAGATAGAAGATTCACACAGTAATCAGGAACCAAAAAAACATCATATAAGACAACACCATCAGCTAATTTTATGTCTCCTATCTTAGTGACCTTAGCACTAGTCCCATTGGGATGTTTGACTAGAATATCATACTCAGACACATCTATACAATTAACCATATCTTTGTCACTACTTGTCATATGTTGGTTTGCACCAGAATCAGTGATCCAACCATAACAAATAGCAGCTTTAACAAAACTAGAACAACTTGAAAAATTTTTCAAAATTTTTTCTAAGTTTGATATCCTAGACATGCAAGAAAAACCTTTTATAACAACACTCTTACCTCCTGCATTACTTGTTTGAGACTCACTTCCACCTTTTTCACTGATCAGATTCAAGAGCTTTGATATCTGTTCAGAAGAAAATGGCAAACCAGAAGAACTAGACATAGACTGTTTATCATTTGAAACATTTGAAGACATATTAGATCTAACATTTTGATTAAATCCTCTTCTTCTAGCTTCAGGAGGATACCCAACCAGCTCATAGCACCTATCTACAGTATGACCTAACATATTGCAGTGGGTGCACTTGAGATTGGGGTTGGGTCCCCTGTTTCCAGAAGTAGAAGAGTTTTGATTTGAAACACCTTGATTAGACCCTCTATTTCCTGGTCTTCTATTAGTGTTAGTACTATTGGTCCTTGTAAAGAAGGACACATTTGTACCTTTAACACTACTAGAGCCAGATTTCCTATGTGACTCTTCCCTAGACACAATAGAAAAAGCATGTTTCACAGAAGGTAATGGATCCTGCATCAGCAAATTTGTCCTAACAGGTTGGTATATTTCATCTAGGCCCATTAAAAATTGCATGAGTCTTATTAATCCATTAAAACTATTAAACTCTTTTGATGCATCACAAGAACAGGGTGGTAACTGAACAATTGAATCAAATTGTTTCCACATAGTGTTTAGTTTATGATAGTATTCAGCTACAGAACTACCATTTTGACTCATAGAACAAATTTGTTGATGCAGATTAAAGACTACTGATCCATCAACCTTATCATAGGTATCTCTTAGATCTAACCAGACATCTCTAGCAAGTTTTGAAAAAACTTGACCTAGATAGAGTTCTTCATTCACAGAATTTAACAACCAAGACAGAACAACAGCATTACACCTATCCCATTGTTTACCCAAGACCTCATCATTAGCAGGTCTGACAACAGTACCATCTATGAATCCAAATTTGTTTTTAGTTTCAAGTGCAAGTTTCATAGCATTAGACCATACTTTATAGTTATCAGTCCCTTTTAATTTTAAGCTAATGATGGTTAAGGTACTGGTATCACTAGGATGGATAAACAATGGATCTCCAATATCAAGTTTACTAATAAGAGTGCCAGTGCTGGCTTCTCCACCACCACCATTATTTGGTGGCAATGGATTATCCACTGAATCACCCATGTAGCCTAATCAGATACAGAACAATCACTCAGAGAAAAACACAATATAAACCAATACCAGACAAAGAACAATCCTAGAAGAGCGAAGCTGTGTCAGTGTAAGGATAGTGGGTTCATCACTCAAAGGTGCCCACCCAATTCTTAACACAGGAGCTCTTTAACTATATATGTATGTATTTTACTTAGACAATATGTAAAAGAATACAAGATCAGACCACAAGAAACAACCAGATACACTGCAAACAAGAACAACAAAGAACAACAGACAAAGACACCAAATAGTCGGCACTAATACCGGTCCACCCTAACCCGGTCAGATTGCCTCTAGACACACAGACGAAAAATAAAGAATAATATGGAAAGATCTCACCAAAGAGGGAACCCAAGTTAGGGTTCTTCCTAACTCACAACCTGTACCTTCACTTAGGGTACAGAGTTGTGAGGGCAACTGTAGCTTTAAAACTCCAAATCTCCTTAGTCCAAGAACTCCAATCCAGAGCTCAAAGCCAACAATAGTTGACCAGTATAACAAATCCAGACAAATACCAGACAGACAATAGTAAACCAGATCTAGAAAGATCAGATCTACAAGACAACAAAACAAGGTCAAGATCTATCAAGAAGATCAAAACCCTAACCGGAGACCAGACAACAAGACGTGCAGCGGAAGACGATCAACACCAGAATCGAGAGCCTAAAGGCTCTGATACCATGTAGAAAACTATGGTACCAATAATACAACAACACAACAACACAACAATACGAACAACAACTGAAACAAAGAAATAGCGACAAAACAGGTGACAAAACTCTTATTAACCAACCCAAAGAAGTACCCCCCAAATACCCAAGGATTCAACAATAGATGAACCCTAGAAACAATACAAAGTTTGTTGTTAATCAACTGATCTTAAAGATCAGTTGTAACAACTGATAATACAAAATACACAGACTTACAGAGATGATTACAGACCAAGAAGACAATACAGAGGGGAAACCCTAAAAAGAGAATACAGAGAAACAATAAGAAAAATGAACGAACAACTAATAATCTGAGAGAAAGCACAAGGCTTTTATATCCAGAGAGAGGCGATCCGTGTGATGTTAATCTTGACCGTTCACTTAAACCAAAGCCAGATCTGCACCGTTAACAAGAAACACAAAAATAGATGGGCTATATATAATACGAGTGATTAGTTAAACCAGCTGACCATAAGAAGCCCATAGCTCAACAGACCCAATAGGAAATACAGGCCCAACACATTATTTAGCCCACAAGTGCACATCAGGTTTGAATGACCCATATGTATATATTTTAACACGGTATCAAGTTCATACCGTCGGTAAAATACGGTACCGGTTTAAACTTTTATACCGGTACAAGGTAAATAAAATAATAAGTAAACGAGAAAGCTTGATGAGCCACGAGCTAGCTCGAGCTTTTTACAAGTATATCAAAATCATAAGTCAAAATATTAAATGAATCACATATATACTTAGTCACATGAATTATTCATGCCAAATTGCCAATCATTCTTCAGACATGTTTTGTTTGATGAGATTCATTTAATGAAAAACATTTAATTATAAGTTGCCACATAATTGCATATTATTTAGTAAATTCTAAGAGATTCGTCATTGAAGAAATCCTAAAGCTTATGTAGGGTTGCTTCCTTTAAGGATATCCTATAAAGATTCATTAATCAATATTCATTTTTATATTTGAAAGGAAAATGGGAAGCCATTTGTTTGATTCTCGAAAAATGGATTCCAACCAACCATGGCCCTCTTTTCTTTCAAATTATTCATACTTTAAATCAACCACCATATGCATCTTTGCCATTGTAAACATACATGTGTACACATATTTATTTATATGTATACATGTTTGCCAGGTTTGCAAGGCCAACTAAAAGGTTTCAAAAGTTTGGAGTTTTGCATTTTATGACCAATAATTCGATACAAATCTTAGAAATGAGTTGGTAATGATGCAAACCAGATTTCCGTACATTTTCCTTTTGTATTATCATGGGGATTAGATTATTTAAATGTTAGTGGGAGTAAATATTTAGTTCAGGTTAGAGATCTCACTAGTATAATATAAAAAAATGAATTCTTTTACTACATGTAACTCAGTGAAAAAAAGATGGATTACACTTGAATAAAATCTTATTTTTAGGTAAATAGTATGTTGTATGTATCTTTTTACAGGAAAAGAAAACCTGATGGAGATGCTCGAAGGGTGGTGTGACATTCAGGTAAGGGCTTGGGTACCCCCTACCCGCTCGGTTACACCGACCCTTGTGATGCGGGTAGGATGAGCCGAATGAGAGAGATTGCTGGTGGTTGGTGTGTCTAGGTGAGAAATAAAGAGAGGGATAGTGGTAGTGTGTGTAAAATCGTGGGATCTAGGGTGGTACAACTGCACATATAGTGTTTCACGATAGTGTTAGAGTAGTATTTAACAAATCTGATATGACAGGCTCGGCTTGAAAGTTGTTAGGTTACCATCTATGATCACACGTCCACACCACCACCCTTATAATTGCTTTGATTGCCCTTAGATATAAAGGATATTTTGTACTATTCATTAGTTTATTACTAAAAAGTTAATAAGAATTTAGTATATTTAATAGTTTTAAATCATTTTATTTAAATTTACTTATTATTATGTTATTTGATAAAATTGCTTGTTTTCTTAAGACATTGTGATATATATTTTTCAATAACATTTTTAAAACCATACTAGGAAAACATATTTTTATCATAACAAAGTCATAACCTTGTAAAAATACCAATAGTAAAAAGAATTCAAATTAATAATCATGCTTAATTCATTATTAAAAAAAAAAATTATACTTTTACCCTCTGGTAAAATATTTTTGGTTCTGCCACTGATAGAGTGATAGTTAATTAGTTGTTGCATTGGTTCTCTTGTTAGATAGATAATATATAATCGGTGTGTTAATTTAACTAAAACGCAAGATATGAATAAACATAAAACCTTGATTGATTTGGACATCAGATGTGTCCGATCTAAAAGGTATTGATTAAAAATATAAGGCTAAAAATTTATAACTCAAAGTCGAACTATTCATGTGTTTCGGCAATCTAATAAAAACAAAATGATATACATCAACAAATAAATTAGTTACCTGCTCAAGGTACGTAACTTTAAGTAAATTAAAAGGGTGGGGGTGCTCCACTGAAATATTTTCAAGTTCACTTATTTATACCAATCCAATACTGTCACATCACTTTACTGATTCACTTCACTGAAACACAGCTTTAGAGACAACACTATCCTGAACCACCAAACCCATAAAAAACAAAAACCCTCACCACAAAAACTCATTCACGGTCCTTTAACTAGTACCCATGAAACCTACCAGCAAACCAATACCCATCACCTAAGACAGTGTTATCGTGCTGATAGAGGTTATCAACACCGTTTGTTTGCTGGTAGGGCCGTCCCCTAACCTATGCAAACTACTTTAATAATGAAGCCAAACGCATTAATGCCAAAGCTGGTTGTACACATCGATTCATTGTGTCTAGAATAAAAACGTAACATCTTAGTTGATGAGTGCTGGATCGATAGTTCTTTTTTTTTTCTTTTTTTTTTTTTTAGAACGGTAAGGAGCAACGTGCCAACCATCGTGACACCGGGCACTGGGGCCAAGGTCACTACTCGACCGCTGTCAGCCCCTTGGCTCTCTCAGATGCGCGGAAACTCGGCCTCCACCTGTCCGAATGCACGACGGTGAAATAATTAATCGGTAAAACCTCATTTTGCTTACAAAACACATATTATCAAATAATTTCGAATTCTAGATTCCTTTTGCGTGCAAGGCAAGGAATAATTTGAGTGGATAGTTATCAAATTATTGAACGTGATAAGGTTTAATTATTTAGAGATAATTATTATGTCCTATAATAATAGATTTGTTAACAATCCTAGTTATAGTTAATAGGTGTGTTTAGCTATAAATATCATGGTGTGAGTAGGGGATTGTATGTTCAAGTTTTGAGTTGGTTGTTTTTTTTATCAATAAATCGTTTTTAGGTGCTTAGACAATTACGAGTGCTTTTCCGTGTTTCATACGAATTAATAACTTTATAGTGATAGGTTGTAGTGATTTGAGTCCCACTTAGAACAAAGGTTATAAATATAATCTTTTTTTCTTAACCGTTGGAAAGAACTCTAACACTTAAACTACATCATTTTACACTCTTATTCGAGATTTGAATTTATAATCTCCTCTCTAAGAGACTTGTGTCTCTACCACTTGCTTATTAAACATCACTTGGTTATTAAACATGAGTCATGGGTTTTGGAATCATGCTTAGAGGTGAAAATGAAGAGAGCTAAGCATGTTTAATTTGTCAGAATGGAGCTTGGGCCATTTTTCTTCGAACTGCAGGTTGGGCTATGTTTGGTAGCCTCTTAATGAGGCTCTAAACTATTCAGCTTTGAATTGTTCAGCATTTAGACAGTTTGTTTCAACCTAAAAAGGGCTCTAAATGGAATGGTTAAAAGCAGTGGCGAAGCTTGACCCAAAACTTCGGGGGGGGGGGGGGGGGGTCGAAGTCACGGGGGGTTGGAAGTCACTAGTTTCGAGGGATCGAAAATCAGTTTTCGGGGGGTCGAAACCGTATATACCAAAAAATTTCTATACGAATAGTATATAATCGGAACCTCTGATCGAAAATTCGGGGGGGTCGGCCGCCCCTCCCCGCCCTTTAAAAGCTACGCCCCTGGTTAAAAGCTGAATCATTCAGACTAGGTAGAGGTGAGCAAATCGGTTTTTTTGCCGAACCGGTTTTGGTTCCAAACCGGTTCGCTACAGTACCGGTTTGTCACACCCTCAAAATCCACTTGCGGAGTTTTACCGCGAGGCGCATGACAAACCAGGATCCAAACCAACGATCACAATAAACAAGTCTAAATGAATATAAATGCAATTTCAAAACATAGTTTAAAATCCCGTTTACAGCGGAAGCTTATTCAAAACAGTATCTCAAAAGTAAACCAATTGTTCAACATATGAAAACCATGCGACTCTATCTAGACGCCGTGCATACGCGTGCGCCCTAGTTCCATTGTGCTACCTTAGCGACCTGAGAAAACATGTAAAAGTTTACGTCAGCACAAAAATGCTGGTGAGTTTACAGGTTTTGTATCCAAGTACCAAGTCCACCTGTCCATACTATAACAATCGAAAACCAGTATACGCTAGCTAGGCGTACGTTTTGTTACTACCACGATTGGAAAACCATTACTAACGCGAATACCAAAAGTATGCCCGATGTAAGTTCCTGTTGTTCCTGTTGTTCCTGTTTGAGACAATATGCACTCGCCCGGCCCTCCAAGCCGACGAGCGGGGTTGGTCACTCCCAATAGCGCTATTCACATTTCCCCGTTGTGCAAACCCGCACATTCATGGTTCCCCCCGGGACTTCCAAAGATCGTGTAGTACACAATAGAAACCCATAGTATGACAGTAGTTACCAAATATAGTTTTAACACATGTTTTCTCCCCCGAAAGTATAAAACCAGTTTAAAAGAGGGGCCGTAAACTCACCTTAACGTGCAAGCAAAGAATCCGAACAGCAAGCAATATATGCTACCGACACCCTAATAACAGTGTTGCTCAGTGAGTATAGGCGTAATATCATTACCCATATAACTCGTTTGTCCAAGGCGTTTTAAATGTTCAAAAGTGTGTATGCGACGCCTAGTGATTCTACATGCAATAGTAAACCCTACGGACCCGTTGGTGAATACGTTGGTTACAATTAGTTTCTACATTCCGTATGTGTCTCAGACAAGTGTACTTCAGTTACATGTCAATTCCATACCACCTAAGACCTCAATTAATCACAGAAGCACATAATACACAATCTGTGTTTTCAGGACAGATTGTGCGCCATCAAAACTAATTTATTTAAAATAGCAACCCAGTGAGTTAACCTCCCAAATTTTTACTGAATTTACTTTGGGATTCACTCGACAATACCTATTTTTGTTTTGTCTCAATTCCAAACACAAAAATTATGAAAATTCGTACAACACAGCTATGTCCAGAAAATCTCCTCAACAGGTCAGTTTAGTAGGAAAATTCTTAAAAATTGTGTATTCATCCAAACGAGATGAATCCACTTGGAAAAGCTCTATTTTTCCAGTATTGACCTACTGTAAAAATTTCATAATCTAATTCCTTGTAAATCTCAAGTTATGACCATTTAAAGTTAACCCAATTTACAAATCCGAAAATCTGATATGACCCCTAATCAATTAAAATTCCAAAAACGACTCAAACGACGTCCAAATTCGATGGTTTTGCCCATTATGAAAAGCTAAGACCTTGTACGTTACAATCATGCAAAGAATCGATCAAATCAATTGTTTTCAAGCCACGAAACAGACCCTACAAGTCGACTTTCAGAATCTGTCCAGATTCTGATCGTACAATATCATCAATTATATCAAACCCTAGTTGCATATTATCAATCAATAATACCTAATAATCATCATACAACTTTCCTAATACCTATTCCCATCAGATCCTATTATCAAACATGTCAAGATCAAAGCTTTTAAGATCAAAACACCAATAACTTGCGCAACAAGCATCCTATGATGTTACTACGCGTTTATTAATAGGTTTAATCCGTTTAATCTTCAAAAAGACTCATGTTTTAATGTTTATTAAACCCAATCAGACCTGGACAAACTTGTTATAGGATTTTTACAATAAAACATAAAGTAAAAAGCATAAGAAATCATGAGTTATACCCTTAGCTCTTCAAATCAATCAATCGCGCGCCTTGGAGCCTCCCAATTGATGATCTTAAGCCTTAGCAGGTGTTTTTGGAGTGAAATATTCGTGTGGGGCAGTAAGGGGGCGATTAGGGTTGAGTATGAGGGCTGCATGGGAGTTAAGGATGTTTAAATATGAGTTTGAGGCGGTTTAAACCCGTCAGTCCCCTTCGCGCGGCCGCTCGGAGCCTGTGAGCGGCCGCTCACAGGTCCGGGTGGCGCGCTTTTGTTTCGTTTCGCCTCCCGACGCGTTATCCTTCGACGTTTTCGTTATTTCGAACCGTAACAAGTGTAACCCCATGCGTTAAGACCCTAATCAACCTCATACTCCACTTTTAATAATTTTTATTAACGTGTTCGGTTTAGGTTCACATAATCACGTATGGTTTTCACATAAGTTTGTCAGATATCACCGAGACACATAAGTTTGTTATTCACCAACGTCCGAGGTTCACTAATCATGAAATCACATGTTAACTCACACAAGGAGTCAGAACCCGACCCACACAAGGAGTCAAAGCATCTCATAACCCGCAGGTTAATTAGTCCCTAGATGTCCAAACCGGACTAGAAAACGTTTTGTAAGTTGTCTCAAACCCGAGACAATGCACGTATGTCCCTTCTAGCTATCTAGCTAACCCTCGTTACGTATAATATACGCGTGACTCGCTAAGGTAGACTTTCATCTAGACAATGTTGTTAACCAGAATTTGCCAGGTGTCACACGGTTCCTGGCCGAACCGGTTTCGATTCCAAACCGGTTCGGTTTTGGACCGGTTTTCTCGATTCGTAAGACCGGTTTCGGTTCGGTTTCAGTTTCGGTTCTTAATCGGTTTTTCGTGCACTTTTTTAAATCGTATAAATTACATAAACTTTAACTTTTAATAAATTTTAGGGTTTTTAAAAAAAAAAAAGAAATTGAATATTAATACAAAAAAAACAAAAACAAAGTTTTATTTGTGTTTATGGCCAAAAAAATGTATTTTTCTTAAATCGGTTTCGGTTCGATTTCGGTTCGGTTTCGTTTTTTTTTTCAGTTTCGACCGGTTTGTGTACCGGTTTCGGTTCGGTTTCTTTTGACCGGTTTATCCGTCGGTTTTAGGCCGGTTTTCGGTTCGGTTTGAGATTTTTTTAGTACCGGTTTCACGTGAAACCGGTTTTGACCGGTTTCGGTTCGGGTCGGTTTTACCGGTTTCGGTTCCTGAACCGGTTTTTTTTGCTCACCTCTAAGACTAGGTGCATTGCTGAACCATTTAGACCTCTTAATCATTTAGCACTTAATCAATCAAACAGCTCCATAGAGTAATTTGCCCTCACCTTTGTGGTGGAGTGGCATGGAAAATTATGGGTAGATCCTAGCCTCCTTGAGATGCCAGGTTTGATCTTGATTCCAACGGGTTTTATTGATTCTCTACTTTCATGCCTTCGGGCGGGTGAGGAGACAAGTTTTCTTTGGAACTGGTGGCTTGATGGGGTCTGGTTACCCAACGCTATCTGTGGGCGGACACTTAAGACATGTCTTCACCCAATGACGTATGAGGTGTCTTTATAACAAATTTGTGGATACCCTGAGTAATCTGGACATCTGTTTGAATGTTGGCCGTTAACTTGGACTCTCTATAGAGTGTGTTTCAAGTTTTCATGAGCGAACATCAATAGCTCAAGAATGACACACTCGTTTACATCCTACTTAGAGGGTGTTTGCGATTGCGTTTTGAATCTGATTTTTAGATTATTGCGTTTTGAAAACGCAGATAATCGGTTTTTAATGTTTGGGATTGCGTTTTGAAAACGCAAATAATCAGTTTTTAAGGCTATCAAAACGCAATAATCTATAAGCAGGTTCATCCCTGCTTTTTCAAAACGCATAATCTGTTTTTATTAATCAATCCCAAACACATACTTAAACTTAACAATACTTGGATGTTTTTTTTAAGGGGTTAAGATTCTTTTTTCTTGTACAATTTATTTATGTTTAATATAAATTTATTTAATAATAAATAAAAATCTCAGTAGTCATAACTCATACGTGACTTTCGGTGTTTTCCTACTGTGTGAGCAGCGAAACCGTTGTATCAAAAAGTAAATAAATAAGTATGTCTAGGACACAAAAACATTAGTTTTTCCAAAAGACACCACTCATTTATGCATTTCATTCAATAAAGATCTGACACAAAATTATTTTTTTTTTGTTCCGCTAGTGCAGTGGTCTCTTTTTTTTGTTTTTGAGGAGCCACTGACAACTGACGCGTATCTGGTTCGAAGCGGCGTCATGGCGTCAAACTGGTTTGTTACCCCGAAAGATAACCTAACCACCCAGGCCGGCCAAGGTTGCTGGGGGCTGCCAGGAGTCGAACCGCAATACTCAAATGAGAGGGAACCCCACTAAAGTGGGTAAAACCTCTCCCCCTCAGAATCGAACCCACGACCTTAGGCCACGTTTCCGAAACCTCATTGAGGTGGCCAACTGGGCTAGCCCAGCTGGTTATCGATAAAATTACTTTATATATTAACATGCTAAACAGAAATCTGATTAGGTATGATTATATTTTATATATTCATTTGTATGTCTATTTTATAACTTTTTTTTCAAAAGTTAATTTTTGTGTATAAACTTTATTTTTGCGTATCTACATTACTTTTTATAAGTACAATTTTATAAATCTGTTTTTTTTTTTTTTTTTTTTTTGTAAAATACAAAATCAGTCACATGTGTGTTGGGTGTACGCTACCAAGACTTGTCATGACAATTTGGCGACATAAGGTGAATAGTACATACTGATTTATGTACTACATACATGGTATAGAAGTAAATATTGTCTAACGTGAATAGTACATACTAACTTACCTACTTCGTGGATGTTGTAGAATAACTATCTACATAAATTGATATATTTGGATTAAAAATAGATCAAAGTATTGTAATTTGAATTAGGAAAGGCGGAGAGATTTTAACATAAGAGATGTCATATTGTAATTTTACCGGTTTTCAGTTTCTTACTGGCCGTTTTCCTATATGATATATAGAATTCTCGCACTTAAAAAAGTGATATATTTATAATTTTATTTTTAAAAGATTATTATGTAGTTGTTTCATGTTTTTTTTACATGCTCTAAGATACAACTCAAATTTTAGTGGTTATAAAAATTAATTTATGTACCCGAATTTCAACCTCTAAAATATTATCTTCACTTGACTTTGGATATTTTAGTTGCCTGAAGACAAAGCTCAACAAAGATATTGTGTAGATAATAAATCCAAAAATAAAGTTTAATTAGCTAATATCAATGATAAATATCATCATATTCCTAGAAGTTGCATAAAAGTTTATCCTATATTCATTTTGTCAATATTAAATCATTTTTAGAGGTGGCAAAATATGTAAGTCACATGTATTATGTAACACGTCTTGCCCAAAACGTGTGTTTCTACCTAGTGATGAATCTAAAAGAAAAGTTAAGTGGTAGCGTGAGCTAAAAAAAATAAATATTATTGTTTAAGAATAACAATACATAAAACGGAGAAGAAAAAACAATTTTACACAATAAATGTATTTCACCAAAAAAGTCCGCCCCTTTTCTATCCATATCGCCTATTTAAAAAATGTTTTTTTTATAAATTTAAATATTTTATCTTAATTCAATAGAGATAACATTAGGGATGAGTATTGAATGTCATTGAATGATAATCAATATTATTGAATAATAATTTGACTGACTATTCTCATTGTACAATACTCCTATAAATACAATACAAGATGCTTAATCAAAGGAGGAGAATATGATATCTACTAAATATACAAAACATTCTTAATATATGTAGCGTCCATTATTCCCCCGCAGTCGAAGCTAAGGGTGGACGAATGCTGAGACTGGATCGAAAATCGTCAAAGAGAACTCGTGGTAGACCCTTGGTGAATATATCTGCGATTTGATGACGAGATGAGACGTGCAAAACACGAACGTTTCCTTTTTGAACTTGCTCCCGGACAAAATGGATGTCCAACTCGATGTGTTTTGTGCGTTGGTGTTGAACTGGATTTCCCGTTAGATAGATTGCACTTACGTTGTCGCAGTACACGATTGTGGCGCGAGTAAGTGGACGATGAAGTTCCAATAATAAATTACGTAACCAACAAATTTCAGCAACAACATTAGCAACTCCACGATATTCTGCTTCTGCACTGGAGCGACTAATTGTGGACTGTCGTTTAGATGACCAGGAGATGAGATTGTCTCCAAGGTAAACGCAATAACCCGAAGTAGAGCGTCTTGTGTCCGGGCACCCTGCCCAGTCTGCATCTGTGTATGCACGTAGAGACCCGGTGTCAGAAGAGGTCATGTGAAGACCAAGGTTGGGTGTGCCTTGGATGTACCGAATTATCCGTTTCAAGGCGTTCCAGTGAGCAACCTTAGGTGCATGCATGTGCATACATATTTGTTGAACAGCATACGAGATATCCGGACGTGTGAAGGTGAGATACTGAAGAGCACCTGCAAGTGACCGAAAGGTAGTCGGATCATCATGAAGAGGTCCGGTGTCAGTACTGAGCTTGGGTTGTGTGTCAACAGGCGTGGCAACTGGCTTACATGAGTCCATGCCTGCACGATGGATGATGTCTTTGATGTAGGCCGTTTGCGATAGAAAAAGGTTGTTGCCTGTACGTGTGACCTGAATGCCCAAGAAAAACGATAAAGGGCCTAAGTCTTTCATGGAGAATTCACTGGCAAGGTTGTTCATTATCCGAGTGCGGACAGCTTCATTGGAGGTGGTGAGGATTATGTCATCAACATAAATTAAAAGGTAAGCTATGTCACGACCCTGATGAAATATGAACAAGGAGTTATCGCACTTGCTTTGCTGAAAACCCTGCAAAAGAACAAAGTCAGTGAAGCGTTGATACCACGCTCGGGGTGCCTGTTTCAGACCATATAGTGACTTCTTTAGACGGCAGACATGGTCCGGATAGGTGCTATTGCGAAACCCCATGGGTTGATGCATGTACACTGTCTCATTTAGGGTGCCATGAAGAAAAGCATTAGTGACATCCAACTGATTGATGTGCCAAGATTGTGACAGTGCAAGAGAGAGAGAATGAGACGAATAGTAGCCGGTTTAACAACCGGACTGAAAGTTTCCCCACAATCAATACCCGCCTGCTGACCACGTCCATCACAAACAAGCCGTGCCTTGTACCGTTCCAAAGTTCCGTCAGACCTGAATTTATGTTTAAACAACCACATACTACGAATAATGTTCATGTTAGGTGTACGAGGTACAAGCTCACAGGTCTTATTTTTAATAAGTGCACTAAATTCATTGGTCATGGCACCGTACCATTCCGGAGTGGACAACGCAACCTTTGGGTTTTTGGGTATGGGTTGGAGTGTGGTGGTGTTGAGGTTGAATATTTGTTTGGGTTTGATGATTCCGCTCATGGAGCGAGTGTGAACAGTTCGAGTGGTGGGTTGGACCGGAGGTTGAGCAGTGGTCGGGTGTGGGGCAGGTGCAGTGCGAGGTGGGATAGGCTGGTCAGGTGAGTCAAGGGGCTGGTCAGGTGAGTCAGTGGGCTGACTGTTTGAAGATGGGCCGGTGGAGTAGGTTGTTACGTGAGTGGGAGGAGGGGAGTGAGTGGTATTTGGGCTAGCTGGATGGGCCGAGGTTGAATTGTGTGGGCTAGCTGGGTGGGCCGGAGGAGTGGTAACAGTGTGCGATTGGTTTGGACTGGGAGGTGGAGCGGGATTTTGGGAGGGTGGTTGGGCTGGGTTAGGGGAGGGCGGTGTTGGGCCAGGTGGGTTGGTGGATAAATGTTGCCATAGAAGTGGATGTAAGGTTGGGTTTAGGAAATCATAAGTGTTGGTTTTGGCAGGAGATTGTATAGCAGAAGGAAAAATGGATTCCTCAAACTGCACATGTCTAGAGATGAAGATTTGGTTGGTGGAGAGGTTGAGGCATTTGTATCCTCGGTGGTTTGAGGGATATCCGAGAAATACGCAAGGATGGGAGCGGTGAGTGAGTTTGTTTATGGTGGTGGAGGGGGTTATGGGATAGCATAGACAACCAAAAACACGGAGATGTTCGTATTCTGGTTGGCAATTATAGAGGAGTGAGGTCGGTGATTTAAATTGGAGATTTTTCGTGGGTAGGATATTTAACAAGTAAGTGACGGTGGCGAGAGCATGGTGCCAAAGGTTGGGGGGCATGGATGCTTGCGCAAGAAGTGTGCGAAGCATGTTGTTTATGGTGCGGATTTTACGTTCAGCTTTGCCATTTTGGGATGAGGTATGGGGACACGAAAAACGAAAATGCATACCATTGTTAATGCAAAAATTATAAAAATTATTGTTTGCATATTCGGTTCCGTTGTCACATTGAAATTGTTTGATTTTTCTTAATATATGTAGCGTCCATTAATGAGCTCGGGACAGTATCGGTACCTACCAATACGGATTCTAAAAACTCTCGAAACCCAATACAGATACTGAAAACATATGGTACGGTACCGGTATAGTAACGGTATTTTGCCTTAAAATACCTATACCATACCGATCTTGTACTGATACCGAAAATACCGAAACCGAAAACTTCTAAATGTGAATACCGATACCGAACACCCTCAGTTCAATATGAGATTGGTAACAGCTCGGCATTCGGTGCAATATTTAGATAACACAACTTATAATTCAACTAATTATATTAAGTAAACAGATCCTAATTGTAATTTGTAACCTAATCATTTTATAAATAAATTTCTCTGGAAAAGCACCAGTTAAATAATTATAGAGAACATTTATATGATATAATAATCACAACTTAAATACTGAAACATTTTTTTTAAGTTAACCATGTCTGATGTCTTCTCATTTTTTGAATGTACACTTGCAAACTGTATGTGAAGTGTGAACAAAAGAATCTTTGTTACTAAAGTACTTGGATTATTGTTTTCTTTTTCTCTTTTTTCTTTTAAAAGTAAATTAAAAAAAACAAATAAAAAATAAAGTAAATATAGATCCAGTGTCTTGAGAGTCAGAAAAAAGATAAACAGACAAAAGAGAAAGTGTAGGAGAGAAGGAAAAAAAAAAGAGAGAGAGAAAAAGAGTATCAACAAATATTATTAAAATAAAAAAAATAAAATAAAAAAATGGCATAAGAAGAGTTTGAGGAGGAGATAAAGAGAGGCAGAGTGCAGTGTAGATGGTCTAATATGCAAAGTCTTGAAGTTGTCTCTGAGTACCCAAACCAACCATTGGGATCACTGACTGAACAAGACACAGAAACAACTGAAACCAATATGGAAAATGAAGGAGAAAGTAGCAGTAAAAATGCAGAGAAAGATAAGGAGATATCAGTTGGATTTAAGGAGCTGTTTAGATTTGCAGACAGTTTGGATTATGTGTTGATGGGAATTGGTTCAGTTGGTGCCTTTGTTCATGGCTGCTCTTTGCCTATCTTTCTTAGATTCTTTGCTGATCTTGTTAATTCTTTTGGCTCCAATTCTAATAATATTGATAAAATGAGCCATGAAGTTTTAAGGGTAATAATCTTTTTTCATAAAAATATGATTTTTATTTATTTATTTATTTATTTATTTATTTATTTTTTACAAAATCTTGATATTTGTTGTGGGTAATAATCTTTTTCATCTTTTTTTTCATAAAAATATGATCTTTTTGTTATTCTTTATTTTTTTTTTACAAAATCTTGATATTTGTTGTTGGATATGCAGTATGCATTTTACTTTATTATAGTTGGAGCTGCAATATGGGCATCTTCATGGGCAGGTGTTTATGCTAACTTTTAAACTTTTAGTAACATTTTTTTTTAAATATTATTAAAAAAATTAAAAAAAAAAAAAGATTGATTGTGTGTTAATATGCAGAGATATCATGTTGGATGTGGACTGGAGAAAGACAAACAACAAAAATGAGGATAAAATATTTAGAAGCAGCATTGAGTCAAGACATTCAGTTCTTTGACACTGAAGTCAGAACATCAGATGTTGTATTTGCTATTAATACTGATGCTGTCATAGTTCAAGATGCCATAAGTGAAAAGGTTCATATAAAAATATAATCTTTTTGTTGTTTGATTATGCAAAACACATAAAAGATTGTTGTAGGTTGTAACTGTGTGTGTTTTGTGTGTGGCAGTTAGGAAATTTTATACACTATTTGGCAACATTTGTGTCTGGATTTGTTGTGGGATTTACAGCAGTGTGGCAATTAGCACTTGTGACACTTGCTGTGGTGCCTTTAATTGCTATTATTGGAGCTATTCATATGACCACTTTAGCTAAATTGTCTTCTAAAAGCCAAGAAGCTCTTTCGGATGCCGGAAACATTGTTGAACAGGTGAATTTTTGATCTAAAGTAACCAATCTCATTAGTTTTTTTTTTTTTTTTTTTTTTTTTTTTTTTTTTTTTTATTTTTTTTTAAGTAACATTTCGCCATTAACGTTAAAACGAAATACGAAAGTTACATCAAAATAGAGGGTAAACAGGCAACAAGCTGCGCCGCCACCCCTAGAAAAAGAAAAAAATATATATATTTGTTTTGATGTTTTTACATGTGAGTATTAAAGTTGATCCATAAAAATGCAGACAATTGCACAAATTCGAACGGTTTTGGCGTACGTTGGCGAGTCAAGAGCATTACAAGGTTACTCTGCAGCATTAAAAATCTCACAAAAGCTTGGATACAGAAGTGGATTTGCAAAAGGATTAGGATTAGGAGCAACTTATTTCACAGTCTTTTGTTGTTATGCACTTCTTTTATGGTATGGAGGCTATCTTGTTAGACATGGTTACACCAATGGAGGACTTGCAATTTCCACAATGTTCTCAGTCATGATTGGTGGACTGTAAGTACTCTTTCTCTCTCTAACAGATAAATCTTGATATGTTATAATTTCTAAATTTTCAGTTTTTTTTTTTTTTTTTTTTTTTTTTTTTTTTTTTTTTTGATAGTGCTTTAGGCCAATCTGCTCCAAGTATGTCTGCATTTGCAAAAGCGCGAGTAGCCGCAGCTAAAATCTTTAAAATAATCGATCATAAACCAAACGTCGATAGAAACTGTGACTCGGGTTTGGAGTTGGATTCGGTATCGGGTCAGTTAGAGTTGAAAAATGTGAACTTTTCATACCCTTCAAGACCAGATGTTAAAATTCTAAACAACTTCACTTTAAGTGTTCCTGCTGGGAAAACCATTGCTTTAATCGGAAGCAGTGGTTCGGGGAAATCCACCGTTGTTTCCCTTATCGAAAGGTTCTATGACCCTACATCAGGTAATCAGAATATACACCTCTACGCGCACACGATACACCACATATCGAACATAGAACGAAAACCTCTTATTATATTTGTTTTGTTTAATTTATACAGGACAAGTATTGCTTGATGGGCATGACATTAAAGGACTGAATTTGAAATGGCTAAGGCAACAAATAGGTCTGGTTAGCCAAGAGCCAGCCCTGTTTGCAACCACCATCAAAGAAAACATACTTTTGGGTCGGCCCGATGCATCCATTGTTGAGGTTGAGGAAGCTGCACGCGTCTCTAATGCTCATTCATTCATCATAAAGTTACCCGATGCCTACGATACTCAGGTTAGTCAGTTAGTCAAATACTATTCCATAATGATAATATTGTTGTTGGGATTGCTTATTTACTCAAACACACAGGCCTTTTAGTCTCTAAGAGTAAATGCATTATAGTCATTGTAATCTTTCCAGCTGCTCGCTGGCTCTTTATATTCAGCTATAAAGTGATTGTCGTTCAAAAAAAAAAAAATCTTTAGTATTTGATTCTAAAGATTTAATAATGAGTGGCAAATTTGGTCAATAAAACAAACCTAACTTTAGGAGTTTGCTTATAAAAGTCAAATTTGGTATGTGAAATTTTCCTTGGAGGGAATGCATTAATTTAAAAGTACAACATTGTTTTTGAGTCAACATTGCATGTGCAGATTTATGCAACAAACAAGAAAAATAACTGTAACACCAGTGGATGGGAAGGACACTAAATTATTAAATAATTAAATAATAAATATTGAATTCCTCACATGACTGACAAACTCAGAAGATTTTGTTTGACTATTATCATGTTCACTTAACCCTTTTGACCAACCATAAGTAACTAAGACAAACTGCTTGCATTCTTTGACATTTTGGTGTCAAACATGTTATTAAACTTAATGTGAATATGGTTTGGTTTGGTTTGGTTTGGTTTGGTTTGTGAATTAATATCAAACATGTTACTAAGCACTTAACCCCGAGCGCCCAAGTGTCGAGCCGGATCCATATGGCCAATCAACAAGTTAACGTCAGACTCAGGGTTGGCTCAATCTTTTTGAGGTTTAAACCGGATTAAAGTGGACCCTTTTCGTAAAAAATATTTGTTTAGGATCCAAACGCGTGGGAATATGATGGCACATTTTTTATACGATTTGTTAAAGGCACACAATTACATATATTCGAGTTGGGATGATTTTTTTTTTTTTTTTTTGTATATTATTTCTAAAAAAATGAAGGCCCTTAAAAATGAAGCCTCAAGCGTCGGCTTATTATTTTTGGTACAGTCGAGCCGCCCATGGTTGATATTAACAAAGGTTATGTGCAGGTTGGGGAGAGAGGATTACAACTATCGGGTGGTCAAAAACAGCGAATAGCGATAGCAAGAGCAATGTTAAAGAACCCTTCAATCTTGCTTTTAGACGAGGCAACAAGTGCTTTGGATTCGGAATCAGAAAAACTAGTGCAAGAGGCTTTAGACAGGTTTATGATAGGGAGGACAACTCTGGTGATTGCCCACCGTCTCTCTACCATACGCAAGGCGGATCTTGTGGCGGTTTTGCAACAAGGTGGTGTTTTGGAAATTGGAACTCATGATGAACTTATTGCCAAGGGCCAAAATGGTGTTTATGCTAAGCTTCTAAAGATGCAAGAAGTTGCTCATGAAACTGCTATGATCAATGCTAGAAAAAGTAGTGCAAGGTACTTATTTAGCTCAAGTTGACTTTTAAGATAAAATAGATTCATTGCAAAAAAAAAAAAAAAAAAAAAAAAAAAATTTATTGACACAATTAAAAATGTCACTAAAACTGATGCAGATGGTCAAATTTGACCATAAAAGTCAACCAAATAGTCAAAGTTGTTTGCGTGACGGTTTTTAGATCAAACCATAAGTCAAACTGTTAGTAATCATTTTTTACCGTCGTAAACTAAAACCAATGTTGAATATCAAAACAAGATCATTGTTAAGTACTATGGGTTTTAAAAAAGCGCGCCTAGGTACGAGGCGCATTAAGGCGTAGCCTAGGGCGCCTCAGGGCTTTGCGCCTACCCATTTTCCCAAAGGCACAGAAAAAGCGCATTTTTTTGGCATTTTCCAGTCGCTTTTGGCCCTGAGGCGCGCGCCTCTGGTACACCATGTATTTTTATGCATAAAAATGTTGTACCTATGTGTTTTTGGCTTGTACATCGGTACACCAAACCGATGACAATGTTTGGAAGGACCTACTTACAAGTTACAACTGTTTGGTGTTTTTCAGACCTTCGAGTGCAAGACCGTCGATTAGTTCACCAATAATGACACGAAACTCATCTTACGGGCGATCACCATACTCCCGAAGACTATCCGATTTCTCAAACTCAGAGTTCAGCCTCTCAGTCGACGGAGGATACCCGGCCCACCGGCTCGAAAAGCTTCCATTTAAACAGCATGCAAGTTCCTTCTGGAGGCTGGCTAAAATGAACTCACCTGAATGGACCTATGCATTGGTGGGCTCAGTGGGTTCAGTCATCTGTGGTTCACTCAGTGCATTCTTTGCTTATGTTCTGAGTGCTGTCCTTAGTGTCTACTACAATCAAGATCATGAATACATGATCAAAGAGATTGGAAAGTATTGTTATCTGTTGATTGGAGTGTCGTCGGCTGCTCTTATTTTCAACACTCTGCAGCATTTTTTCTGGGATGTTGTTGGTGAAAACTTGACGAAACGGGTCAGGGAGAAGATGCTGGCTGCGGTTTTGAAGAATGAAATGGCGTGGTTTGATCAAGAGGAGAATGAAAGCTCGCGTGTGGCTGCTAGGTTGAGTTTGGACGCGAATAATGTTCGGTCTGCAATTGGTGACAGGATTTCGGTTATTATGCAGAACTCTGCGCTCATGCTGGTGGCGTGCACCGCTGGTTTTGTGCTCCAATGGCGCCTCGCTCTTGTTCTTATTGCTGTTTTCCCTGTGGTGGTTGCTGCAACTGTTTTGCAGGTTTGTTAGGTTTTTTTTTTTTTTTTTTTTTTTTTTTTTAATTCTGTCAACCAAATGCATTCTGAAGGCTTATTGTGAAGTTTTTTTTTTTTTTTTGAACAGAAAATGTTTATGGAAGGATTTTCGGGTGACTTGGAAGGTGCGCACGCGAAAGCCACACAGCTGGCAGGAGAGGCGGTGGCGAATATGAGAACAGTGGCGGCATTCAACTCGGAGTCAAAGATAGTCAACCTGTTTAAAACAAGTCTGGATGCGCCGCTTCGTAGATGCTTCTGGAAGGGGCAGATAGCCGGAAGTGGGTTCGGGATAGCTCAGTTTTTTCTTTATGGTTCGTACGCGCTTGGTCTTTGGTATGCGTCGTGGCTTGTAAAGCATGGGATCTCTGACTTCTCGAAAACCATTCGTGTGTTTATGGTTCTCATGGTATCGGCCAATGGTGCGGCCGAAACCCTAACCCTAGCTCCGGATTTCATTAAAGGCGGTCGTGCCATGAGGTCAGTGTTTGACCTTCTTGATAGGAAAACGGAGATTGAATCAGATGACCCTGACTCAACTCCGGTTCCTGACCGCCTTAGAGGAGAAGTCGAACTCAAACATGTTGATTTCGCTTACCCCTCTCGTCCCGACACCCTAGTGTTTAGTGGTCTTTGTTTACGGGCTAGAGCCGGAAAGACTCTTGCCCTAGTAGGAGCAAGTGGGTGTGGGAAGAGCTCGGTTATCGCACTCATACAAAGGTTCTACGAGCCGACCTCTGGACGTGTGACAATCGACGGAAAAGATATCCGTAAATATAATCTAAAATCACTACGTCGTCACATTGCTACGGTCCCTCAAGAACCATGCCTTTTCGCCACCACAATTTACGAGAACATAGCCTATGGGCATGAGTCAGCAACCGAGGCAGAGATTATCGAAGCCGCCACACTAGCAAACGCGCACAAGTTCATATCTTCATTACCAGACGGATATAACACGTTTGTGGGCGAACGAGGGGTGCAATTGTCAGGAGGACAAAAGCAACGTGTCGCCATTGCAAGAGCCTTTTTAAGAAAAGCAGAGATAATGCTACTAGACGAGGCGACAAGTGCACTAGACGTAGAGTCAGAGAAGTGCATTCAAGAGGCGCTTGAGCGTGTTTGTTCAGGAAAAACAACAATCGTGGTAGCGCATAGGCTATCAACGATACAAAATGCTCATAGCATTGCGGTTATTGATGATGGCAAAGTCGTTGAACAAGGTTCGCACTCGCACTTGTTGAAAAACTACGTTGATGGATGTTACGCGAAGATGATTCAGTTACAACGATTCTCACACGGGCACGACGTTGTAAACATGGCCTCAGTTGGTTCGAATTCATCGACTATGTGATGAATTCGAACACTTTGTGTTTTAATTTTTTTTTAACCTTTTTCGAGTGTAACTTCAATGTATGTTGTAAGTTTTAGTTGTCTAGTATATGATAAAGTTTATAAATGTTTCTTACGAACAAGTAAAGTAACCATTTTAATACACAAATATGTTAGAAGATTAATAATTTGTGCTTCTAGTATATGAACACTATTTATTATTGTTTAAAAAAAACAAAATATTTCACTTAAATAAATTTTATTTATAAAAGATACCGCTTAAAATGTATAGCTATGAAATTTTAACTACTCCACATGAAACATCATGAGTCTATCATGTGAGGTAAATTAAGCTTATTGTGTAGTCCGGTACATTAATTAGGTCAAATGCCCACCATGTGTAGTGGGGGGTGACAATTATAATGCCTCCCTTTCTGATTGGTTCACGTGACAGCTGAGTTAGCATGGGGCTTGAATTCAAAATGGGGTGTAGTGGGAGTGGGAAAAAAGGGGGCGCTAATTAAAAAAAAAAAAAAAAACTGAAAACATCACAGTAGCAAACTCATTCACACGTGGCTCTATTTTGTTGATTGGTAAAGTTGGTGTCTGGCGTTATCAACATAGCGCTTGGGCTTCAAATTGATGCATAGCGCCCCACCGTAGTGGTGTGTGGGGCACGAAAATGGTTATGATGCCCCAAATAGCGCTCGACTACGGGTGGTCTTAGCCCCAAACAAACATTCTTCTCACAATATGAGATTTCGTCTACTTTCGCGACTCGAACACAGATATCTCATACATATTAACAAAACCTCTAGTAACGTAATTAACTCGACTACACGTCTAATGGCTTATATACAAGGTAATTTACTTGCCTGCACCAGTGGTAGTGCTTGAACAAATATAGTGGGGAGGGGGGGGGAGACTCAATACGTATAAACTTTTCAGAAGACATAACGTTAGATTTACACTACTGAACAAAAACCGAAAAAAAGGGAGCACACCCTGACCCTTTATATCCCCCGCCCTTGTATCCGGTAGATCATGATTATTTTACATGAAGAAGGGAATGTATAAATGATACATGGAGAACATAAATTACAAATCGTAGCAAGAGACCCCACATGATCTAATAATGCAAATTTAATTAAAAAAAAAAAAAATTAAAGACAAGGCGTGTAACATCCAAACAAGTTTTTCAGACACTTACGATACATCTTCCATTACATGCCCCATTTCTAACGACAACATCATTCCACCACTAATAATGGATACCTCGCTTAATATTTACATTTTCTTTTTAAACAAAAAATTTCTTGTATTATTAATTATTAATTAAACAGTTTTATGCATCTTGTAAAATACTTGTTCACGAAGATGATCGATTGTCTACGATCTAGTTTAATTTTTTTGGAAATAAATCGGTTTCAAATATGGTCAATGAAGTCAACATCAGTTTGAAACCGGTTTTAGATGGAAAACACTAACGTGTTCAAATCAATTAGGGTCGGGTTGAAACTGGTTTTGGATTAGAAAAAAACGGTTTTTGGTTAAAAAAAATTAGTTTCAAATCGGTTTAGATTAAAAAAAAAAACCTCAAACCTATTTAAAACTTATAGTTCGATACCTAACCGAATCAGCTTTTAACAAACAAGTTTGAGTATCGGTTTCAGGTCCAGTTTTTCCAGTTTCGTTTTGAAACCGATTTAGATGTCACATCTAGTGTCATTTAGGGGGTATTTGGGATTGATTATTCAAAACAGATTATACGTTTTGGAAAAGCATGGGTAGAGCTGCTTATAGATTATTGCGTTTTGGTTGCCTAAAAAACTGATTATCTACGTTTTCAAAACGCAATCTAAACACTAAAAGCTGATTATCTGCGTTTTCAAAACGCAATAATCTTAAAATCAGATTTAAAACGCAATCCCAAACACCCCCTTAGTCTTTCGAAGTCTTGTGACATTCTAAAAGTTTACCTTGTTTAAAATTCCAATAATTCCAAACCATGATAACATTTTAGTCTCCGGGTACATGACACATGAAGACAAAGTGACATGATACCATACCATATACAATTATAGACATGTACACTTGAGTGACAAAAATGTAAAGATATGTAGTGCAACATATGATGATAGATAATAAATTGGGTGAGGGAAGGGTTGTCAGTAAATGTTATGATTGCACGATCCATGTTTGTGGAGACCATTTAGGACCCAGTAATGGTTGTTGAGGTCTAGTGGTCCATTATAAAAAAATCATAAGTCCCAATGGGTTTGTAACTATCCGGTTAGGTCATTGTATCGTTTTCATTTATGGTTTTGGAATGAACATCGAATTTATGACTTATTTATTTCACTTACGTAGATATCCATTAAAGAAAAGTTGCCATCACCACTTTGGTTAGGTGGTCAGGGGGTTTTTCCATAAGATTTTCCTTACGAGGAGGTCTTAATTTCGATCCTTACTGAGATGGATTTGAAGGAGGTAACGGGTGTCTTTGGAACCAGCTGCACTAGTCGTTAAAAAAATGTGGAATAAAAAAATGATTCATATTTTTATTTTGTTAGAATTATATATATTTTTAATTTAACAATAGGACTAGTGTTCATTAAAACAACTTCACCAATTTACAATGCGACGACTGGTAAACGGGCAATAAGTTGGGCTGCCACCCCCTTTTGAATAGCAAACCCTATTCTGTTAAAGATGAAGCTTTGGTCCTTGACCGACGAACAATTACTATGCACCACTTTTTGCACCCGATCTAGTAACTGGACTGCTTTGGGGGCAAGGGCCCTAAATGTACCAAACGCAAAAGGCACGAATACGTGTTGATGCGGTTTCAAAGTTATTTTATTTTTGTTTGTTTAGTTAGGTTGAGACTCGAGAGAATAAAAAACTTACAAATACCTGAAATAAAAGAGTTGAAGGGGCTGATTTTGTGCCAACTTGAGAGATCACTACTAGGCCATACAAGTAATTATTGTTTCTGTATTGATGGTAAAAAGTAGTCAGTCGACTGGGAAGTTGTAAGTAATCGGTTTAAGCAGGGAGTATTTCGGGGAGTGCTCTAACATTGTAAATTATAAATAAATTAATTTTCAGAAAATTATATATGTCAAATATCATAAGTTTATTAATGTTTACAAAAAAAATATACTGATTTTGATCGATTCAGAGTAACTAGGTGGAGTTAAAGAAAATCACATCGGCAACCTACATTGTAGCGAGTACTCAGCCTTCAAGGAGTTTTACAACACTGTTTGTATCGATCATTATCGACGAAGTGTCTTATCAGTCTTGTTTTCTTCTTTTGTGCATTTTTTGTATTTCTGAATAGTTGCTTACATCCGACTGTCTTTGTTTTCGTCGGACCGATTCGGTACTTAAAGAGCACAAAGAATCAAGCGCAGTGGCGTAGCTTGAAAATCCGGACCGGGGGTCGAAAGTATATAACTAATTTTTTTTTATAAAAAGACGGGGGGTTGAAACCGTATATTCCAAAATTTTCTATACGAAAACTATATAAGCGAAACTTTTGAACGAAAATTCGGGGGGGGGGGGGGGGTGTTTCGCCCCAAGGAAGCTGCGCAACTGATCAAGTGGGTCATAAACACGCATAGATAAAACATTGAACGGCTCTGAATGGGAAGGAGACCGAAAGACATTTCTCATTGTACCCTCTACACGGCTTGCCCATCGTCTTCGTTCTTTGGTCGATTCCGCAAGAAAGATTAAAATGCGACGTCTCCATCCAAATTTCCATCGCGATGTCCAGGAGGGGTTGAATGCATACGTGGTTTGGTTTGTATTCCGCTAGTTTGACATCTTAACATAAGTAGTCGGGCAAAGTCACTTTTCTAGAAAACAAAAGAGTGAATGGGTGTTTGCTTCACCAAGAATGCCAATGCTACCGTTCCCATGCACAGAGATCTTCGTCATCCACGATGCTAGAACGCCATAAATAAGCAATGCGTTTTCAAGGAGATCTGTGTCATCTAACAAGTAACACCGAGCAAGTCATGAAATTGGCAGACACTCGGACCAAGTCACAAAAATCCGAAGTCTTGACCGAAGTAGACTGGAAACATCTAATAGTAGGAAGGAAGAGGTGGATGCAATTATCATACAATGTTAAAGCACTAAAATCTTGGATTAATGGAAGTTTTCGATTTCAAAATACAAATTGACAAAAACAAGATGGATATTAGTTATATGATGTCGAATTCCTATGAAAAAACTAGATTCTTACATAGCAAACTGAATTTAAGAAAATATAAAGTAACAACATACACAAACTAAGCTCACATTGACATTAGCTTCGGACCATTATCAGGCATGCCCATTCCAGCTGCCAGGTCAGCATCGAGCTGTGTATGTGGTGCAGGGCCTGCCATTACTTTCAACCTGAAAACAGCCAATACAAGCTAAATAAAAGAGTGCTACCAAAAAAAACCTAAGCTTGACACAAATCAATTAGGGCGCCATGGATGCGTATTTAAATTAAGGCTCAAGGTCCGTGTGCTAATAGTTATAGATGTGCTTGAAAATTAGTTAACCCAAGACATTCTCAATAACTTGAAGGTGCAAAACTAAGAAGACCAGATACGGTTTTTTCAACTCAATCTGGACTAAAACTGTACGACCAAAAAGTTAGATTTTGAACTAAAACTGTATAAAACCTCATACCTAAGCAGTTAATGCGGTGGGAAATCGAATATCGGTCAAGGACCGATATTCGATATATAGGTTATCGCGGTGGGATATCGGTGAGATATCGGTAATTCTAATATTATGTAGTTTTTTTATAATATATATTAATATATGACACATATAAAACATAAAACATAATAATCATATAAATACTGATAGTTTAACAATAATATCAAAAGTTTAAACTCCAAACTAAGTTACTAAAAAGTAACAATTAACAATAACATAACCAGTTAAACACTTAAACCTAATTATCAACAAGTAGTAACATATAATGAAACCTAATTATCAGCCTATCAAATGTAACTATCAGCCTATTAACAGTACCATAAGTTGAAAATTATAATTCGTTGACAAATAAACAAAAAATAAATAAACAAAAGTATCAGCCTATTATACGCTAGCAATCTCATTCCATAAAAGACAAAATTCCAAAAGTGAAATTGTGGTGGTGGAACTTTTTATACATATACGACAGGTCATGTGCTTTTCTACACAACAATAAACAATTAATTAAATACAATTGCTAAGATGTAAAGGGGTGGCGTCTTATGTTTTTAGGTTTATGGAAAAGATGAGTGAATTTGTAGTGTTTTAGGGTTAATAGGAATTGGGGTATATTATTAGTTATTACAAAAAGGGAGTTCTAAGTTCTTGGCTTGTTTTAAGTATGGCCCAAAAATACAAAAAACCTGGAAATGCGTTATTAAGGCCGATATTCGGCACTCAAAATATCGCCGGGATATCGGTAAATCTCACCGATATTCTCGGTTCCGATATTCATGACCGATATTTGGACCAATATTTGGTTGTAGGACCGATAACCGCTATCCCACTGCTTAGCCTCAGACTAGAGTATACTTTTCAACTCACAGAAAACATACTTTTTTTTTATTCTAACCCTCAAAAGAAATGACTGGTTGAACACGCCAACCCAAACACAACATGACAACCCAAAAACTGATCAATAGTATGCCAAACTTCAGCCAAAGGCATTATATCCCAGCGGCATCTTGGTAGTAGGATAAGACTTAGGGACTATAAGGTCCTGGGTTGAGTGGGTTCGAATCTCATAAGGGGATTATGAGTTTCCTCCTGAATTGATGACTTGGTCGTGGAATATGATCGCGTGGTAACACCGTGAGTGATTCCAATTAGCCGTTCAAAAAAAAAAGTATGCCAAACTTCATTCCACGTTAATTTAATAAAAACCCATGGCTAACAGATCTCCTTCCATGTCAAATAATCAACATAAATCAGATTAATAACCCTTAAGCTCATAACAATAAACAAATCACTGACAAACAACCCTTGATCCTACAATTTATTATATTACTATAAAAGATCTGAACTTCTAACTTTAGATGCCAAACATTAACGACTGATTTGTCAAATTCGACATGGACAGGCTGACCCCTAGTTGTTAAAAGTCATCGCCTCTTGCGACAATTCATATCAAATCTTCTTAACTAAAAACTACTTATGAGTTATGTCTACTTTTAACTTCAAATATGATAACCCACATTAACTCATTAAGCTACAAAGTTGTTCTATAAACCATAGTTGTTAAAAGCCATCGCCTCTTGCGCCTAGGCCCATTTTTCAGGCGAGGCGAGACAATTGCGCTTTAAGTCAAGGAAATTGCGCTTTAATTCTCCAAGGGATGGTTTAGGACTTTAGGCGTAGTTTCGGCAAGATTCCCAATCTCCCAAGAGTTTCTAGCCGAGTTCTTTAAATTATGGCTAGATTCCGGCCAGATTTCTACTTTTATACACTAAAATTTTAAAACTTTCTATACTAATTAGATGATATTAAATGTTATACAATAGCTCTTGTAATTTTATTTGAAAAAATAATATTGTTTTACTAACACATGTGTTCGCTTTTTTGTCTCAGTCCCTCGCCTTTTTTGCGCCTTGCGCCTAGGCCTCAGGCGAGGCCTAAGTGCGCCTAACGCATTTGGTAACTATGCAATAAACCATTTATGCATTAAAAAACTTAAGAATCTAGTTTCATGATTAATAAACCAGATAAAAATCTTGGTAAACCAAAAATAACAAGGTTTAGAATCTGCAACACAATCCATTCAAATTCATGATTAACTTTACTCTATAAACTAAAAATATTAACCAAATTATGCAAAAATATACCTTTTCTTGTGTCGTTTAGTCTTGAAATGCTCATCTCTCACAGCCACATTAGCAAAGTAACGACTGAAACATATAACAATTCAAAATTAATACAATTAAATAAAAATAATAATAAAACCAATAAAATTAAATTACTTACTCGCAGTGTAAACAATAATATTGACCCATTCCAGGCAAATCTTCATCTAACGGTAAAGATGTCTTCTCATCATCTGGTTTCTTAAGCTCATCATAAACAGCATCATCACGTGGCAAAATAAAGTCAAGGCAACAATACCTTAAATTCAACAAAAATAAAAATAAAATAAATAAATAAATGAAAAAAGAAAAGAAAAAGGATATCTTTAACGAGGAATTTAGCAAGACGGAAGGTTTTGTGAGAGTATCGTCTCTTCTTCACCCTTCTGTGTGGACATTTGCCTCCCATCTTATGATTATTATTATTATTATTGCTACCTTCTGCAAACCCTAGATTAGGGTTTTGATGTGAAGAGGAAGAGAAAAGTGGGCATTTGGAGGGTATAAATACCGACCCACTAAGTTGAGATTGGGCCATGGTTAGAAGCCCAATACTAATATTGGGCCGACCTTATTTAAGTGCGTGGTGTTTTGGGCTATAAAACAATAACATGGTGAGTGGTGACTGCCATGTCATTTAGGTGGTGTTTGTTTTTCTCCCAGAAGCACTTCTGATCTCTTTTATCTGCGTCGCGCAGACGCAGGCAGACGTTTGGGGCGGGCAGACTGTTTGTTTTTCGGAAGACATTTCACTCCAAAAGCTCTTCCTGACCTCTTCTTGGTGCAGACTTGGACCAAAGTCTTCTAAGGTCTTCAAAGGTCTTCTCCTCTTCTCTTCTCCTCACCCACCACCACCACCACCCACTACCACCACCACCACCACCGTCACCCACCCACCACCACCACCTAGCATCGTCCACCACCACCGTTCACCACCACCACCGTCCATCACCACCACGGTCCACCACCACCACCCACCACGGTCCACCACCACTACCACCACCCACAACCACCACCACCACTACCACCACCACCCACCACCCACCACCACCACGGTCCACCACCACCACCACGGTCCACCACAACCACCACCACCACCACGGTCCACCATCACCTACCACCGTCGACCCACCACCACCACTACCACCACCCACCACCGTCCACCACCACCCACCACCATGGTCCACACCACCACGGTCCACCCACCACCACCACCATCTACCACCAGACTGCTGTAAAAACTCAGTTTGTTTAAATTTAAGTTTATTTCAGCAGCCTGCAGACGTTAACAAACAAACAGTCTTCTTCTTGCAGACTGCAGACCTTTGGTCCACCTCTTCTCCTGCAGATGTCTGCAGATGTGGTCCGCAGACTGTAGACCTTTTCCTGCAGAAAAAACAAACAACACCTTAGAGATGCACAAATCGGGTTTTCTTGGAACCCGGAACTTGTGAGGAACCGAGTCCGGGTTTGGTTAACAGAGTCAACAGATGAGTCTGGTAGGAACCGGTTCCAGGTATGTTTGGGTTTTTTTGGTTTTGGGTTAGGTTTTGACCGGTTTTTTCGAGTTTTGGCGGGGTAAAGGTGGAACTGGTTCCGTCAGTTTCATTTTCTTATCCTGGGTATGAAAGCGGTATGTACCATCGGGTCAGGTAGGGTAGGAACCGATTCTGGGTTGAGTTCGAAACTGGGTGTTATGTGCATCTCTTGTATTATTTAAGAACTTCAATGTACTCAAGTGTAGAGTAGTAGCGGTGCAAAAATCAGGTTTTATTAATATTTGGTTCGGGTATGATTGAGTATTGATTTTTGATTTTGAAATCTTTAGTTAGTTTTTATAAACAAACAGTTTGTTTGAAATTTTGTTCTTGGGCTTGATTTTTCTTTTGTTTGATGTTTCATGTTTGCTTATTTATATGAATTAATTTTTTGAATAATGTCATTTTATTTAGATTTTCAGGTAAGCACGTATGGAAATGTTTCGTATGCAAATGTATGGACAATGTTTGAAAACCTAAAAAAGAAAAAATATTACGACCTTCCTTGATTTTGATACAGTTACCTATTATCTAAATATATTCATGCTTTCATCATTTAATACACGAGTTTTTTCATCTCGATATACAGGACGGGCGATTATTAGCTTCAATCCCAGAGACGGTAAAAACTCACAGTAGAGTTTCTAATCTTTTTTATTTAGTTGCTCCATGCTCATGTTATTGATTACCATTTCATTAATATCCTTTAAACACAAAATTATTAATCATATATAAATATAAATACATTTATAAATAAAGTTAAATTTGAATTTTTTTCATCATAATTAATACGCCTATGTTTATTTGAATTGCTTTATTTTTAAACATTCAAAATAATTTTTTTTAAAAATTCCGGTTTTTAAAATTAAAGACCTTTAAACACAAAATAAATGCTTGATTCTTTTATTTGTCACATTACTATTTTAGCGTATAATTAGCATTTATCATGATTTACACAGTATTGGAAACATCTAATGTTAATAATTATGATTACCATTTCATTAATAACATTTAAACACAAAATTATTAATCATATATAAATATAAATACACTTATAAACAAAGTTAAATTTGAAGTTTTTCATCACAATTAATACGCCTATTTTCATAGTTGATAAGGGTTTCTTTTTAAAAAAAAAAAAACTGTTTTTAAAACAATAATGTTATTTTTTTAGTAAATGGTTTGACCTTTCTTAAAAATTCATTGTAATCTCTTATTAATAACAGTTGTTGTAATTATGGAAATAATTTAATTTTTAACAACCAACCGTGATATTTAATATTATTGATAAAACATTAATTCTTATTTTTGGTTAGTAAATGGTTTGACTTTTTTAAAAATCATATTAATTTCTTATTAATGTCAATGTTTGTAATTATGGAAATAATTTATGTTGTACACAACCATCTTTGATTTTTTAAAAAAATTTCCTTTTGAAAACAATAATTGTTTTTTTCGGTTAGTATATGGTTTGACTTTTTTAAAAAATTCATATTAATTTCTTATTAATGCCATTTTTTTTAATTATGGAATAATATTTTATGTTTTACAAACCATACTTGACAAACAATCAAAAGTAAATTTTTGGTAAATTGAAATCGTGCAATTTTAGCAAATAAAGAATCAAGGTTTGACTTTGTTTTTTAAAACTCAAACACAATCTTTAAATGCAAAACAGATTCAGTTTTTTTTTTACTTCTAACAATTTCTGAGTTTTTATTAACTGTAATATTTTAAATTTTGTTCAACAGAAAAAATAACAATTACTAAACCCAATCAAACAAATTTAACAAACAATTAAAATAAATTTGGTAGATTGCCATCTTTAAATTTTAGAAACAAACATTCAAATTTTAGAAATAAACAATCAACCTGTTTTTTGGTAAATTTAAAACATTGAAAGATTGAAATTAACCATTCAATAATTTTTTTTAAACATTAATTTGTAGTTTTTTGGTTTATAAATTTAACATTTTAGTTAATTATTTTTTTTTGATACTTTTAGCAATGTTTGACTTCTTTAACCACCTTAATTGTTTGATACGGTTTGACTTTTTTTAGTCAATAGATACTAACAAACAATAAATTATATTTAAAAAATATACCTATACAACTTAAAAATCTACGGATTATATATGTTTAAGTTTATTTTAGGTATATTGAAATCTTTACATTTTATACCTATAAATTTTAAAAATCGTCTATAATTTAAATAAAAAAAATTCGGATTTTTAATTATAGCAACATTTTAATCTAAATTAATTATAGCAACATTTTAAGCTAAATTAATTTTGATTTCCATTTTATATTACTTGTGTTTTTTCATTTAACTTATGGTTTTTTTTAAGGTAATGACAAAGGAACACTGTTATCTAATATATCTAACGGTAAACGAATTTCATATATTTTACATCTTTATTTATATGCTAATGGTATTATGCAAGTAATTTATTTTTCTTCGCAATTCTCTCGAATGAAGAAAAAATTAAGAATGTGGTCGAGTGTCGCAAATTTAGAAAATTACAACTAGATGCCAAGAGATGCAAGGTCAATAATCCTACAAATGATGGAATACAAAATGTACCACCAAGTGGAGTATTTAACTGCAACTCCATTGAATCTTCACACCGTTTCAATGTGTCTAAAGATGTGGTGTATAAAGAAATATTTAGTGACATTTGAATACATTGTGTATTGGTTTCTTTTAAATCTTCATAAAATATTTCTGCTACATTTTTTTATATGTTTTACCCCTCAAAATAATTGTACGTTGGTAAACCGCGTGTAACGCGGGCAAAGATCTAGTATATATATTGCAAAGGGGTTAATGCTATATGTCATACTCTTATGCAATCTCTCCTTTGAGAGATGCCATATAGGATGTGATGTGGCAAATCTAGACCAATTAAAAAAAATTAATAAATATGGTTTAAATATGGTTTAACCTAATCTATTAAATACTTAATCTACTAAATGTAAATATTAATTCTTTATTATTTTCTCTCTCATGTTTCCTCACATAACTTTTAAACGTTAATATCTTTTATATACGAGATTTTTTAATGAAAAAAATCACACCAAATTAACGAGCGTTTTATTATCTTTCCAACGAGTACCATAGTGCTATATAAAAAACGGAGAAAAAAAAACGACTATTTTTTGTAACCCGACTGGTATTGTGTCAGGTTTGGGATTAGTTTAAAAAAATTGTGGGTTTTGGTCGGGCCTGGGATTAGGTGATACCCGACCCAATTACCCGAAACCACATACCCAAATACCCGAACTATATACCCGATCATATACCCATGAATTTTTTAACGCATCACATAACCCTTAGACTAATGCGTTCGATATCTATACATATAATAAACCAAAGCCATTTTAATGACATGGCACTCAAAGAGGGTATTCTCTTCATTGAGTGTGCCATGTGTCATCCCATGTGGCAAGAGCTTTATTTTAGGAAAATAATAATTTAAAATTTAAAAACAAAATTAGATTTTTATCTCTAATGTTTTTTCACATAACTTTTAAACGTTAATATCTTTTATATACGAGATTTTTTAAAGAAAAAAATTACACCAAATTAACGAGCGTTTTATTATCTTTCCAACGGGTACCATAGTGCTATATAAAAAACGGAAAAAAACGACTATTTTTTTGTGTGGTTTTGTTCATACCGGAAAAAAACACAAAGTGTTTAGGTTATTCATTAATCATGTATAGGCAAGTCATTAGTTATGTTCAAAACAGTAAATATGATTTTTATCTACAACATGTGTTAGCATTGGAGTTGTACATTGTTTTAGGTTAGGTTTTAATATTAGAGTTATACAGTGTTTAAGGTTATGCACTAACATTGAAGATACATTGTTAACTGTTTTAGGTTAAGTGCTACTCGAAGCTTTCCTGCATGTAACTGTAAAACGCATCAGTCTATTTCAGGTGTAAAATTGATATTTCAAATTAGATTTCTCAACCCGGGACGCTCCCGGGATATATTAGTTTAAAAAAAAATTGTGGGTTTGGGTCAAGCCTGGGATTAGGTGATACCCGACCCAATTACCTTTTTTTTATATTATAATATGATAACTTATGGCAGAGATTTGTTTAAAATAATAATAATAATAATAATAATAATAATAATAATAATAATCATCATATATTGGCAAGTCATTAATTATGTTGTCATATTAGATATTTTATTATGTCATATTATATATTTCAACCCGGGACGCTCTCCAACAGGTAATTGCTATGTTTTTTTTTCTACCGTATTCTGAAATAGCTCAAATCTTATTGTATGCAATTAAAGACCTTTGACTGAATGTATTGATGCTAAACAATCTTTGTCCCCTTGAAGTGTTTGGGATCTTAATATTCTGTTTTAGGTGTTGATGGTAAGGTGAAATGGATCTTTTGGTATTTTTTTAAAAAGTATCTAATGTAAGTTGATACATAGATGCCATTTTTATAGTTTAGATACTTCTAATTTTATTCACTTTACTTAGATTTCTCAATCCGGAACGCTCCCGGGGTATAAGCTAGTTGAGTTATAAGTAGAACATGTTTTAAATAAGCATAGGGTCTTTTGGTACATGGCATTTTTAAAATGATAGTTCTATAGTTGAGTGTTTTTTTACGAAAGATTTTTCATTACATGTGACACCCCAATAAGTCACTATCACTCCACTAATATCAAGGATTTATGGGTATGATTGTAATAAGCTCATTATGATTATACCAAATGATATTAATGCAAAGAGCCATTTGGATAGTGGTCCCATGTATTTATAATTGACTCCCTCTTAAGAAGGAATTATTCTATGCTCCATATTTTAGTGTTGTATACAAGTCGGGTCGAGCCCAGCCAGGTTAAGCTCGAGCTTGAGCTCGAACTTAAACGAGCCAGCTCGGCTCATAATTCGAGCCAGCTCACGAGTCGAGACAGGCCTAGCTCGAGCTTGTTTACAATCGAGCCGAGCTGAGCTGACTAGTTTTTTTCGAGATTTTTTCGAACCGAGCTTTTTTCAAGCGAGTCACGAGTTGCGAGCTTTTTTACACCCCTATCCATATTGTCAGAGCCGGTCCTAGGTTTTTGGAGGCCCTAAGCGAACTAAAAAATTAGGGGCATTTAAATTGGTATAAAAAATCGCAAATATCAAAATGCAAAATCGTTTTTTTTACTCATTCGCAAATCGCACTACATATATAGATTAGTATTAGTGGAAAAAAAATAGTCGTTACATGGATAATCCTTGTTTCGCTTGATATGGAGACATTAAGCAACCATTGGCGGTGATTATTTAATTTTGCTCATAATTTTTTGCCAATCGACATCCATGTCGGTTACAATTAGCGAGGTCGCGCATAATGAGGATACAAACTAAGGATCCATTCCCAAAAAAAAAAAAAATGAACCTGGCCATTAGTTCTTTAAGTTTTGGGTCTAGAAATTTTATTTGTTTGGTCTTTTACGTCTTTAGTTATTAGCTTTTAAATTTAGGCTAAAAAATAAAAATTAGAGGCCCTAGGTTTTTGCCTAGATTGTTAAGCCTATCGGGCCGCCCTGCATATTGCCATTACCTCGTTCAACAAGTATAGCCCCATTACATATCTCGTAAGGTATAATGATCGAAGGGGACAAATGGGGTAGCTGGCCCTGGCCGTCGTTGTAGTTATAACTATGGAAAATATCTTTGTAAGTTAAAAGACAAATACCAAAAAGAAAAGGTGACAAATCACAAAACATCTTTCTCTTTTTTCTCACAACATTTTATCACCTTAACATATGCATTATATTAAAGTCCATCTACTTGTTAAATTTAAACATAATTATGAAATGACCTATAATAGCATATTCAATGCTGATGTGGTATTGACATATATGTAAGATATATCATGCTAACATGAACATTCCATGTGCCAAAAATAGATATTTATGCAAGTTATGTGAAAATTTGATTTCTTTTTCCTTTTGTTATGTGGCTACTGCTCGACTTTTTTCTCCTATTTTCATTTTTCAAGGACAAGGTTTTGTTGTAACTATAATATATTCTTGCAAACAAGTTACAGAACTACAAAAACATCAATTGCAATCTAAATAATATGTATTTTTCTATTTATATAGCAATACGACTTTTAAGCCAAAAAGACATACATATTACATTACATTATAATATATGTGAAAGGGTTGGCTTTCTTGTTCAACAACTTCATGCTTTTGTATCATATTATTTTCTTTGTTTACGGTTACTTGAATTCCTTCAACGTATTGTGTACCTTCGTTATTCTCTTAAATGTTTGCATCATCATCACCTTCAGCTAAGGTCTCACCAACATCGTTCGTCACTTCGTCAACAACATCTTTACCATAGTGAAGTTGCATATTCTCATAACATAGTTTATTCAATTCATTTGCTATTTAGAAAGAGGTGGCGGCGCAACTTGTTGCCCGTCTACCTGCTATCTTTATGTAATTTGTCCTTTATATATAAAGTAAATAAAAAAAAATACAATCAGATGTATTCTTTAAAAAAAAAAAAAAAGTTGTAACAAGATCCGCCTCTTCAAGGTCTATTGACAATGAATCTGACGATTCCTCATATTCAATGTGTAAAAGTACTGATTTCTGAGAAGATTAACATGGACCTTTGTATGACACCCTAGGCAAATCCCACATCGGCCGTGGCTCGGAGAGATCCTTGGTTCATAAGTAATCCAAATCCTCTTAAATCACCAACGCGTTTTGGGCTTAATGTTAGTGGATGAGAGGAGAACTCCACAGTTAAGCGTGCTCAGGTGGGAGTAGTATCAGGATGGGTGACCTCCTGGGAAGTCTCCACCAGGGCGACCAAAAACAAATCCGTAAGCTCTGGATGGGCAACCCATCGGGGCAAAGCGGACAATATTGGTGGTGAGAGGGGCCGGATGTTACACAGTGTTTGCTTCATAAGTAGTGTCACTAAAACCATCCTCTTCCTCATTTTAGTATGAATCCATTCTATAAAAACAAACACATAATCCATCATGAAAAAGAAAAAAAAAAAACCTTGCGTTCAAATGGTTTTTCAAGCCACAAATATGTCAAATGGGAATCAAAGATTCAAAGTAAGCAAAAATGTCAAAATAATAGACTTTAGTGAGAAGAGCAGCAAACTAATATCATATTTGACAAATAAATGACAAAAACAACAAATAACAAATTAATTCCAATGTGAAAGAAGCAAAATATTATGTGGCAAGTTTGATATTTTCCTCGTCTTTGGCGGCGGCTATAAAGTTCAAACCACAATTTTGACTTTCTTTAGTTGGTGATTATATCACCCAACAATAAAACAAGAAATCCATTTGAACAGTGATATCAAACGATACTAAAGTCCAAACGGTGACATCAACATGAGTTATTCAGTTTGCAGCTGTCCCGAGAACCCTCATAAATTTTTAGGCCCCAACTACAAAGGTGGCCCAAAATTTTGATTATCGAATAATGAGTTTAAAAAAAATCGATAAGCCTTGACTAACAAGATTTCTATGTATACTAGACAATATATATACTTAATATATAATTTAATACATATACATAATTTTTTTTAAAAATTTTCGGACCCATCGGAAGACTGGCTCCAAGCCGTCCTCCATCCCATCCACCATGGGTGAACCCCGCCTCCACCGTTTTTTTTTTTTTTTTGCTCAGTAGTGTAAAGTTACGTATTTTTGTTCGAGAATTTTATACGTATTGAGTCCAATGCCTCTGTTATAAGGGTCACGTGACTTTCGCCCCCTGCCTCCATAAATTTTTTTCCAGACTCCGCCACTGCCGCTCACCCTTTGGCCAGGCCTTATTCAGTTGCATTCCTTCGATTGATTTTGTGTTTTAGTTACGCTTCGTTCATTCCTTGTCTCATTTCCTTTGATCGTCTCGAATCCCTTGATCGTTCTTTTGCTTGCTCTGCCGTTTACGCAAGTATAGAGACCTTAATATGTAAAAGTCGAGTATAGAGATTTGGGTCTTGGGAACACAATTAATGTTTATGACGGCTATGTCTTAACTTTCTACCCTCTTTTGTAGGTCATTCTCCATCAGTCTAAATCAGCATTAGTTGAATGATGACAAAACTAATATAATGTTTAGAGTTGTTATCATAGAGCTAACCTTTAATCACAAGTTTAAAGTTTGATCTAGAAGAAAAAGACAAAATTAGATAACATGATTACTACATACTTTGATCATTTTATTATTCTTTGGAACAAAAATAGTATACAATTAATTCTTATAAACAAATATAAACTCATAAAACTAATTACTAAAAGTAGCTAGCCGAACTTAAGACAATCAATTTAATCGGTTAAAAAAACTATATCTCTATATGTATTAAGCCAATTCCTCACCCACATGACCAAGTGATCTAAAAGTGATCATTAGATGACAAGTTCATGGTTCGGATTGTCGATGATGTCAAGTTCACTTCACAAGTTCACATGATCGAACAAGCAGCATTTGGGTTCTCGTCACTAAACATCCCTGCATCCGGGACACTAGAATCGTTATAGTAAGTAGGAGGCGGGGGAGGAGGTCCGTTCGAGTATTGCATAACATACCCATGTTCAAAAGGTAAAACACCATAATCTTGGTTATAATAACTTTGGTTGTATGTTGGCATTGTGTATGTATATGGACTTTGTCCATGATATTCAAGCTTGTTGACCACCTCTATGCTTCTAGTTCCATCTTTGCCACCTCCTTCACCACCACCACCAACCGCCTTCGCCTCAACTTTCTTCTTCTCACCATCACCACCACCACCAGCGGCGGCCTTCTCTTTCTTATCACCACCATCCGCTTTCGCCTCCTTTTTCTCCTCCTTTTTGTCTTCTTTTTTCTCCTCTTTTTTGGGAAGAACCATTTGAACATCTCTTTTCAATTTGTCTTTCAAGTATGGTACGAGTTCATTCACGTTCATTGCCCCTTTCACCAACACTAAATCTTTGCTAGCATCGGGTATTGCCGATTCTACCCCTGTTAACAAACAACAAAGAACCAATATTAGTTAAATAACTTAATTTTATTGTTGTTTTCAAAACATTAGACCCAAAAAAATCAAAACAAAATAACCAATATACTGATAGTTTAGGGTGGGCAAGGTTACGTTTTTAGTAAATTAGAGTTTACTATTCAGAAAAGGGTGACGACACAGCTTGTTGTCCGCCTGTCCGCTATCTTAATGTAATTTTCCCAGTCATGAAATGAAAAAATAATAATCATATTTTTTTTTTCAATTATGGTCACATGTGTATTAAGTATAATTAACCGAACCATATTTTTCAATAACCGCAATAACTAAACTTTACTTGTTTATAACCGAACCCGATTGGTTAAAAAAATCCAAAACATAACATGAACATAGCTCACCTTTAATCTTTGATATAGTTCGTTTAATCTTGTGTATACACCCTTCACAATGAAGTGGAATCTTCAACACGATAGTGCTCGATTGAACCTAAAGTTACCATAACATAATTAATTATTATACAATTAAAAAAAATTAAAACCCCATTAACTAAATTATTAAACCATAAATTATTATTAATCAATTAATTTCCAACCAATACCTCCTTAGGCTTTTTAACATCCACTTTAACATCACCGGACTTTTTCTCCGGCGGCTTATCATCACCTTTCTTATCACCACCGCCGCCGCCGCCACCGTCTTTTTTGACCGGGGCAGAAACTATCTCCACCTTCTTCTTCGTCTTCTTTTCGATTCGCTCTTTTACGCTTATAGGGTCCACATTTCCAATCACCGTTAGTTTGTTTCCGGCAATATCGGCATTGACCGTTTCCACACCTTTGACACGACGAATTGAGCTTTTGACCTTTTTCGCGCACCCGTCGCAATGCAAATCGAGCTTTAATATGATCGCGGGTGATCCGCCTTCGGGCTTCTTCTCACCGGAGTCTTTCTTTTCATCCTTCTGTAATAAAATTTAATTCAAATTCAAAACCGATGATCTAATACATCAAAATAAAAGACAGACAGACAACAAGCTGTGCTGTGCTGCATACACTTTTTTAATAGCAAAACTACGTGTTTTAAAAAGTGCATTCACATATATCTTTTTGGTCATAACATTATTAGAATAAAATGACAGACTGACAACAAACTACGGTGTAATTTTTTTTTAATGCAATACTTAGAGGGTGTGTTTGGGATTGCGTTTTAAATCTGATTTTTAGATTATTGTGTTTTAAAAACGCAGATAATCAGTTTTTAGTGTTTGGATTGCGTTTTGAAAACGCAGATAATCAGTTTTTTAGGCTACCAAAACGCAATAATCTATAAGCAGCTCCACCCCTGCTTTTCCAAAACGCATAAATCTATTTTGAATAATCAATCCCAAACACCCCCTTAGTCTTTTAAAACTATTTGTTGTCACAACTCAAAACATTAATATGCATGACCTGTTAGACTCGACTAAGTAGCAACATGGCTCGGGCGCTAGGAAACCGAAGGTATCGAATTTATTTAGATTGATATGTGTTGAATTGTGAATGTGAAACATGGAATATGATTTGAAACATAGGAAATATTAGAACTTACCGCACCCATTGAAGATTTGAAGTCAAAGTTATGAATATTATTATTATTATTATTATTATTATTATTTAGTTTATGATGAGGTTGAGAACTTGGTTTGAAGTTGAAAGATTTATATAGGAAGAGGTGTTGAACGTGTGCAAGTGGGAAGATTGAATAATGCATTACGTCGAATGGGAAGTTTGACCAGTTTGTTTGACTGGTTTGTCTTTATTTGACGGGTCGGGTTGCGTGAATAAATAGACTACTTTACACGTTTTTTTTTTCTGTTAAATTAACGCTGGCTTTTACTGTGGGCTTCTAGCGGACCAAGCTTCGGCCCACCTGTCTGTACCCGCATTAATTTAGTAACTAGTGGGTGTAGAGGTGCACAAATCGGGTTTTTTAATACCGGTTTTGGGTAGGGTCGGGTATTACTTCGACCGGGTATTGAAAGAACTGGTTCCAGTTCCGGTTCCTAGCATAAAAAACTATACCCGGTATATCGGTTCCGGTTTTTCAAAACCCGGTTCCGGTTCTTTCAATACCCGGTTTCGGGTATGGAACAAGTTCCGGGTATACCGGGTATTGAAAAAAAACCGGGTACACAGGGTATTGAAAAAAACCGGCTATGCTGGATATTGAATTCTTTTTATACAATCACGTCGAAGGGTAATGCGACTTAGATGATTATAACGCGGTTATAGAATTCTTTGGATGAGACGGGTCAATCTTGGGTTGTCGAAGTGGTCAAATGGTAACCCTTCTTGAATCACGAAGTGACCCATTCCTTCCCGGACCGCCTCAACATCAAAATGTCAAATAGTCCCGTCGCTTGACATATACTTTTTTGGGTCATGAATCGGGTATTAGGAAAACCCGGTTCCGGGTACAACCCGGTTCCGGGTATTTAAAAAAACCTGGTACAAACCGGGTCTGGTTCTGGGTACGGTATTTAAAAAAACCGGGTACCCGACGGGTAGGGTCGGTTCCGGTTTTTTTAATACCCGGTTCCGGGTTTTTTTCCGGTTCCGATTCCGGTTCCGGTTTTTTTGTGCACCTCTAAATTTAGTAACTAGTGGGTGTACGTGATCTGGAGCGGGTTCGAAACATATATAAAAAGAAGCAAATCGCAACGATAGAAAAAACCATGCCGTAACGGTGTATTTAAAAGTCATGAAAAAGTTATGTCGTATACAAAAACCAAGTTATTCGAAAAAAAAATTACATCAAAATTTTTTTCTAAAGATAACCACGACGGCCGCGCATTATATTGCATAGGTTTTTTTAATTTTTTTAAGTTTCTAAAATACATATAATCATGTACCAGGACAATTTCAACAGTTAACATCAAATAGTATATAAATTCATTCTAGGTCAACATGTCCAATTGCATCAAAATCTTGCCTTCATGCAAATTTTATCATGTTTGTGTCGTTATCTCTAATTACTACAATTACATCTATACATTAAAAGTTAAAACCGCCACTTTCATTCTTCTTTACACGGATGTCGCTATTTCAATTCTCTGCTCCTACAATTGAAACAACTACGGGTCAGCAAGAAGTAAAAACAAATAGTCGTTATCTGGTATATATAAAAACCAACAAGTTTTACAAGTAGACAGCGGGTAAACAGGCAACAAGCTTTATATATAAAAACCAACAAGTTTTACAAGTGGAAGTGTTAAAGAAAATCCTACCGGTTGGATTGCTCATTATATAAGTAACTCTTTATCAAAACGTAATCAAATTAACAAATAACAAATGCAGCCTTGTATCACAATTAATTGGGTCCCAGTCGCATATATGATGGTTTCGTTGGAATATTCAAAAAAAGGCTGCTTGATATTAAATTGTTTTTTCCGGCTAAGATAGACTTTGATTTCAAGACAGAAAATTAAGACCGTTTAATCTTTATTTATGACTGGCCCAAAAAATTAAAGATTTGATTATTAAATATTTAAAATTAAAATCATAAATCTCATTTCTTTTTTTATTTTTAAAATTTTATTGTTTTTATAATCCCTAAAGTAAATACTACTAAAATAACTTTATTACAATTTTTTATTGCGGTGGTAAGTAGTCGTGACTAGGTGGTTGGTTGTTAAGAGGAGGAGAGTCGGGAGATAATAAAGAAGAGTCGGTCCAACATTTTTGGAGGTCCTAAGCAAACTAAATAGTTAAGGTCCTTTTAGATTTTTTTTATAAACTCTCCTCCTTTACCCTGCTTTGGACCGGCAATAATAAACTAAAAACTTTATAGTTGGTACATGTGCAGGTCAACCATTCATCGGTGAGAGTAATGCCTTGGTTTTTATTATTTTTGCTTTTTGACAAGGGCTAACCGTGGAGAAGAACTACACTAAAGTTTCATCATTTATTGAATGCGGTTAGTGTTACTCCTAAATCATAACAAAGATACCAAATGATCGGATGGAGATAAAAAAAATAGAAATAAATAATGTGTGATTGAACTTCCACGATAGTTGTTCATATACAAGCTAAGAAAACCGGAAACAACCACTATTAGTTTAAGACTTTCAAAAGTCAAATATAATTCTTTATTTTGAACGAGAAATAAACAAATGACTTTAAACATGATATAATATTGTGGATTCAGTCACATGTTTAAAACATCATAGTATTTAAAAACATTATCTCATGTTTGCAAAAAAGTGATCTATAATTCCTTCGAGTGGAATGCGGGCCCTTACCTGACTGTGCTTTGACTATTTGGGTTTGACCACACTCTCCTTTTGGTTTTCCAAGCAGCTTCCCTTTAAAGGTTTAAACTTTTAAGCATGCATGTTCTTTGATGTATGTATGTTAGCCATACATCCATGATATGAGACTCATGAGAGACATATGATGGCTTTTCAAGATGGCCATGTACGTCAATGAGAATCGAGAAGACAATTATGAGAAAGGGATTATTAATACTCATCTCATGCAACGGCGAAGCTTAGTTATAGCAAGGGGTGCCCTGACCCTTGCCGTTCTTTGGCTTCGTAGGGTAAATTTATGCGTTTCCGTCCAAAAATTTTATATGTATTGAGTCCAGCAATGGTTGAGACATAGAGACGTTGCTAATACGTAGGTGATTAAAACACGCTATTGCTGGATGAAAATTAAATACCAACTTTTATGTTATTAAGAAAATTTTAAAACTCATAAAGCGATGTTTTTTTTTTTTTTTTTTCTAACTTATGCATTTTTATTGAAGTTACTTATGCTAGGTCTCCTTAACAAGGGAATCAAGCCCAACCTAATTAGCTTTGGCTCAGTGTCAAAGTTAAACAAGCAAACTCCGTTAATTTTTATTTTTAAGAGCATTCACAATAGAATCCTCATCCCCCATCCACTCACAACCAATCACAACCACATATTATACTAAACCCTATTAAAGTTTCTCTCTCCTCCACTCACAACTACTTTCAACAAATATTAAAAAATAAATACAGTTTTTCTATTTTTTGTAAAAGATTCCCAAAGAACCCAATATATACCGACACACTGTAGATTCCTCATTTTCTTCATTCACAACCACTTCCAACCCCAAAAAAATTATAGGATTTTGTCACCCAAAAAAATAGGGTCTCTATTGTGAATGCTCTAAAGAAATTATTTATATTTTTCCATTGACAAAAAAACGTAAATTACATAAGGATGGTAGGTAGGCGGGCAACAAGCTGCGCCGCCACCCCTGTTTGAATAGAAAATCCCAATCTGCTAAAAACAAAACCCCGCCCTTGGGGGTGGAAAAGTTGTTGTGCACTACTCGTTGAACCCGAGCCAAAAATCGCACCGCCTCCGGTGCCAAAGAACCGAACGTGTCGAAGGCCAAGGGAACGAAAACATGTTGAGTTTGAACTCAACTCATGAAAACCTGAAGGCATCCCAGTTATTTTGTTACACATTTTCCACGATAAAGAAAAAAACTTGAATGAATAGTAATCTATTGTGATTGGTTGAGGTGTTTGGTGGCCCAACCACACACTAATTTCACTTTCTTTTGGTCTTTTCGCGTATGTTTTTTTTGTATACCTACGTATGGAAAGTGGAAACAAATGAGTTTACAGGAAAAGAGGTTAGTTTAGGGGTTTTGTCTTATACTCTTAGACCATGTGTAGTGGTTCAAGCCCTTTAGGGGCATTTTCTGTCATGTGGACGCCATGTCAGCAAGGAATTTTTTAGCCAAAAAATGGTGTAGTGGTTCAAGCCCCTTTCTTGCCCCTTCAATTATTGCCAAATTATTAAGTACTTTTACAATCTTTTTATTCAATTATTTTCTAAATAAAAATGATACAAAATAAAAAACATAAAATATTTCATTAAAACTTGAAAAAAGTACAAACTTAAAACATAAACCTTTTCATCAAAATTTTAAAAAAAGTACATAACCAAAAAAATAAAAAACATTTCATTCGTCACCATCGAGGCCATATTTGTTTTTGATTCGTTCTTGCAGTTTCAAGGCGAGCTCACGTTTCAAGCCCGGAACTTCGGGGATGGGTTTCGACAAAATTTCAAGATCAATAGCCATTTGTCGATCTTTTTTTAGTTCAAGACGTTCTTTCTATTCCGTTTCTTGTTTTTGCTTTAGCTCTAAACGTCTTTGTCCAATTTCGGTTATTGTTTCTAGTCTTTTATTCATTTCAAGAAACCTTTCATTGTAATCGACACCGGACGATGACGACACCGTTCCCTTTTTGTTGTCCCCCTTCCCCCCACTCCTCCTACCGGGTGGTCGTGGCAAACCTTGAAATCCATGTGCTTCTTCTTCCTCGTACTCATCCTCGGTCTCGTTCAAGTCAATATTAATTCGAGAATCGGAAGACTGACCCGTGGGTTCAACGGACGATGATGTTTTTGACCTCTTGGATGCCCGTTTAGGCTTTGGTATCACTATCGGGACAAGATGCCACTTCGAGCTATTTCTAAGAAGATCCCAAATGTTGATGTATGTGAATGGGCCTTTGTTGTCTTGAAATTCAACTAAAGCAAGTTGTTGGATTTGAGCGTCATCTTGCCCGCTCTTCCAATTGTTCTTCATGCGTTGGTAAATGGCATTGTATTCCCCACACTTCACACGTATATCCCTCCACTTAGCGGAAATCATATCCGGTGTACGATAGCCTTCCGGTTTACCGATTGACTCGAAAAACTTCTCTCGAATTTTCTTCCAAAATATATTATTAGCTTGGTAGTTTGCTAAAAAAACAACCCACAAAGGTAAATACAAGAAATATAGGACAGAATTGATTTTAAACTAGTAAATATCAGCTTAAACAAACTCTTTTTGTATTCAATATTCATTTCATACATACAATTCACAAAACCAATTACTCAAGGCAGAAAAATCTAAACCAACGATTTGAATTCAATAAACCAAATGTCTCAAGATTTATTTGAAAAAATAAATAGAATTCAACTTAACTGTCCGGTCTTGTTTTATGATAATGAACATAAAAAAATAGAAGTACTAAATAAACGTTTACCAACTCGTGGATCCTCAGATACATCGAGCCAAGAACGAGCCAAAGCATATTCCTCATTTGACTCCCACGGCGTGTGTGTTTTCTTGACCTTCGGCGCTTCCTTATCTTTTTTCTTATGAGAGCGTTTGCGAGGTTGCGACGGCTCGACTTCAGCCGGTTTGCGCATTAAGTAATAAAGAATTTGAAATAATTTCAAATGGAATGCCATTCACAGTTTAAACATTGAACAATTGATTTAAACACATAAAATATATTATTAAAAATAATTAAGGACACTAAAAAAAACTAATCATCTTGAATTGTACGTTTCATCCAAGCATGCTCAATCAAATCCGCCATTAAAGCTGAATGACGCTTCCGGTCACGCATATCCGCTGCATTTTGTAATCTTTCTTCCATACTTGCTTGTGTTTGTGGTTCCAAGTGTGACGGATGATAATCCTGACAAATAGCTTTGTCCTCGTCCTCTAAAATCGTATTATGTAAGATGAGACACGCATACATAACATTTCTTATTTTTTCCTTTGTCCATAATCGACATGGGTTCCTTACAAAATGCCAACGTGCCTGAAGAACACCAAAAACCCTTTCGATATCTTTCCTTGACGACTCTTGTACTTTTTTAAAATGGGCTCTTTTTGGGTCAATGGGGTCTCTAAACGTCTTTACGATAATCGAATACTCCGGATAAATACCATCAGCCAAAAAATATCCATATGGGTACTCATTTCCATTAGCAAAAAATGAGGAGACAGGTGCGTTACCGGCTATGCGTGTAACACCCCAACCGATGGCGGAAACATCGGGATGTCACGTATTGATGATTGTTCAGTAGCTCATGGTGAATAATAAATTTTATTAAATGATTTAAATGAATTACATACAATTGTTCTAGAATTTGTACATCAAATTGAATAAAACTATACACATATCTTCAAGCATCAATTCAAATCTTCAAGCAATTAGAACCTGAAACATGTTAAGTTGAAAATGTTTTGGGTCAACAAAAGTTGGTGAGAATTACATAGGTTTTGATAATAGAATAAAAATGTTGTGCAATTCATGTGTCATGTCAATCTAGTCCATATGGGAGAACATACTAGAAATAAATCGAGTGCATAATCAACCCTGATGACTGTTATAATATGATACATACCATACGCTCATGGTCCAATATGTTATACGATAACAAACACCCACGCAACCTTTGTAGGAGGCACGTATCCGGGTGGGATTGTCAGTCCAATAGATCTATCAATGTATACCGCCGGCTGATCAATGTTAATGATTATGCTAGAATGGTGCTTACTCTAATCATGCTCAAGACATAATGCAACATAGAAAACACATAGACACATTGATGATTGAATTGCAATGATGATGTTATAAACATGTTTCACCCCAAAAATTGTGATAAATAGAAAAGGGGCTATGTAAAACTCACCTTGGTAAAATGTTATATCTGTTGAGAAATGTGTTGACCAAATGTATCAAGTATCACCCTAAAATGAGGTAATAAATATGTCTAAGTCTACAAAGTTTACAAATGTATAAGTTGTAGGGCTTCGAATTGGGGATAAATGCTTGTTTGATTATTATTAAAAATATTCGCCAATTGAGAGAAATTTAGTAAATAAATAACTAAAAATCTTTTTATGAAATTTAAATTTAAGATGGTCACAATAATATGTATAAAGTATAAAAAAAATAATTTTTATAAAATTATTTTCTTTAAAATAGATTATTAAATCTATTTATTACAAATTGTCAAAACTTAACTTTAATATTCAAAAATACTAAAATTAAATAATTTTTAGTTTAAAATTCATATTTCTGTTCTAAATGATCAGAAATAATTTGTATAAAATTTTGGTGCAAAAATAACAAAAATTGAATTTATTATGATTTAATTATGATTAAAACTAACAAAAATTGATTAAAAATGTTAAATAAATGATTTTTCTGAAATAAAAATCATTTTTGAAAAGCTTAATGTTATAAAAACTTAGGATAATTTTTGTGGAAATTAATAAGATCGTTTTGATATTTTAATGGATTTTTTATAAATAAAATGGAATAAACTTGATTTATTTATTATTTATATTAAATAAATAAATTTTTGAAAACTAAAAATTGGGTGTTGAACTTTTTCAACAGATTAACATAATATAATTTTTGTAGAATTTATAAAAGGGTTTTGGTATTTTAAAACCATTTTAAAAGAATAATCATACTTATATAAGCATAAAAGGAAAAAGAAAGAAATAACAAAAAAAAAGGTTGTTTGTGCTAGGGGTCGAACCCCTGCCTTGCACCGATTCAAGGTCTTAAGCAACGAGAAAACCACCACCTGGTCTGAGGATCTGTTGGTGTTTTGTTTTCAGAATGAATAAAATAAATATGATGACTGTGAAGAGTCATCTTCCCCAAATCATTAGCATGAACCCTAGTTTTCTAATTTAGTTAATTAGCAACCAATAACCACCAGGCTTATGGGGTTACTGATTGAACAACTACTATGAACAACAACACATGAATAATTTCAACTTACAGAGTAGTATCGAAGGGGAAGCACGAGTCAAACGGAAAGTCAAAGGCGTAGTGATTTTGGGCTAAGAACGGATTGTTTGAAGAAATTAAGAGTAGGGGTTTGATTATCGGCACATAGGGATGTTCAATCGAGGTTCAATTTATAGATTCACGGCCATTTTAGAAGGTTTTAAAAATTTAATGTGCTTGGTCAAAACCCGGTTAATTCTTGCTTAATTAGGTGCGCATATAAGGCAAATGAAGCTCGATTGGACGCGGAGATGATCAGGCAACGAGTCAGCAATAATTAATTGAGTCAAACCTTCCCTAAAATGATGTGAATTTGATGGTCAAACAAGGAAGCTTCTTGGTCAGCTGCTCGTCGAACACAGCAGGGAAAGAGGGAAAGGGTAATTATGTATATATATAAAACATTCAGGAGTTAAAACAGATAAGGGTTGCAGCTCAGTTGGTGTGTGCGTGTGCGTGTGTCGGGAAGGTCTCCGGTTCGAAACCCGGGGGAAACAACATAATTATTTTTTTTTTTACAGTGAACAGAGAGTGGTGTTGGGGCTTGTGGGCCGGGGATTGGGCTGACATATTAGGCTTCTATAACCCAACAGGAAATAGAAGTGTGGGATGTGGGCCTCACAACTATGTAATACATATGTATGTATATATATATATATATATATATATATATATTTTTATTATTATTATTATTATTATTATACATATATACACATATATATATATATATATGTGTTAGGAAAAAAAAAATAGAGATTTAGGCACCTTAAATGATAACGAAAAAAAATACAAGGGCTTTTATATTAAAAATTTGTGGAGAATTTTTGCGATGTTACAATGCGATCCTCTATGATAGGTGATTGTTCAAAAACATTGATGTCATTGTTTGATCCGGCTACGCCGAAAAAGGCATGCCAAATCCAAAGGTCGTATGATGCAACGGCTTGAAGAATCAGTGATGGTCCATCCTGATCTCCTCGTGTGTGCTGACCTCGCCAAGCTGTTGGACAGTTACTCCACCCCCAGTGCGTGCAATCTATGCTACCAATCATGCCAGGTAAACCATGCACCTCTTCATGTACATCGTATATGCGTTGTAAATCATTCCATGTCGGCTTTCTTAAATAACGCGCGCCGTATAGCTCAATTATACCTTTAAAATTTTATTGTATATATATAATTCAAAAACTTAAAATAAACGATAATTGAAAAAAATAATTATTAAAATAAATTATACCTTTAGCATAATGTTCGAGAGCATCTCTCGATGTTTTCTCTGCCATTTTTAAATACTCATCCCACGCGTCGGTTGAAGTACCATATGCTAGCACACGTACCGCCGAAGTACACTTTTGTATAGCCGTGAATCCTAGCTTTCCTCTTGCGTCGCGTCTTTGTTGAAAATAAGTGTACTCTCGTTCCAAATCGTGACATATGCGTAAAAATAAACGCTTAGTCATCCGAAAGCGACGCCTGAAATCTCTAGGACCGTAGAGTGGGTCATCACAAAAATAGTCACGCATTAACCGCTCGTTGGCACCTTCACGGTCCCGTTCAATACTTATTCTTTTCATGATTGGTCGTGAAGGATGAATAACATGCTCCATAAACTGGACCGCAAGTTGAACTGCACTTGTAATTGCGACATCAATCTCATCCTCGTCTGAGGAAGTACTATCCTCACTAGTTGATGATGATGAATAGTATTCCATTTTTTTAAAAAACTTTGAAAAGAAACTTTTAGAATGAATTGGTGTATTTTTGAGAAGTGTAGATTGGGTTTGGGGTGTAATATATAATAAAAAATATTAGTTATCTTTTATTAATTAATTAATTAATTAATTATAACGTTATCAAACGGTTGTTTCATTTGAATTCATGATTGAGCATTTAATGCAAAATTGGAAAATTAGGCGTGTTTCATATCACGCCATTTCAAAAAACATATCACTAAACGCTCATATGTAATGGTTCTAGGGCGTTATTAATTGTGTGAAGGTATAAATAACGCTCCATTACAGGAGGTCTTATGTTGCTAAAGTTCAGTTCTTGACTGAGTTTGAATCTTGAGAGCTCTGCAAAACCGCTTTTTTTTTTTTTTTTAATTTAGATTGTAACCTCACAAGCCCATATGTAGTGGGCGCTAATTTAGCGCCCCCTTCCCTTCATTCTATAGGTTGGTCATGAAACCCAAGAAAAACATCCAAAATGCAGTTTAAAAATTTAGTGCCTGAGTCTTGTTTTGGGATTTTAAGGTCCAGGGGGCGGTGTGGAGCAGAGGTGAGCAAAAAAACCGGTTCGGGAACCGAAACCGGAAAAACCGATCCGAACCGAAACCGGTCAAAACCGGTTTCACGTGAAACCGGTACTAAAAAGATCTCAAACCGAACCGAACAGAAAACCGGTCTAAAACCGACGGAAAAACCGGTCAAAAGAAACCGAAACCGGTACACAAACAGGCCGAAACCGAAAAAAAAACCCCGAAACCGAACCAAAACCGGTTTAAGAAAAATACATTTTTTTGCCATAAACACAAATAAAACTTTGTTTTTTTGTTTTAATATTCAATTTCTTTTTTTAAAAAACCCTAAAAGTTATTAAAAGTTAAATTTTATGTAATTTATACGATTTTAAAAAGTGCGCGAAAAACCGATTAAGAACCGAAACCGAAACAAACCGAAACTGAAACCGAACCGAAACCGGTCTTCGAAACCGGTCTTACGAATCGACAAAACCGGTCCATAACCGAACCGGTTTGGAACCGAAACCGGTTCGGCAAAAAAAAACCGATTTGCTCACCTCTAGTGTGGAGGACCTTAAAGGGACGCTAAAATGGGATTTAAGGCCCCATTAACGCCTCAATACACTTGCTTTAATATGTATAATCCCACACACATGCAATTTGCAGAAAAGATCACTTTCATTAGATTAATAATTATACCTATCAAGATATTTTTCTTGTTAGGTTTCGATGTGATCAACGAACTATAGAGATATCACATGGTAATATTACACTTTATTTCTCTTTTTTTTTCGATTGTCACGGTTTATGTAGATACCGTACGGGTACCATAACGACCTTAGCCAACATCAACCCATTTTATTTTTTTTTGGTTTCTATCTTTTCCATTGCAACCTCTCAATAAACAAAAGTTTGTCTAATAAAAACCTTATTTACTAATATTGTTCCGTTCTTTCTTAGAATTCTTTCATGAACAAACTACATCAATAAATACAGAAATAAACAATGGTTAGAAAAATATTACAATGAATCCGCCAACAACTTTTTTATTCCAATTTGTGGATGCAAAAAGACGATGATGAGTTCGGTGAGCACAAGGAATACTACTTTAAATTTGTCAACATAATAACATAACATATTATCAAGCAACTAACTAACCACCCACTTGCCACACATGCATGATCTTGTACCAACCACCACAACTCGGCTCATTATCTCGATTTAACAACCCCCCCCCCTCCCCTACCCCCTTCTCTGACGGCACTATCCCTTGCTCTCAAACTAGGGTTGTCAATCGTGTCTTGTTAACATGTTTTATGTTGACGGATTGGACTGTTTAACGTAAACATTGTTACAAATAAATAATTGTAATTTTAATTATATATAAATACAATTATTTATTTGTAACAATGTTTACATTGAAATAATAGAAATTAACCAATACTAATAAACACTCGACACATATCGCATGTGGAATTTGGGCTTCAAAGGGGATGTCAAATGCACAAATGAATGGCTAAAATAGATATCATCAAGTTGAATGGATGCACCAGTATAATACTATACATAGATTTTTTTTTTTATTTTTTTTATTAATGCCATAGATTTTAATTGGTTGAGTGCCCTCTAAAACCCAAGTCTATCCCCGTTGCAAAGCGGAAAAAATCAACGTCCTTAAAGATTTAGATGTTCTATCAAAGCCGTTCAAAAGAATGCCCGTAAATACAATATTGGTTTTGTATTAAAAAAAACACACACATATTGGACATATAAATTGGCTAATGTGTTTATTAGTTTTAAATGAGTTTTCAATGGACATAAGTTTTAAGTGAAGAAATATTATTATGTGTGTGTTAGATTTAAAAAAAAAAAACAACCAACCACAAGCTGCCACCTCACCCCCACAAACCCCCCACGCCCGGCCAACTCTCCCCGACCAACCTTCCTCCCCCCCCCCCCTCCTCCACGCCCCTGCGGGGCGGTGTTCCCGCCCCCACTCCATATACTCTAAACCTACATGGTGTTTCCAGTTTTTATGGACAAGTAGAGTGGGTAGGTATGGATGTTAATGAGTTGGTGTTTTGGATTGGTAGGTTCAACTTCACACGAACTAAAAAATTAACATGGCATGGCCCATTAGCCCATTAAGTTAACACTCTCAAATCGTAAATTAACAAAAATACAAATCTATATAAATTTATTACAGTTAGACGATATAAATGTGATAGTTACTTTTCTATAATTTTAATGTTCTTGCATAGCATAACCAATCAGTTAAAATTATAATTAGGGATCAACATCATTAAAAACCAACAAGATTACAAGTGAACGACGAGTAAACGGGCAATAAGCTAAGCTGCACCACTACCATTTTTTGAATAGTAAAGCCTACTCTATTAGGGATGAGTCAATATTTTTAGAAGGATAAAATACATGTTTTTTTAACTTAATACCTCAACACGTAAAAATATGATGACACACATGTATTGTATACAATTTCTAACGGTCACATATTAAACATATTAGACTTTGAGTGAGATTTAATGAACTAAAATAGTTTCAACTTTCAAGTATAGTGATCACTTGTTTTCATTGTCAAAACTAGAAATTAAATGGAGTTAATCTCTAAATCAACTATTGAAATTCAATTTGTGAAATGCAAAAGAAATTACAACAAAAAATGACAAAAACTTGTTATCCCAACACTTTCTAATATTTTGACAAGATCAAAATCTACATAACCATATATTGAAATAATAGATTAATAATGAAAGCTTTTAGCATATAATCAAGAAAATTGTGGACGCCTAAAATGTACCAGCCCTAAGCTAGGGCTTATTTTAGTACAATCAAGCATGATTATAACATCAAGTACTAATAATTTATAATAAAAACACGTCATTTTAACAGTTAACTCATACATGACATGGTTAGCTAAATGCGTTCACATGTTAGATCTAGACCACACTGACCTGAACTCATTTAGACCAAACTCAAGCCCACAAATCTCACGTCTAGTTTGTACATCACACAACATCTACGAGCTCAAAAACTACTAATTTCCTATGTACCATCCACACAAGACATTTAGATAATTATCCTTGTAATTATAAATTCATAATGCCATTACATGTAGCTAATATTAGTACTACTAACAAAGTTCTTGCCTTGAGGGTGTCTCGTTAGACCATTTCACCAAACACCTTAACCGTAGAGCCACAGGCTGGAGACGCCGCCTTTCAACGACAGCAACCACCACACCCACCCATGTAACGAAACCACAATATATAACACACGGACTTCAACAAGACCAAATTTCGCAACGGCAGAAGATGAAACAAACATATAGCCAGTGGACATAAGAACAAATAACGGTTCCTAAAAGAACAAGTGTTAATGTGCTTAATTAACACATTAATCGATCAGAAGAGAAGTGCTAGATTGGAGGTGAGGAGGTAAAGAAAAAAGATGGTGAGTATGATGGTGGGAACTCGCGAAATGACGAGGATGAAGATAACGATTATGAGGTGAAAGAAGAAGGGGAAGCTTTGAGAGTCATCTTCTGGTGCATGGTAGTAAGGCATTGTTGATGAGTCCATACTATTTGCACATGAGTACGTTCATGGATTTATTGAGCATGAGTGAGTGTCCCAGTGGCGAAGGTTAGTGAGGGCCAAGGGCTGCCCCGGCCCCCTCCGTTTTTGGTTCAGTGGTGAAAGTTTGTAATTTCGTAGGTAATTTTTATATGGATTGAGTCTAGCCCCCACTGATTTGATCTTCCGGCGCCTACCGATACGAAAAAATTGAGTCCGGCCCTCGCCAATTTGATCTTCAAGCTTTGCCACTGGTTACGGACAGAGTGAAACAAACTCTATTGCTTTAGGGGATTATTATTTATTTTTCTTTTTAAATGGAGCATAAAATATTAATAGAGGTCGAATTTAAGTTGGTGTGTCAACAACCAAAAGTGCTACGGTTAAGTGATAGTGAAAAAATAGTGAGTATAATTTCTATAAGTATGAAACAAAAGATGTAATATAATCATGCCTATTAAATCATTAATGCAATTAATTCTCTTTCTTTATATAGCTAATCTAAAGATCGCCTCTCTCCAACATTAATAGGGCTGACATAACAGGTTATACGAACCTGTTAAGACACGAATACGAAACCTGTAAACACGACTACGAACCTGTGCATAACATGCTAACACGATAAGGAACACCTAGTAAAACATGTTAACACGACAAGACACGATAAGACCTGTTAAGACATGAACACGAAACGGGTAAACACGAACACGACACGAAAATAAACAGATGTTAACGAGTCGACCTGTTATAGACACGAAACCTGTTAAGGCCAAACACAAAACCTGTTAAAAACAGTAGGTTCGTATCAGGTTATCGTGTTCGTATCTGAATTGTCAGCCCTACTCCTAAACCATTAATCCTCATGTGTCATTGAATTGTATGTCATTATGTCTAAAAGCAATAATAGGTTCATTTAGTGATATCATTATCCTTTATCCAAACTTAAGAAGGTCTCTAAAAACACTAACATTTTAACACTTTCTTTTACCAATGAAGCCTAGCTCAGGTGGTGAAATTTGAGGGAGCTAAAGCAGAGTTCATGTGGAGGTTGAGGGTTTGATTTCAGTCGGAGCCATATTTACCACACGTGAGGGCTCCTCCTAGGGAGATCCTCAATCCAGGTGAGATGGGTAATCAGTACAGGCTGGCCCAGGGTGTTAGTCGGAGCTCCGCCGGTTGCACTACTTGCCGTTAAAATAAAACATTTTATCACTTTTTTGGTTTTTACTATATGCAATAAACGTACTTAACGTACATGTTTTTATTTTTTGTCGTTAAATATGACATACTTCAGAATCGAAATCTGGTAAAATGTATAACATTGCGTGATTCTTCCAATATCGTCTTATCTCTTCTATACCTCTTGTTAATACTTAAACTACTAGTAGGAATGCCCGCGCGTTGCGGCGGGTATCTCAACTGACATCAAATATTAACATTTTATTCAGTTCAAAATTTGAACTTCAAATAAGAATAGCCGTAGAAGTTTCCATTCTACCGGAAACCTGCGTGATGCTGCGACGACACCGATTTAGAACCTGACTCTTGTTTTTGTTTTTATCAATTATCTCATGATATATCGTACGATGGATGCATAACTCGACTATGACATCAACTATGCCTCTTATGTGTTCAGTTGATTTTGCGACTAAAAGTCGAATGTGTGGACCTCACGAGTAAAAGTCGAATGTGTGGTGACCATGCTACTTATGTGTTGTTCTTGTTTTGATATCTCATGTTTTGATATCTCATGGTCGGCTATCCCTTCATCCATATATAAAATTTTCAAACAGATTTGTATTGCGTTTATTTATTTAAGAGTCAGTTGGGTTTATGTCAGATTTGTCGAATAAAAATATAGTTTTTTACAAACCTCTACGAGTGGATGATCTTGAATAAATCAAACTTCATATAGCCACGGCTAATTAACAAGTTGCTTCCTATATTATATATAAATTCATAATTTTTTTTCGGTTTATATTTTTTTAAAGGCTATATTATTTCTTCTTGAAGTAACTTTCAAGGTCAGACACAAACTACTTTTCCTAAAATAAATAAATAAATAAATAGGACTATCATTATGAGATATATAGAAAAAAAAAACTTAGCCTATATTTTTTTTAATGGCAAACAAATAATTTTATTAAAACATGAGGCAACAGCTAGTTGACCCACTGCAACCCAGTACACCACAAAACAACCAAGTAAAAAACATACAAAACCAAACATTAAACCACCATATTTTGGACATCAAAATTACACCAGGCATCCCATGTAATATACCCCGATCCTATCAGTTACAACCACCTGTTTATTTATCTCGATGTCAAATAGTCTCAGAAATGGATGGCCACGGGACCAAGCTCCCAAATCGATGCCAACATTATTGAAATCAAGCTTAATATTTAGAAAAGCAATCAACTTGATAATACTTACTGTTAACATCACATTTATTTTAACCCAATTAGCAGGAGAATCAACATCTGCAACCGTTGTGACAAGTCTATATAATTAAAAAGGTACAAAAACGTCAAGTCACTTGTGAATGAGACACAATTAGAAGAATATGAAAGAATGAAATAGCGATGCAAATATGAAATCAAAAGACGATATAATTGACCCTTAACTACCAAGTTGTTTCGGTTCGTGCAACTTTCACATAATAATACTCCACTTCCCATGGTCTCTCTTTCGTTTTAGTGACCCTATATGTGGTCATTACTCAATTCAGAGAACACATTCTGTTGATGTATAATGCTATAACAATTATTATTATACTTTGACAAAAGGAATTTACCAATGCTCTTAAGACTTTTTTTCTCGAATCTGTGAATTGAGACTTTTTTTCTCGAATCTGTGAATTCGTTTCCTTAGACCATGTGTAGTGGGGCTTTATATTTATAAAGCCCCCGAATGTGATTGGTCCACGTGGCTGCTGAGTCAGCGTGGAGAGAGAAACTGAAAAAGGGGTGTAGTGGTGGGGCTTTATTTATAAAGCCCCTATTAATATTTTATTATATCTTTTTAATTAAAAAAATAATAAAATAATTAAAGAAAGAGAGAGAGTGCTGATGTGGCTGCATTTGATTGGAGGGGCAATTTTTGATCCGGCGTTATATTAATAAAGCCCCAACACATTTTTGAAAAATGGAGCCCCCCCGTAGCGGTGTGGGGGGCGCTATTTTTGAAAATAAAGCCCCAATGGAGCCCCACTACGGGTGGTCTTAGAAATGGAAAAACAAAAGATCAATTCATTTCACCCTTTGTTTTGTTTTTATCAAAGGCTGATTAGATATAACAAACGATTATGTCGCTTCTTATGTTGTAAAATGGCAAAATTGCCTCAGAATCTACTCGACGATTGACTTACTAAGCTCACCAAAACCTACGAGCCGTCGAGCATGCCAACCTTGCATTGATCGAACTGCAGCATCCCTTCGTCTCCTATCTGGTCCAGATCCTGGGGTATGCACAAGACATTTATAAAATCACATACGTTTGGATTCAAAACAATAATCATTTAAAAATTTAAACTTTATCAATAAACCTCATTCTCAACATTTGTGGAATCTGGGTAGATAGTTGCAAGAGGGAATTCAAGCTCACCAATTTGATGAGTCCATACTATTTGCACATGAGTACGTTCATGGATTTATTGAGCATGAGTGAGAGTGACGGACGGAGTGAAACAAATTCTACTGCTTTAGGGGATTATTATTTATTTTTCTTATTAAATGGAACATAAAATATTAATAGACGTCTAATTTAAGTTGGTGTGTCAACAACCAAAAGTGCTACGGTTAAGTGATAGTGAAAATAGTGAGTGTAATTTCTATAAGTATGAAACAAAAGATGTAATATAGTCTTGCCTATTAAATCATTAATGCAATTGTTTAGTTGGTTGTGCTCCTGTAGTCCTGTCTGTCACTGGGGGCCGCGTACGTCGTACGAAGTACTCGGCATTGTTTAGTTGGCCGTTCAAAAAAAAAAATCATTAATGCAATTAACTCGCTCTCTTTATATAACTAGTCTAGAGATCGCCTCTCTCCAACACCATTAATCCTCATGTGTCATTGAATTGTATGTCATCTATCTATACATATAATAAACCAAAGCCATTTTAATGACATGACATTCAAAGAGGGTATTCTATTCATTGAGTGTGCCATGTGTCATCCTATGTAGCAAGGGCTTTATTTTAGGAAAATAATAATTTAAAATTTAAAAACAAAATTAGATTTTTATCTCTAATGTTTCCTCCCATAACTTTCAAACGTTAATATCTTTTATATATGAGACTTTTTAAAGAAAAAAATTACACCAAATTAACGAGCGTTTTATTATCTTTCCAACGGGTACCATAGTGCTATATAAAGACGGAGAAAAAAGCGACTATTTTTTTCTGTGGTTTTGTTCGAAAAAAATACAAAGTGTTCAGGTTAATCATTAATCATGTATAGGCAAGTCATTAGTTATGTTCAAACCAGTAAATATGAATTTTATTTACAACATGTGTTAGCATTGGAGTTGTACATTGTTTTAGGTTAGGTTTTAATATTAGAGTTATTATACATTGTTTAAGGTTATGCACTAACATTTGAGATACATTGTTAATTGTTTTAGGTTAAGTGCTACCCGAAGCTTTCCTGCATGTAACTGTAAAACGCATCAGTCTATTTCAAATGTAAAATTGATATTTCAAATTAGATTTCTCAACCCGGGACGCTCCCGGGATATAATCTAGTTATGTCTAAAAGCAATAATAGGTTCATTTAGTGATATCATTATCCTTTATCCAAACTTAAGATGTTCTCTAAAAAACACAATAGCATTTTAACACTTTTTTTTTAATCAATGAATCCTAGCTCAGTTGGCGAAAATTGGGGGAGCTAGTGGACTCCACATAGGAAGATCCCCAATAATCCAGATGAGATGAGTGATCAGTACAGGTTGGCCCAGGGTATTAGTCGAAGCTCTACCGATTGCACCACTTGCCGTTAAAAAAAGCATTTTATCACTTTTTTGGTTTTTACTTTATGCAATAAACGTACTTAACGTACATGTTTTTATTTTTTGTCGTTAAATATGACATACTTCAGAATCGAAATCTGGTAAAATGTATAACATTGCGTGATTCTTCCAATATCGTCTTATCTCTTCTATACCTCTTCTTAATACTTATAACGACCAAATATTGTTGTAACATATTCATTTCTAGAATAAGCTTGAGTGATGTTATGACGGACGGTATGATATATACCACCACAATTGACCATATTAATATTGTGGTCCATCATATGATGAGTTGCTATCGATATTATTTTTGAGGTAGGGGCTACATACAACGATGACGTCGACTGGTAGTTATTATTATGGTAAAATATCACTATTCATTGTACCTATAGTTGTGGCTAAATAACAAGTAAGGGACTGTTTGGTTGATTAAGTGCTGAATCATTAAGAGGTCTGAATGGTTAAGATGCTCTGAATGATTAAGTGCTGAATGATTCAGCTATGCACCAAGTCTGAATGATTGAGCTCTTATCCATTCTATTCAGAGCCTTTTTAAGTTAAAACAAGCAGTCTAGTCTGAATGCTGAACCATTCAAAGCTGAATGGTTCAGAGCCTCATTAAGAGGCTACTGTAGGAATCGCTCGTGTAATTTTAAATAAAACAGAACTATAATTACGATTACAAAGAAAAACGAAAGCAGAAATACAATACAATTACAACTGAAATAAACAAATACAAGAAAGGAGTAGAAGCAGAATAAACGTGATGGCTGAGGATCGTGTTGAACACGGGGCCCTTAAAACAAATTCCGAGTCTATTAACAAGAGCTCGTTTTGTTTCCCAGGGTACAACAGCCGGAACAGCTAGAATGCTGCCGGAGTTAGCTCTGACCCGAAGAGTACCTGAAACAAGAAGAACAGAAAGAAAAGAATTGCTGGAGAAGAAGAAAGGTGATTCAGATCAGTATGTCTGAGGTGTGTCTTCAACCAAGGCTCTCCTTGGTATTTATAGGAGTCCAGAAAGAATCAGTTTCGGAATGCATTAAAAACGAAAAATAAATGTCATTGAACGTCTTCAATGGCATTTATTACGTTCTTAAAGTTTCAGACGAAACTGCTTGACCAGACAGTTACACTGCTGAGCTGTTACTGAACTGCTGAGGAGCTCGCGCGCGCGTCCATCTGCGCGCATGCGCACAACGTAACTTCTCGTTCTACGTCAGCGGACCAGATCAGTATCTGCGCTGAACTTTACGTTCTACGTCAGCGGAACGACTCGTCACTCCGAGCGCCTGCGCGAAAGCAGCCGCGCAGACCAGGGCGCGCCATCAAAGCGCCACATTGCGCCCATCGCCCACGCCACGCGCGTGTGCGAGTGCGAGTTGAGGTGCTCCGCACCCTTCGCGAGTTCCACAGTGTGAGCTCCTATGAAACAATAAGGAAAGAGTGTTCCTCCTTATATACCACTCATGGTATCTTCACTCTTCCTATGTGGGACAAGTTCCACCTTGTTTCATTTCAGCATCAAGTGCTTCAATCACCAATCTTTGAGCATCGATATCTCATTCATCTTAGCTCTGTTTTGGACGTGGTTTGGTTCGTTGCGAAGCTCTCACAACATAGAACATAAACCCACAAAGAAATATATGATTAAACCTCTGTTTCAAATATATATTTCAGTCCAAAGTTAGGAAAAACTCATTTTCCTATATTTTGTGAAAATAGCATTTTCACCAAATTTCCAACAGCTACCAAACAAGCCCTAACTCCAAAACCACTTTTGAGCACTTATTTGCACCTAACACTTGTTGTATTTTCTTGTGTGTGTGGGTTGAACCCTCAGGTTAGAGTTTTGAAGGGTTATATGAATTCACTATTGTGGAAGACAAAATTTTTTCTGAAGAATTCGTCATGATATATCTGATCCATGCATAATATCATGAAAAATGGATACAAATTTTTGGCTGCTACTTATTATCGGCAATAGGTCTGAAAAAGTATCTAAAAAGAAAAACTTTAGATATCTGTACCCTGTCGAAGTAAGGAACCATGGCATATATGTTTGGAATAGATTCCATTTTGAGAGAGTTGAATAAGCACTATCTCGTTGAAAAGTTCTATACATCTGCCCTTTCTCAACGCATTTCTTTAGACAAAAGATTCCGTTTTTTCCTCTTTTCGGATGGTAAATATTTCTCAGAACATGGAGTGTGATTTTTATTTTTTTGACCGGTGGTTATAATTTATTTGAGTTACATACATTTCAACAAGTGATTTAATAATTTATTTGATCATCGGCTCATCGCGGCAGCAATAGATTGATTTTGTTGCATATTGTTAAAAATTGCATAATTAGTATATGGAATAAACATCAAATACAAATTGGCTTAAACTACTAAATACGAGAAGTGAAGGGGGATTTTTTTTTTAAAATTTTTTCCCCATTTGCCTAAACATGCTTTTTTAAATGAATAATATAAAAAAAATTAGCGTAATTACTCTACAACAGTAATTACGTAATTACTCTACAATGATTTTTTTTTAGATTTCAGTACTAAAGTACATGCTTAACAATATGAAAAAAATTACCCTATTTCACTTCTCACATTAAAAGCTATTTGTAGGATAAGAACAATTTATACAAGAACCTTCGTCTTAGCATATAAAGGGGATGACTATTGTACAAGAGCCCTATCTATATCATAAGAAGTTTAGGAGACATTCAAATTCAAATAAAAGAGTATTATATGAAGATCCAATATTGTGGACTCATAAACCCATTTCTATTTCTCTCTGATATTTAAATTGATGTGACTTTTTTTCATACGATAATATTATTATTAAAAAAGTTTATCATATAAACCAACATTTATTTTTTTTTAATTTGAGTAGCTTACTGCTATAACTTTCTTATTTTTTAAATTTTGTTATATGATATGTGATTACACATTCAATACAATTCATTTCATATATATTCTGGGCTAAAAGATTGAAATGAGCTTAAATGACTAAATTAAATCAACCAACGATCGCTTGTGCTTAAAGTTTATCTAAAATCATTTTTTTTTTTTTAACTGTAAACTTCATTAAAATACGACGCGTCCTCGAAACGAGGACCGCCACCCTTGTATATGATCTAAAATCATATTGGTTTAAGAAAAATAATACTTTAATATTATTCATGTCAATAATAGTAATAAGAGTTACATGATTTTTTTTTTTTTTGAAAAGTAAACTTCATTAAGCAAAACACCACATCAAGCGCCCTCAAAGCAAGGACCCAAAAGGAAAAAAACCACATTACATCAAGTCTAATGGATAAGTACACCATTTTTTCCAATCTACAAATCTATACTTGGATCTATTACGCAGCCAAAAAAAGGACAAAATTTTAATATGTTCAACTAGCTCCATAGCTTTTCTCGCCTTGTTGTTAAACACTCTCGCATTCCGTTCAATCCAAAGCGACCACATAGCGGTATACACAATACCTTGTAACACGCGGCCTTCTTCCTTGCTTTTATTTTGACAATTCTGCAGCCGGAGCAAGTCTTCAACACCGAACAGCACTGAAGGAGCTAATCTGCACCATGTTTCTAACCGGGTCCATACTTCGAATGAATAACAACATCCTGTAAACAAGTGCAGCGAGTCTTCCGCATCCTGTAAATAAGAGTTACATGATAATTAAAGGAATACTAAACATATGTTTGCTTTGACATTCTTCCAGGTAATCGAAAATCAATATTGGCGGTATTGACCTTTTACAACGATCCCTTCCTGACTTTGATATTGGCGGTTTCTTTAATAAGGACACCACCCCCAAAAAGCCACAGAAAACTTTGGCGAATGCTCTTTATAACCGAATCGCACAAAGTTTGGAGAAGGATTTCCGTCTGTCCGTCCGTCAGAAGGCCGTCTTAGAATGCCTGCAAAAGCCTCACGCCCAGGACTTCCTTACTATGTTACCTATCGAAGGCTTAGGGCAACGGATGTCGGCAGTAGAGTACAGGGCAATCCTTAAATACCGACTGATGATACCCATTTTCCCCGACGATGAAAATTGCCCGGTCTGTCGCAAAGCATGCCTTGATAAGTATGGGGAACATGCGTTACATTGTAAGGAATTGCCAGGGTTTAAATATCGGCACGATTTTGTCCGGGATGCTTTGGCAGACATCCTTAGAAGAGCGGGGATCTCCGCAAGAAAAGAGGCGTCAGTTAATTTTCTCACAGACCCCGCGGAGGGGAGGTCCACCTTGCGCCCAGCAGACGTCTTAGTTTTTGGTTGGGAAGGTGGGAAGCATGCGTGTGTTGATCTTACCGGGGTCTCCCCCCTTGTTGGGCTTCGGGATAGTGGGTTTGTGGCCGGGCAAGCGGTTATGAGAGCTGAATCTAAGAAAGTGGAAAAGCATGCTAAAGCATGTGAGGATAATCAGCATGTTTTCGTTCCCTTGGCCTTCGACACATTCGGTTCCTTGGCACCGGAGGCGGTGCGGTTTTTGGCTCGGGTTCAACGAGTAGTGCACAGCAACTTTTCCACCCCCCAAGGGCGGGGTTTTGTTTTTAGCAGATTGGGATTTTCTATTCAAAAAGGGGTGGCGACGCAGCTTGTTGCCCGCCTACCTACCATCCTTATGTAATTTACCCCTTTTTGTCAATGGAATACGTATGGCTATTATGATATTAAAAAAAAAATATCTTTATTAAATGGTATTTGATGCTAAATCAGTATTGAACGAAAATACAAAAACATTTAATGGGCAAAACTCCATTCGTGTATTGGGCTATGAAGTTTGATGGGCTACAAGAGGGTTAACAAATAGAAGAAATATTAGGTTGATGGTGGGCCGAAAGAAAGACAAATCAAGGAGTGGAAAAGAATGAAGGCCCATGAGTAAAACAAAAAAAGGGGATTCTTGACGGCAACTTTTGGGGAGTTGCACGAGAGTCGACAGAAACAAGAAACAAAGCAGAGACATGTTCGCGAAAGAGATGGGCGGCTAAATCTTTTGTAACTTCCTCTAGACAAACGGTTCACATAGGTTTCACACTTTTTATGTTTATTTTCAGTATTGGATTGTGTTTTTGTGTGATGACAAGCATATAAAACATCATTGATGCATTAGTTAATTAAATAGTTGAACTGTGTTTTGAGTTCTTTCTTTACAACTTGTTCGGTTGATGAAAAAACTTAGTAACGCGTTAGGTGATATAAAGAGGGTTGATTTGACACTTACAATTGGGTAGTTAATAGGGTTTGATGACAAGAACATGTGCTACTAGCTAGTTAACTAATTTCCAGAACTATGTCTATGTGGTTCTCAATCTATAAACTGAAAACTTTGTGAAACCTAGAACCCAAAGTTTAGAAGAGGTTACTTTGTTCTTTTTATTGTTTTTATCTAACGACCAAAGTCATTAGTGTTAGAATACATAATCTTGATTTATTAGACTTATGTTATTAATATTGTACATATGTTAATAAATTGTGTCCTAAGTTAGAAAATAGCATGTGACGGTTATATACCAACAGATATGTCACACACATAGTTAGCGGTTATTATGTACAAGTCAATGGTCACATCGGTTTGCATCATGCCGATTAGAATGTATATATAGGGTCGAACACCTTCATTTGTATTGTGTGTATGTTTAGTTTCAAATATAACTAACTTACAAATCTCACTCTAAAATCCTATACCATTTCCCTCCAAACCGTTTACATACAAACTCCATTTACAAACACATCAATTACGAACATGGCATCAGAGCCAAGATTCAAGACCTGTGGTATATTTGATGCTAACCGAAAATCAGAAGATGTTGATACAATAGGAAGAGAAGACGAGTATGCGTTAATTCCTAGTTGTTTGTCCGATCATGATGATCGCAGAAAGAAGGCCGAGAAGGCAGTAGATTTCAAGGGTTGTGAGAACCCTCTCAACATTAAATTTTCGGAGTTTAACATCGGATCTTCATCAAAGATCCAAGAAAGAAAGTTGTCAAGGGCCCAAGAGGAATTTAATAGGCAAGTGAAGGCCGAAAGAGACGTTCCCGAGTATCCGCCCACGATGTGTTGCAGCAAATGTAAACAACTGTTTCATTTTAGAAGAGAGTGCTCGAGAAAGATGGGAAAGACGGAGTTCATGGTTAAGGGAACCGATGAAAAGGGTTGGGATGACATATGGTTTGCTAGTCTTACGCGCAAAGAACACGGGTGTGGAAACAAGAATCTATTCACACTATTTAGCAAATCACATGGGATTGAAGTGTATCCAACCGGTTATAGGAAAAAGTACTTTAGAGGCAAAGGGATGGTGATCATCACGAGTGGAAATCAATTTCATAAAATCAAGTCCGTATTTTATATTCCCACTCTAAGAAGGAATGTCTTAAGCATTGAGAAGTTGACATCCGAAGGCCTAGAGATCGAGTTTGAAGGGGATGTGTGTTACATCCGTAGGCCTATTATCCAAAGAACACGAAGAATTATTACGTGTAGGATATGTGATGGTGATGACCACTTTACGGTTAAATGTCCTGAGAAGAAATATGTCGTGCAGAAAGAGGATACAGAAGGCGCCGAAGCGCAGGACTGGAACGAGGCAAAACATAAATGAAAGGAAAGAGAAACAACTTTCAGAACCAGCAAAGAAGAATCAATAAGTGATTTGGACAGAGAAAGGGCTTCGGTATTCAAGAACTTTGAACAATTCTCTGTTAACAAAGATGATGCCAAAACCTTTATGGAACAAGGACCGGTTATGTATCCTACAAATGGCACGAAGTTGAACGATTGTGTGGTGTTTATGGACTTGATCCATATCACTACAATAGTCGAAAGATACAAGAGGAAATTCGAGATTGAATTCGAAAGAACCATAGAATGGTTTATGTATGATTTCCTAAAGATGTCAAACAAGGCACCAATGCCCCCAAGAGACGGATATGGTTATCCGATTAATCTATCAGATCCCTACACAAAGGTGCAAGTATTCGGAGGATATGATAAGGTGACGAATGACGACAATTGGGCAGTGATTGCCATGTCAATGGGATACGGGAAAGGACTACCAAGCCTAGTAACAAAAGAAGAAATTGCAACGACTTTAAGACAAGTCTATGTTCGATACCTAGAAATGATGGAGTGGTATCACTTGAAGTATAAAGGAAGAGAGATGGTAGTTGAAGTCAAGGAAGAAGACTATGATCAAAAGAAGAAGAAGAAAGCCGAGTATGATGATCAAGACCTCCCACCGAAGAAAAGATCCCGTTCATTGTCAAGTGAAGAATCATGTTCTTACTAAATCAAGATTAGGGGCGAGAATGTTAGAATACATAATCTTGATTTATTAGACTTATGTTATTAGTATTGTACATATGTTAATAAGTTGTGTCCTAAGTTAGAAAATAGCATGTGACGGTTATATACCAACCGACAATGGTGTGAATTTTGGAGTTGGTCCGTCCACTACAACTCCATTGGAGATGCTCTAAGTGACAAGTCTATCGTTTAAGAAAACTATATTAGCTAAACTAGATTACATTCTCGTGTATTACACGAGTTGATAAATGCAAGATGATTGGGTGTGTTATGTATGTGGTATTGGGGATGAGAAAGTTTGTATCCAATCCTGGGTCCGCATTGATACTGTACGGTGCCATACCATATTGACACCGACCAGCCATATACAGTACGGAATTCGGTTTTGAATTTGGCTTAACTTCGGTACTGTGTGGTACGGTACCGATTCGTGACTTATAGCAAACTCTAGTACGGTACCATACCGGTACCAACCAATCATATATGACACGATATTTGGTTTTGGTTTTAGCTATGTCACTATCAGTACTATGCAGTATGATACTGATTTGGTAGGTAACCAGGGGCGGATTCACATATATTATTTTGCTTATTTGTCTTTCATTAGTGCCTATTTAGCTGTAATTTGCTTACTGTTGAGAATATATGTCTTTCATTACATCACTATTAGGCAGTATTAGCTTTGTCTTAGATTTAGTGCCTATTTACTTATAATTTGGTTATGTGCCTCTTTACTCCAATCTATGTGTGTGCGCCTATTTACTTCTAATTTGATTTTGTGCCTATTTAGTTTTTCCGTTGGGTTAGTTAGGTGCCAATTTGTTTAGCTTGGTTTATGATGACGTGGGTAGCCTAAAGCAAACATAAATATATAACATTACTAAACAAATGCTTAAAGGGTTGAAGCCTACAAGGCTTCGGACAACCAGGAGCATCCTAAGTCAAAAAGATGACTTGTCCCGTCATCTTTTTCATCGATCAGAACAGATAAGCTGATGGAGTAACATCAGCCAACAGACCGCAGGTCCATAGCAGCCACTTACCATTTGTGGGATGTCCTTTAGTTGCAACAAGGCTCAAGGCAAGATGCTTTCTCCTTATGGAGTTCCCCTTTCTCTATAAATCAGAAGCTGATTCCTCAGCTCTGATTACACCATCACAATCACTCTCACTCCACTTTTCTAATTCTTTTGGTCTTGCACGTGGAAGAATATTTCTCTCCACTCGGATCTCTAGAACTTCTATTTCTGGTTTCGAGTACATCTCAAACCAGAACCTTAAAGGATCTAAAACAAGAAAAATAACCTTGAGCCTCCTTCTACGTTTGCAACGTAGAAGGACACCACGACCTGCGTTAGGCAAAGTGTAACCCTTGAACCCTTGAACCTCCCTTGTGACTCAGGACTATCGTTAGGCAGTTATTTGTTGTAGCAACAAGTTGGCGCCCACCGTGGGGCTACGCCATTGCCTTTACAAAAATCAGTTGTGTAGCTCTAACTCTCTCCATGTCTGACCCTGAGTCCCAAGAGGAAGTTAACCAGATCTCTCCAAGCACAGATCAGACTTCTCCAGCCAGATCTGTGTCTTTTTCCACTCCAGGAGGCACTCCAGCTCGAACTCAGTCCTCACCTGCACATCATGGGACAACAAGCTTACAGACTCCACCTCCCACTCGTTCAGGGGTGTTTTCTCCTCTCCCTGATCTTGCACAGACTCCCCAACGAATAGATCTTACCCCTGAAGGAGTGGAAAGAAACTTCCTGCAGCTTAGATCCCTTTTGAACCAGTATGTCATGAAGGAGAGAGATAAAGGAGTCCGCCTCCGTCTAGACTATGGCGAGGAAGAAGAGGTGTCGCTCTCGCCGGGGCCTCCTCCTCCTCTAAGTGCCACCTACAGTCATAGACCACGACTCGGAACTAGTGCCGCTGGCCCCAGCAACACACTCTCCACTTCTCAGCATGAAACAAGGTCCAGTCCCACCGCTTTCCCATTGTTTACCACCCAAGCTGCCACTACCGGCACACCACTTGGGCATGAAGTCACCCTGGATCAGCTTCTACAGTCACCAATATCCAGTGTCCCTCCACCGGCAGCCACTTCATGGGATCAGGCCATGGCTTCGCTCCCCATGGCTAGGAACGCTTCCATGAGCATCCCCATGATGACTAGCAACGTGGCCACAACCGAAAACCTCCAAGGTTTTAACCTCATGCCCTACATGATATCACAAGTAATGGCTAACTTCCCCTGGCAGCAGCTCATCAGTCAAGCCATCGCTGCTCAACAAGGAACCCCAGTCGGAATAACCAACAACAGGACAGAACAACCTGTCAACCCACCCTACAAGCCAAACAGCTTATCTTGCTTCTCACCGGAAATAGCAGATTATGACTTTCCTAACAAGCTAAAGATGCCAGCTCATATAAGAACATATGATGGTTCTGATGACCCAGAAGATCACCTTCAGATCTTCTCAGGGGCAGCTCGGATCGAAAAATGGGGCGATCCAGAGTATTGTGTAATGTTTATGCAAACCCTCGTTGGATCCGCAAGAATCTGGTTCAATGGCTTGAAGGTTGGAAGCATCCGAACCTTTGATGAACTCGGCAAAGGATTCCTTGCCAACTTCTCACAACAGAGAAGATGTGTCAAGGATGCAACCGTCATCTTCCAGATAAAGCAAAAAGATGATGAAAGCCTGAAAAATTTCATTGAGAGGTATAAAAAAGAAGGACTTACCTACGTTGGTGCAGATGAAAAGATGAAGGTTGCAGGGTTCATGAACGCCATCAACTCAAAATACCTCACCAGGGAGTTTAACAAGAGTCTCCCCAAAACCCTTGAAGAGGCTTTGGAAAGAGCCGAAGCCCACATCAGAGGAGAAGAGGCTGTAGACATAAAGGAGCAAAGAAAGAGGGCTTCCAACTGGAGAAGCAACAGCCCTGCTCGAAAAAGAGGAAACTATGGTACCTACGACAACAGATCCAGGAGATCTGAGTCTCGAAGGTCGGAAAGCAGGAACCCTCCAAGCAAAGATAGAAACATAAATTTTACAGCCCTCTCCAAAACTCCTCAAGAAATTCTGGCCACGGAAGAAGTCAAACACACCTTTAGACCACCTCGTCCCTTGCCTAAAAGTAAAAGAAACGAAAACTCCAACCAGTATTGCGAGTTTCACGAAGAAAAGGGACACCACACCAACGACTGCTTCCAGCTTAAGAAGAGGATCGAAGAAGCAGTTAGATCTGGCGAACTGGCCCACTTGGTTAAAGGCGTCAAAGAAAACATAGCTGATGGCAAGAAGAAAGATGTTGCCATGGTGTTTGCTGAAAGTGAAGCACCAAGCAAACGACAAAGGTTGGAGGATTGGGAATGTCAAGGCATCTACTTCCCTTGTACCAAAGAAGAAAAACACTGTGATCCACTAGTCCTTGAAGCCTTCGTGGGTTCACGACAAACACAAAAAGCCTACATAGACACCGGAGCTGCTACTGAGATCATGTTTGCAAAATATTTCAACCTTCTAAGCCACGAAGAACGCTCCACGCTCAGGCCAGCCGAAGCTGCCATCAAGGGCATAGCAGATATCCCCATCAAACCCTTGGGCGAGATTGTACTCAATGTAACTTTCTCCGATGGGCAAATGCGAAGAACTGAACCACTGACGTTCATTGTCTTAGACCTACCATCCAGTTACGATGTCATCATTGGTAGACCCGGTGTAGTAGCTTTCGATATGACCGTTTCCATCAGCCGGAAGAGTGCCAAGTTCCCCACCAAAGAAGGAGTAGGAACCCTCCAACCATCAGCCTCTGTGCTAACGGTTGTCGAAGAACAAAGCAAACTCGGTCTTAGCATCAATCATAAATACCCTGATCAAAGGATACGGGTAAACACAGCCCTTCCTAGGGAAATTCTCTCAAAGCTTGAAGCATTGCTAAAAAACAATGTAGATGTTTTCGCTTGGTGTCCCAGTGACATGACAAGGATCCCACGTGATGTTGCTGAACACGAACTCAAAGTTCCCCAAAACATCAAACCAATAGTACAAAAGAAAAGAAGCCTTGCACCAGAACGAAGCAGAGCAGCTTGCCATGAGGTTGACAAACTGGTCGAAGCAGGAATCCTCCGAGAGGTCAAATACCAGTCCTGGGTTGCAAACCCAGTGATGGTTAAGAAACCTGATGACTCATGGAGGATGTGCATAGACTTCAAAGACCTCAACAAGGCTTGCCCAAAGGATTGCTACCCTTTACCAGAGGTGGATTTGAAAGTTGACTCGCTGACAGGTTACCCTTGAACCTAAGAACAACTTTTGAAGTTACTCAACACCTCCCAAATTTGTTTCTTTTTACATAATGCATGCTTACAAGCTAACCCTTCGACAGGTTTCCCCTTCAAATGCTTTTTGGATGCCTATAAAGGTTATCACCAAATACAAATGAAGGAGGACGATGAAGAAAAGACTGCCTTCCATACGGACAAGGGTATCTTCTGTTATAAAAAGATGCCCTTCAGCTTAAAAAATGCAGGAGCCACCTATCAAAGGTTGGTTGACAAAGCCTTTGCCGAGCAAATTGGTAGGAACATGGAAGCATACGTGGATGATTTGGTTATCAAAAGCAAGACCGAGGATAACATGCTCAATGATATACAAGAAACCTTCGACAATCTCAAGAAGATCAACATGAAACTAAATCCCATCAAGTGTTCCTTCGGTTTTGAAGAAGGGAAATTCTTGGGTCACGTTGTAGGAAAACAAAGCATAAAAGCTAACCCAAACAAGGTTCAAGCCATCCTCAAAATGAAGTCACCACAAACCAAGAAAGAAGTGGAAAGCTTGAACGGCAAGCTTGCCGCCTTGAAGCATTTCGTGTCGAAACTTGCTGAGAAATCCCTTCCTTTCTTCAAGACCCTCAAAGGTTGTGCTGACAAGAAGAACTTCAGGTGGACAGAAGAAGCTGAAGAAGCCTTCAACGCTATGAAACATTACTTGGCTTACCTTCCCACCATTGCAGCACCTGAAGCAGGGGAAACGATCTCTGTCTATCTTTCAGTCACTGAAGAAGCCTTCAGCGCTGTTCTCACTATCGAAAGAGAAAAAGCCCAGGTACCCGTTTATTTCTTCAGTAAAACCTTAAAGTTAGCAGAGGTCAAGTACCCTCCTTTGGAAAAATTAGCCTTGGCCCTGGTACAAACGGCCAGGAGGCTTCGAAGGTACTTTCAAGCACATCCTATTCAAGTAGTCACTGACCAGCTAATCAAAAATGTGCTTGAAAGGCCTGAAACCTCGGGACGACTAGCCAAGTGGGCTGTTGAGCTAGGTGAACACAAAATCACCTACGTCCCGAGAAAAGCAATAAAAGCACAAATACTTGCTGATTTCATTGCTGAAATTCCAAGGGCAGAAACTGCTGAGGTTAACATAACCATGGACGAACCTCTCGATCCTGAAGCCTGGAAGCTTTACACAGATGGAGCTTCCAGAGTTGAAGGCTCGGGAGCTGGTCTTATATTAATCAGTCCTGAAGGGTTAGAATTCACATATGCCCTTCGTTTGGAATTTCAGACAACAAACAACGAAGCCGAATATGAAGCTCTGATCGCAGGACTCAAGCTTGCAAAAAAGATGATGGTTCACAAGCTTCAAGTGTTCACCGATTCACTACTGGTCTCTAGCCAAGTGAACGATAGCTACATTGCCAAGGAACCCAACATGAAAAAATACAAAGAGAAAGCCAAGGAAATCATGAACACTTTCCAACAATGCAAGATCAAGCAAGTTCCAAGGTCTCACAACAAAAAGGCTGACGCGCTAAGCAAGCTCGCCTCGCTAACCTTTGCTCACCTCACTAAGAAAGTATTGGATGAGGTAGTCAAGCATCCTGCCATATCAGAGTTGGAAGTCCAAGACGTCATCACTGAAAATGAGCCAAACTGGATGACTCCGTTTGTAAGGTTCCTTCAAAAGGGAGAACTACCACAGGACCATGTCGAAGCTGAAAGGATCCGAAACAAATCAAAGCAGTATACCATACAAGATGAGATGCTTTACAAAAGAGGGTATCTAGCTCCACTGCTCCGATGTGTTGGACCCGAACAGAGCAAGTACCTGATTAAGGAAGTTCATGAAGGAATCTGCGGAGCCCACTGTGGTCCAAGGTCAGTTGTGGCAAAACTTATGAACCTGGGATATTTCTGGCCCTCCATGCATCGTGATGCATCAGAACAGCTGAAAAGATGTGAAGCCTGCCAACTACACGCCCCAGTCCCCAAAAGTCCCAAGCATGATTTGGTGCCTGTCAATTCAGCTTGGCCGTTCTACAAATGGGGAATGGATATCGTTGGGCCCTTCCCACCAGCAAAAGGAGGGGTTAAATTCTTATTGGTGGCAGTAGATTACTTCACAAAATGGCCAGAAGTAAAGCCCTTGGGGAAGATATCCGGGAAAAAGATAATTGACTTCGTTTGGGAAAACATCATTTGCCGATATGGCCTACCTGGGGTGCTTGTAACGGACAACGGCAAGCAATTTGCAGAGAAACCGTTCAGCGCTTGGTGCAAGGAGTACCGAATAACCCAAGTCTTCAGTTCCGTGGCCTACCCCCAGTCGAACGGTCAAGTTGAAAGAATGAATAGAAGTGTGGTTGAAGGGATCAAGGCTAGATTAGGCAGACAAGGAAGAAACTGGTTGGAAGAACTGCCAAGCGTTCTCTGGGCAATTCGAACCACCGAGAAGACAAGCAACAAGAAAACGCCTTACAGCCTTACCTTTGGATCTGAAGCAGTAATACCTGCCGAAATCGGAATCACCACACCAAGAACCTTTCATGTCAATATCCAGGCAAATGAACAGGAATCACTGCTTAACCTCGATCTCCTGGAAGAAGCAAGGGACTCAGCAGCAATCCGTGAAGCTCAATACAAACAAAAGATGGAGTCCTACTACAACGCCAGAGTTAAGCACGAACGATTCAAGCCCGGCGACCTAGTTTTGAGAAACAACGAAGCAAGCAAGAAGGAAAGTCAAGGGAAGCTAGGACCTAAGTGGGAAGGCCCATACATTATCCTAGAGTCCCACAAAGGGGGATCCTACAAACTGGCAAGCATGGAAGGCAAAAAACTCCCCCGTCACTGGAACGGCAAGAACCTCAAAAGGTTCTTTGTTTAAGTTATAACAAAATGTTGTTCTTTTCCAAATGATGTAATGTTATCCAATCTAATGAATGAAAGGATCATTTGATCCTCCTTTAGAAACTTTGTCTTTCTATCCTAAGTTCAGGTTGAGAACCTTGCAAGAAACTCCATGGTAGAGACCATGTAAGGGGATGAGCTCCCACGCCATATCGCTCAATAGGTTCGAAGGATAAACGGATCTATATAAGGGGTGAGTTCCTAAATCAATCCTACTCCATGAGATAAAAAAAAAAAACACTTTTATAAATCTCATTGACAGGCTTGAACAACCTACACCAAACGTTCCTTAAGTTTAGAAAACAAACTTACGAAAATATATCAAAAACACTTGATTAAGTGTTGTATATAGGATAGATGGCGACATGTTTGCCTAGACTACCTTAAGGATGAATGACTGCAGCATTCAACCTTTGAAGGTGCTACCGGATAAACATTCCCAAACAGCAAAGACAAACATGACAACAGAAAAACAACAATCAAACTTAAACACGAGCCACAAAGACTTAACATTCAAAGGCTTTTAACAAAAGCCAACAAGTAGCATAATTGTTCAAAGGACTACAGCCCATAACTACCAAGGAACCATTGAAGGTTCCAACAAAAGATAAAAGTACTTAGAAACACAAAGTTAATTGTTTTTAACAAACCAAGATGCTAAGAAAGCTACGAATGGGAAGATCAGATATCACCACCAGACTCTGAAGGCTTAGAGGTTTCACCCTCATTCACTACCTTGACCACCTTCGCCTTCTTTACCTTCTTCCCCTTCTTTGGAGCCTTCTCCACAAGTCCAGCTTCAGAAGCCTCAACACTAGCATCCTTGGAAAAAGTTTCAGCCACATCCAACGTCTCTTCACTATCACCAGAATGTGCCCTCTTCCTTGAAACAGATTGAAGCACCTTTGCAGAAACAACTTCGTTTAAACCAGCAGGCTTCAATTCTTTCAGCTCCTTCAAGGGTTTTCCATAGTAGGAAGAGACTTGTGCAACATAGGGATAGCTGGAGTGTTCCATCTTAAGGACAGTCTCCTTAAAAACATCCAAGGAGTCAGGCTGATAAAAGGGAGACTCTTCCAAAACTTGGCCAGACTCATGAGCTTTAAACCCTGCAACAAAACCAGCATGCTTACCATGGGTCAAAAGTTTGGTATAAACCTCCCCAAGTGCAGAGTTGAATTCGGTGGAATGAAGAAGGTAGGTAACGACTTGCTGAAATCCTTCTTCAATCAGCCATTTGTTATCACTTTGGACAGCAGCAAGGGAAGCCTCCAACCCCTTCTTCTCACTTTCAAAAGCCTTTTTCTCTGCTTCCAAAGCTAATTGATCTGCCTCCACCTTAAGAATAGCAGCTTCATGCCTTGCCATCTCAGCCTCATGCCCCTTCTTCAGTTCATCAATAAGGGAAATCAAAGTAGCCTCCTTCTTAGCATATTCCTCAGCATCCTTCTTCATATCAGCAAGGGACTGTTTCATCTCCCTCTTCTTCTTGGCAAAGTCACTATACTTACCCATAACCTTCCTAAACCTACTAATCCCCTCTGGAAGCATAGCAGCAAGGTTACAGGTACCTACCATCATCTTTGCCAGCAAAGCATCATCATCCAAACCCTCAAGACAAGCCTTGGCACCAGGAGTAGCAAAGTGTGCAAGAACCTCCTCACAAATAGCCGAAGACTTAAAGTTGTCACTGGACTTCACGTTCCACCCAGGAACATACAGACTTCCCTCATCAAAGCTAGCTGACACTTCTGTTTCCTTCACCACTCCAACCTTCACCTTTTTACCCTTACCTTTCTTCACAACAGCATCCACAGGAACATCATCCATGGTCTGATCTTGCTCATCTTCAGAATCCTCAATATCATCACTAACTGTCACTGCTTCAGAAGGATCAGCAGGTTTAGCAGCCTTCAAAAGACGCCTGCTTGACCTCCTCGTTGAAGCCTTGGAAGAACTAGCTTTAGCAAAACCCTTAACATTAGGAACAGCAACATAGTTGGTCCCATCATACCTCCCTTTCTGATATTTGGTCAGTGCATCTTCCCCATCTGCTGCTTCAGCATCAGAAAATACAACACCCGAAGCATCATCACCTTTGATAAAGTCAAGAGCCGACATAACTGCAAAAAACAGAACACATAAGGAAAAAACAAAGAAAGCAAAAGAAATCAACAATAAACAAAATTCATACCCTGACCATCCTTCATCACAACAGGATCTCTACCCGGCTTGTCCCAACGAGTGCTAACACCAGATAATACTAAGAAGGGTTCAGCAAATGGACGAAGCCTTGAAGGACAGGTCCTAAGAGTCGTTAGGAAGACATCATCTAGTTCAGACTCTGAGGGTTCCCCTTCATTAAGAACGGCCTCAGGATGCCTCCACACAGGCTTAAAAGGGAAAATAGAATCAGACACCCAAAAGAACCTATTCTTCCACTGACCAACCGTCGTAACATGGGAAGAAAGAAGGTTAGTCTCCAATGATGACCCCTCGAAGGTGAACCAGTCACCATTCTTGGCAAGACGAAAAAATCGTCTGAACATCAATAGAGTAGGATCATACCCTAGGGCTCTACAAAGACATTCAAAGTGTAAAACACGGCCAACACCATGTGGGTGGATCTGACCAAGGGAAACCCTATAATACTCAAGAACATTCAACAAAAATACAGAAAAAGGATAACGAAGGTTTGCAAATTCAAAATGACGACGGTACAAAGCAATGGAACCAGACGGACACTCGGAAACAGAGAGTTTTTTACCAAGAGCCACAGGTTTGAATGACAAGTCAATACCCCATTCGGCACAAAACGATTCTACCTCTTTCTGAGAAAGAGTTGAAAACGTAACGGCCATATCCTTTTTAGCGCCCATTATGCTCAAAAGGATGATCAGTAAACAAAGCAAGAAAAAGAAAAACTAACCTGCTGTGGTGAAAAATCACGAAACCCTAAGATGGATGAAGTGTTTGAGAGGATGAAGATGAAGAAAAGAAAAAGGTAAAGTAAAAATGAAGTACAAAAAGGTTTTAAAAAAAAAGAAAAATCAAACGGTTATTTAATTCAAAAAACCGTAATAATAATGGCATGCAGTAATTAGTCTGAGCAAACTGCCAGATGTCACATCAACAGTCTAATCAACATTGAAACTGTTGAGTAATAACCGCCTAAATCACAGCGAACCCCCGAACCTTTCAAGCAAAGGAAAAACTAGGAAAACAGTCAAAAGCTTTCAAGCTACCGCATCAAACCTTCTGACTTGGGGGGCTGATGACGTGGGTAGCCTAAAGCAAACATAAATATATAACATTACTAAACAAATGCTTAAAGGGTTGAAGCCTACAAGGCTTCGGACAACCAGGAGCATCCTAAGTCAAAAAGATGACTTGTCCCGTCATCTTTTTCATCGATCAGAACAGATAAGCTGATGGAGTAACATCAGCCAACAGACCGCAGGTCCATAGCAGCCACTTACCATTTGTGGGATGTCCTTTAGTTGCAACAAGGCTCAAGGCAAGATGCTTTCTCCTTATGGAGTTCCCCTTTCTCTATAAATCAGAAGCTGATTCCTCAGCTCTGATTACACCATCACAATCACTCTCACTCCACTTTTCTAATTCTTTTGGTCTTGCACGTGGAAGAATATTTCTCTCCACTCGGATCTCTAGAACTTCTATTTCTGGTTTCGAGTACATCTCAAACCAGAACCTTAAAGGATCTAAAACAAGAAAAATAACCTTGAGCCTCCTTCTACGTTTGCAACGTAGAAGGACACCACGACCTGCGTTAGGCAAAGTGTAACCCTTGAACCCTTGAACCTCCCTTGTGACTCAGGACTATCGTTAGGCAGTTATTTGTTGTAGCAACAAGTTGGCGCCCACCGTGGGGCTACGCCATTGCCTTTACAAAAATCAGTTGTGTAGCTCCAACTCTCTCCATGTCTGACCCTGAGTCCCAAGAGGAAGTTAACCAGATCTCTCCAAGCACAGATCAGACTTCTCCAGCCAGATCTGTGTCTTTTTCCACTCCAGGAGGCACTCCAGCTCGAACTCAGTCCTCACCTGCACATCATGGGACAACAAGCTTACAGACTCCACCTCCCACTCGTTCAGGGGTGTTTTCTCCTCTCCCTGATCTTGCACAGACTCCCCAACGAATAGATCTTACCCCTGAAGGAGTGGAAAGAAACTTCCTGCAGCTTAGATCCCTTTTGAACCAGTATGTCATGAAGGAGAGAGATAAAGGAGTCCGCCTCCGTCTAGACTATGGCGAGGAAGAAGAGGTGTCGCTCTCGCCGGGGCCTCCTCCTCCTCTAAGTGCCACCTACAGTCATAGACCACGACTCGGAACTAGTGCCGCTGGCCCCAGCAACACACTCTCCACTTCTCAGCATGAAACAAGGTCCAGTCCCACCGCTTTCCCATTGTTTACCACCCAAGCTGCCACTACCGGCACACCACTTGGGCATGAAGTCACCCTGGATCAGCTTCTACAGTCACCAATATCCAGTGTCCCTCCACCGGCAGCCACTTCATGGGATCAGGCCATGGCTTCGCTCCCCATGGCTAGGAACGCTTCCATGAGCATCCCCATGATGACTAGCAACGTGGCCACAACCGAAAACCTCCAAGGTTTTAACCTCATGCCCTACATGATATCACAAGTAATGGCTAACTTCCCCTGGCAGCAGCTCATCAGTCAAGCCATCGCTGCTCAACAAGGAACCCCAGTCGGAATAACCAACAACAGGACAGAACAACCTGTCAACCCACCCTACAAGCCAAACAGCTTATCTTGCTTCTCACCGGAAATAGCAGATTATGACTTTCCTAACAAGCTAAAGATGCCAGCTCATATAAGAACATATGATGGTTCTGATGATCCAGAAGATCACCTTCAGATCTTCTCAGGGGCAGCTCGGATCGAAAAATGGGGCGATCCAGAGTATTGTGTAATGTTTATGCAAACCCTCGTTGGATCCGCAAGAATCTGGTTCAATGGCTTGAAGGTTGGAAGCATCCGAACCTTTGATGAACTCGGCAAAGGATTCCTTGCCAACTTCTCACAACAGAGAAGATGTGTCAAGGATGCAACCGTCATCTTCCAGATAAAGCAAAAAGATGATGAAAGCCTGAAAAATTTCATTGAGAGGTATAAAAAAGAAGGACTTACCTACGTTGGTGCAGATGAAAAGATGAAGGTTGCAGGGTTCATGAACGCCATCAACTCAAAATACCTCACCAGGGAGTTTAACAAGAGTCTCCCCAAAACCCTTGAAGAGGCTTTGGAAAGAGCCGAAGCCCACATCAGAGGAGAAGAGGCTGTAGACATAAAGGAGCAAAGAAAGAGGGCTTCCAACTGGAGAAGCAACAGCCCTGCTCGGAAAAGAGGAAACTATGGTACCTACGACAACAGATCCAGGAGATCTGAGTCTCGAAGGTCGGAAAGCAGGAACCCTCCAAGCAAAGATAGAAACATAAATTTTACAGCCCTCTCCAAAACTCCTCAAGAAATTCTGGCCACGGAAGAAGTCAAACACACCTTTAGACCACCTCGTCCCTTGCCTAAAAGTAAAAGAAACGAAAACTCCAACCAGTATTGCGAGTTTCACGAAGAAAAGGGACACCACACCAACGACTGCTTCCAGCTTAAGAAGAGGATCGAAGAAGCAGTTAGATCTGGCGAACTGGCCCACTTGGTTAAAGGCGTCAAAGAAAACATAGCTGATGGCAAGAAGAAAGATGTTGCCATGGTGTTTGCTGAAAGTGAAGCACCAAGCAAACGACAAAGGTTGGAGGATTGGGAATGTCAAGGCATCTACTTCCCTTGTACCAAAGAAGAAAAACACTGTGATCCACTAGTCCTTGAAGCCTTCGTGGGTTCACGACAAACACAAAAAGCCTACATAGACACCGGAGCTGCTACTGAGATCATGTTTGCAAAATATTTCAACCTTCTAAGCCACGAAGAACGCTCCACGCTCAGGCCAGCCGAAGCTGCCATCAAGGGCATAGCAGATATCCCCATCAAACCCTTGGGCGAGATTGTACTCAATGTAACTTTCTCCGATGGGCAAATGCGAAGAACTGAACCACTGACGTTCATTGTCTTAGACCTACCATCCAGTTACGATGTCATCATTGGTAGACCCGGTGTAGTAGCTTTCGATATGACCGTTTCCATCAGCCGGAAGAGTGCCAAGTTCCCCACCAAAGAAGGAGTAGGAACCCTCCAACCATCAGCCTCTGTGCTAACGGTTGTCGAAGAACAAAGCAAACTCGGTCTTAGCATCAATCATAAATACCCTGATCAAAGGATACGGGTAAACACAGCCCTTCCTAGGGAAATTCTCTCAAAGCTTGAAGCATTGCTAAAAAACAATGTAGATGTTTTCGCTTGGTGTCCCAGTGACATGACAAGGATCCCACGTGATGTTGCTGAACACGAACTCAAAGTTCCCCAAAACATCAAACCAATAGTACAAAAGAAAAGAAGCCTTGCACCAGAACGAAGCAGAGCAGCTTGCCATGAGGTTGACAAACTGGTCGAAGCAGGAATCCTCCGAGAGGTCAAATACCAGTCCTGGGTTGCAAACCCAGTGATGGTTAAGAAACCTGATGACTCATGGAGGATGTGCATAGACTTCAAAGACCTCAACAAGGCTTGCCCAAAGGATTGCTACCCTTTACCAGAGGTGGATTTGAAAGTTGACTCGCTGACAGGTTACCCTTGAACCTAAGAACAACTTTTGAAGTTACTCAACACCTCCCAAATTTGTTTCTTTTTACATAATGCATGCTTACAAGCTAACCCTTCGACAGGTTTCCCCTTCAAATGCTTTTTGGATGCCTATAAAGGTTATCACCAAATACAAATGAAGGAGGACGATGAAGAAAAGACTGCCTTCCATACGGACAAGGGTATCTTCTGTTATAAAAAGATGCCCTTCAGCTTAAAAAATGCAGGAGCCACCTATCAAAGGTTGGTTGACAAAGCCTTTGCCGAGCAAATTGGTAGGAACATGGAAGCATACGTGGATGATTTGGTTATCAAAAGCAAGACCGAGGATAACATGCTCAATGATATACAAGAAACCTTCGACAATCTCAAGAAGATCAACATGAAACTAAATCCCATCAAGTGTTCCTTCGGTTTTGAAGAAGGGAAATTCTTGGGTCACGTTGTAGGAAAACAAAGCATAAAAGCTAACCCAAACAAGGTTCAAGCCATCCTCAAAATGAAGTCACCACAAACCAAGAAAGAAGTGGAAAGCTTGAACGGCAAGCTTGCCGCCTTGAAGCATTTCGTGTCGAAACTTGCTGAGAAATCCCTTCCTTTCTTCAAGACCCTCAAAGGTTGTGCTGACAAGAAGAACTTCAGGTGGACAGAAGAAGCTGAAGAAGCCTTCAACGCTATGAAACATTACTTGGCTTACCTTCCCACCATTGCAGCACCTGAAGCAGGGGAAACGATCTCTGTCTATCTTTCAGTCACTGAAGAAGCCTTCAGCGCTGTTCTCACTATCGAAAGAGAAAAAGCCCAGGTACCCGTTTATTTCTTCAGTAAAACCTTAAAGTTAGCAGAGGTCAAGTACCCTCCTTTGGAAAAATTAGCCTTGGCCCTGGTACAAACGGCCAGGAGGCTTCGAAGGTACTTTCAAGCACATCCTATTCAAGTAGTCACTGACCAGCTAATCAAAAATGTGCTTGAAAGGCCTGAAACCTCGGGACGACTAGCCAAGTGGGCTGTTGAGCTAGGTGAACACAAAATCACCTACGTCCCGAGAAAAGCAATAAAAGCACAAATACTTGCTGATTTCATTGCTGAAATTCCAAGGGCAGAAACTGCTGAGGTTAACATAACCATGGACGAACCTCTCGATCCTGAAGCCTGGAAGCTTTACACAGATGGAGCTTCCAGAGTTGAAGGCTCGGGAGCTGGTCTTATATTAATCAGTCCTGAAGGGTTAGAATTCACATATGCCCTTCGTTTGGAATTTCAGACAACAAACAACGAAGCCGAATATGAAGCTCTGATCGCAGGACTCAAGCTTGCAAAAAAGATGATGGTTCACAAGCTTCAAGTGTTCACCGATTCACTACTGGTCTCTAGCCAAGTGAACGATAGCTACATTGCCAAGGAACCCAACATGAAAAAATACAAAGAGAAAGCCAAGGAAATCATGAACACTTTCCAACAATGCAAGATCAAGCAAGTTCCAAGGTCTCACAACAAAAAGGCTGACGCGCTAAGCAAGCTCGCCTCGCTAACCTTTGCTCACCTCACTAAGAAAGTATTGGATGAGGTAGTCAAGCATCCTGCCATATCAGAGTTGGAAGTCCAAGACGTCATCACTGAAAATGAGCCAAACTGGATGACTCCGTTTGTAAGGTTCCTTCAAAAGGGAGAACTACCACAGGACCATGTCGAAGCTGAAAGGATCCGAAACAAATCAAAGCAGTATACCATACAAGATGAGATGCTTTACAAAAGAGGGTATCTAGCTCCACTGCTCCGATGTGTTGGACCCGAACAGAGCAAGTACCTGATTAAGGAAGTTCATGAAGGAATCTGCGGAGCCCACTGTGGTCCAAGGTCAGTTGTGGCAAAACTTATGAACCTGGGATATTTCTGGCCCTCCATGCATCGTGATGCATCAGAACAGCTGAAAAGATGTGAAGCCTGCCAACTACACGCCCCAGTCCCCAAAAGTCCCAAGCATGATTTGGTGCCTGTCAATTCAGCTTGGCCGTTCTACAAATGGGGAATGGATATCGTTGGGCCCTTCCCACCAGCAAAAGGAGGGGTTAAATTCTTATTGGTGGCAGTAGATTACTTCACAAAATGGCCAGAAGTAAAGCCCTTGGGGAAGATATCCGGGAAAAAGATAATTGACTTCGTTTGGGAAAACATCATTTGCCGATATGGCCTACCTGGGGTGCTTGTAACGGACAACGGCAAGCAATTTGCAGAGAAACCGTTCAGCGCTTGGTGCAAGGAGTACCGAATAACCCAAGTCTTCAGTTCCGTGGCCTACCCCCAGTCGAACGGTCAAGTTGAAAGAATGAATAGAAGTGTGGTTGAAGGGATCAAGGCTAGATTAGGCAGACAAGGAAGAAACTGGTTGGAAGAACTGCCAAGCGTTCTCTGGGCAATTCGAACCACCGAGAAGACAAGCAACAAGAAAACGCCTTACAGCCTTACCTTTGGATCTGAAGCAGTAATACCTGCCGAAATCGGAATCACCACACCAAGAACCTTTCATGTCAATATCCAGGCAAATGAACAGGAATCACTGCTTAACCTCGATCTCCTGGAAGAAGCAAGGGACTCAGCAGCAATCCGTGAAGCTCAATACAAACAAAAGATGGAGTCCTACTACAACGCCAGAGTTAAGCACGAACGATTCAAGCCCGGCGACCTAGTTTTGAGAAACAACGAAGCAAGCAAGAAGGAAAGTCAAGGGAAGCTAGGACCTAAGTGGGAAGGCCCATACATTATCCTAGAGTCCCACAAAGGGGGATCCTACAAACTGGCAAGCATGGAAGGCAAAAAACTCCCCCGTCACTGGAACGGCAAGAACCTCAAAAGGTTCTTTGTTTAAGTTATAACAAAATGTTGTTCTTTTCCAAATGATGTAATGTTATCCAATCTAATGAATGAAAGGATCATTTGATCCTCCTTTAGAAACTTTGTCTTTCTATCCTAAGTTCAGGTTGAGAACCTTGCAAGAAACTCCATGGTAGAGACCATGTAAGGGGATGAGCTCCCACGCCATATCGCTCAATAGGTTCGAAGGATAAACGGATCTATATAAGGGGTGAGTTCCTAAATCAATCCTACTCCATGAGATAAAAAAAAAAAAAACACTTTTATAAATCTCATTGACAGGCTTGAACAACCTACACCAAACGTTCCTTAAGTTTAGAAAACAAACTTACGAAAATATATCAAAAACACTTGATTAAGTGTTGTATATAGGATAGATGGCGACATGTTTGCCTAGACTACCTTAAGGATGAATGACTGCAGCATTCAACCTTTGAAGGTGCTACCGGATAAACATTCCCAAACAGCAAAGACAAACATGACAACAGAAAAACAACAATCAAACTTAAACACGAGCCACAAAGACTTAACATTCAAAGGCTTTTAACAAAAGCCAACAAGTAGCATAATTGTTCAAAGGACTACAGCCCATAACTACCAAGGAACCATTGAAGGTTCCAACAAAAGATAAAAGTACTTAGAAACACAAAGTTAATTGTTTTTAACAAACCAAGATGCTAAGAAAGCTACGAATGGGAAGATCAGATATCACCACCAGACTCTGAAGGCTTAGAGGTTTCACCCTCATTCACTACCTTGACCACCTTCGCCTTCTTTACCTTCTTCCCCTTCTTTGGAGCCTTCTCCACAAGTCCAGCTTCAGAAGCCTCAACACTAGCATCCTTGGAAAAAGTTTCAGCCACATCCAACGTCTCTTCACTATCACCAGAATGTGCCCTCTTCCTTGAAACAGATTGAAGCACCTTTGCAGAAACAACTTCGTTTAAACCAGCAGGCTTCAATTCTTTCAGCTCCTTCAAGGGTTTTCCATAGTAGGAAGAGACTTGTGCAACATAGGGATAGCTGGAGTGTTCCATCTTAAGGACAGTCTCCTTAAAAACATCCAAGGAGTCAGGCTGATAAAAGGGAGACTCTTCCAAAACTTGGCCAGACTCATGAGCTTTAAACCCTGCAACAAAACCAGCATGCTTACCATGGGTCAAAAGTTTGGTATAAACCTCCCCAAGTGCAGAGTTGAATTCGGTGGAATGAAGAAGGTAGGTAACGACTTGCTGAAATCCTTCTTCAATCAGCCATTTGTTATCACTTTGGACAGCAGCAAGGGAAGCCTCCAACCCCTTCTTCTCACTTTCAAAAGCCTTTTTCTCTGCTTCCAAAGCTAATTGATCTGCCTCCACCTTAAGAATAGCAGCTTCATGCCTTGCCATCTCAGCCTCATGCCCCTTCTTCAGTTCATCAATAAGGGAAATCAAAGTAGCCTCCTTCTTAGCATATTCCTCAGCATCCTTCTTCATATCAGCAAGGGACTGTTTCATCTCCCTCTTCTTCTTGGCAAAGTCACTATACTTACCCATAACCTTCCTAAACCTACTAATCCCCTCTGGAAGCATAGCAGCAAGGTTACAGGTACCTACCATCATCTTTGCCAGCAAAGCATCATCATCCAAACCCTCAAGACAAGCCTTGGCACCAGGAGTAGCAAAGTGTGCAAGAACCTCCTCACAAATAGCCGAAGACTTAAAGTTGTCACTGGACTTCACGTTCCACCCAGGAACATACAGACTTCCCTCATCAAAGCTAGCTGACACTTCTGTTTCCTTCACCACTCCAACCTTCACCTTTTTACCTTTACCTTTCTTCACAACAGCATCCACAGGAACATCATCCATGGTCTGATCTTGCTCATCTTCAGAATCCTCAATATCATCACTAACTGTCACTGCTTCAGAAGGATCAGCAGGTTTAGCAGCCTTCAAAAGACGCCTGCTTGACCTCCTCGTTGAAGCCTTGGAAGAACTAGCTTTAGCAAAACCCTTAACATTAGGAACAGCAACATAGTTGGTCCCATCATACCTCCCTTTCTGATATTTGGTCAGTGCATCTTCCCCATCTGCTGCTTCAGCATCAGAAAATACAACACCCGAAGCATCATCACCTTTGATAAAGTCAAGAGCCGACATAACTGCAAAAAACAGAACACATAAGGAAAAAACAAAGAAAGCAAAAGAAATCAACAATAAACAAAATTCATACCCTGACCATCCTTCATCACAACAGGATCTCTACCCGGCTTGTCCCAACGAGTGCTAACACCAGATAATACTAAGAAGGGTTCAGCAAATGGACGAAGCCTTGAAGGACAGGTCCTAAGAGTCGTTAGGAAGACATCATCTAGTTCAGACTCTGAGGGTTCCCCTTCATTAAGAACGGCCTCAGGATGCCTCCACACAGGCTTAAAAGGGAAAATAGAATCAGACACCCAAAAGAACCTATTCTTCCACTGACCAACCGTCGTAACATGGGAAGAAAGAAGGTTAGTCTCCAATGATGACCCCTCGAAGGTGAACCAGTCACCATTCTTGGCAAGACGAAAAAATCGTCTGAACATCAATAGAGTAGGATCATACCCTAGGGCTCTACAAAGACATTCAAAGTGTAAAACACGGCCAACACCATGTGGGTGGATCTGACCAAGGGAAACCCTATAATACTCAAGAACATTCAACAAAAATACAGAAAAAGGATAACGAAGGTTTGCAAATTCAAAATGACGACGGTACAAAGCAATGGAACCAGACGGACACTCGGAAACAGAGAGTTTTTTACCAAGAGCCACAGGTTTGAATGACAAGTCAATACCCCATTCGGCACAAAACGATTCTACCTCTTTCTGAGAAAGAGTTGAAAACGTAACGGCCATATCCTTTTTAGCGCCCATTATGCTCAAAAGGATGATCAGTAAACAAAGCAAGAAAAAGAAAAACTAACCTGCTGTGGTGAAAAATCACGAAACCCTAAGATGGATGAAGTGTTTGAGAGGATGAAGATGAAGAAAAGAAAAAGGTAAAGTAAAAATGAAGTACAAAAAGGTTTTAAAAAAAAAGAAAAATCAAACGGTTATTTAATTCAAAAAACCGTAATAATAATGGCATGCAGTAATTAGTCTGAGCAAACTGCCAGATGTCACATCAACAGTCTAATCAACATTGAAACTGTTGAGTAATAACCGCCTAAATCACAGCGAACCCCCGAACCTTTCAAGCAAAGGAAAAACTAGGAAAACAGTCAAAAGCTTTCAAGCTACCGCATCAAACCTTCTGACTTGGGGGGCTGATGACGTGGGTAGCCTAAAGCAAACATAAATATATAACATTACTAAACAAATGCTTAAAGGGTTGAAGCCTACAAGGCTTCGGACAACCAGGAGCATCCTAAGTCAAAAAGATGACTTGTCCCGTCATCTTTTTCATCGATCAGAACAGATAAGCTGATGGAGTAACATCAGCCAACAGACCGCAGGTCCATAGCAGCCACTTACCATTTGTGGGATGTCCTTTAGTTGCAACAAGGCTCAAGGCAAGATGCTTTCTCCTTATGGAGTTCCCCTTTCTCTATAAATCAGAAGCTGATTCCTCAGCTCTGATTACACCATCACAATCACTCTCACTCCACTTTTCTAATTCTTTTGGTCTTGCACGTGGAAGAATATTTCTCTCCACTCGGATCTCTAGAACTTCTATTTCTGGTTTCGAGTACATCTCAAACCAGAACCTTAAAGGATCTAAAACAAGAAAAATAACCTTGAGCCTCCTTCTACGTTTGCAACGTAGAAGGACACCACGACCTGCGTTAGGCAAAGTGTAACCCTTGAACCCTTGAACCTCCCTTGTGACTCAGGACTATCGTTAGGCAGTTATTTGTTGTAGCAACAGTTTACATTCAACACTCAATAAATTTAAGAATTGTTTGCTTGTGGTCCATTTGAGTTTTTGAAGATGGTTTGAACTGTTTTGGATAGGCGGTTTAAAGTTTTTTAAGTCGAGGAACATTTCTAATAAGCAACACCAAACACTTTCGGACTTCCCCTATTGAATACTTGTATTATGTAAATATGGATTTAGAATTTGTGATTTAATTTTAATAAAACTTGAATTTTAGGACTAGTGTAACGATTAGTAAAAAAAAAAATCATCCACGTTTGGTATGTTCCCCGACCCGGCTTGAAAACTCTAACATTTGGTTTGAGAAATTCGATCACCGAAAAAGATGATACATAGAAAAAATGGGAATTGAATTTTAATAACATAAACTATTCAAAATTGGTTGTTGGAACCCCAAACTAAAAAAACTGGCCATATATAACTTGTACTATTAACATGTTAGATTCTGATACGCAATTTGGGTTAAATCACTAACCCAGTTAGTGTTTTGGCTTACGTGACACCCCCAATCTGATGTGGCATGCTGACGTGACACCCACAATCTACATGACATGCTGACGTGGCACCCCAAATCTAACTGAGGTAGTGACTTAACCTAATTGGGTGCCAGAGTCCAATATGTTAATAGTATAATTTTTTAGTTTGGGGTGTCAACAGCCAATTTCAAATAGTTTAGGTTATTAAAACCCTGTTCACCTAGAAAAGAATCATACGTCCACCACTGTAGGTACCGTACTGGCATACTGATCTTATCCCTACATGAGTATACGGTATGCCATAGCTAAGTGTAACTCTGTATCAAAATCATGAAAACATCTACATCATTTTTGTAACTTAAACCAATCCAATATGGTTTTATAAATTGTTTACTGAAAATGTTAATTATGCCAAACATCGTTTTTTTTTTTTTTTTTTTGTAAGATTAAATTATAAAATTAAAAACAGTAAACAGTCATTGGATTAAAATCAATGTTTTTAAAACCGGACCGGATGTCAAACCGGTTAATTTAAAATCATTAGGTAAGGTTTTGGATGAAATTCGCCTTAATTCTAGGATACCTAGTTCGATCCTACAAAAATAAATAAATAAATAAATAAATAAAAATAAAAATTATAACAAGTTTCCTTTATAAGTTCAAATATCAGGTGATCATCGCGACCTATGTAAATTCGGCCCTAGGCCCATGTACGCCATACATGTTGATTATCCGAAAGAAGTAAAATTGTCAACCGAAGTAAACACCAAGGTCCATGTGTTTTGATTTATCGATCTAGTTAACATTCAAGTGGCCAAATGGGAATATGACATGATAAGTCGTTTTCAAAACTTAGCATAGAGGCCATTAAATCAAGATATTATGATCGAGTAAAGAAAAGTCGTAATTTGTATGCTCAATGAACAATGACCAAAAGCTGTGGCGTTTTCTAATGCAAGACAATTTCTTAAAGCTTAAATTTAGTCAATTAGTCATTTTCAATTGACTTTTAGTCATTTTTAATTGCTGATTTTTTTATTACCCTTAACTCAACTATTACATGCTAATTAATCCATGAGATCTCACAAACCAAATGCAATAGGTCGAACAAAGGTTCATCCAAACATTTACACACTCGATTCTATGTGTTAATTATGTGAATAAAACTAAAAAAAAATAGAACTTCGAACCAAACAAAATCGACCCGAATATCCGAATCCGATCACACACATATATATTTGAAGCTATATATGTTAAAGAGATCTTTTGGAAAGTTACAAGTATGTGTGCTCAGTGGCGAAGCTTGACCCCAAGGTTCGGGGGGTCGGAAGTCACTAGTTTCGGGGGAGTCGAAAATCAGTTTCGGGGGGTCGAAACCCTATATTTTCAAAATTTTCTATACGAATACTATATAATCAAAACTTCTGCGCGAAAATCCGGGGGGGGGGGGGTCGGCTTCCCCTCCCCGCCCCTACTATGTTGCGCCACTGTGTGTGCTAGTCACAATGTCGAAAAGAGGTGTTACATGAGTTAATAATTATCTCATGCCGGAGGATTTGGAAAGCGAGAAATGAGTGACTTTTCTCAAATAACAGGATCAAGCTGATGGAAATAATAGCGGAGGTGAAGTCTTAGGATATTTACGGTTTAAAAGTAGACATAAACTACGAACTATAGATTGGCAAAAGTGGTGTAAATTTGATATTATGTAAAGTGATGTATAGTTGGTTGGCGGCCCTGTTTCAAGACGAAACAGGGTTGGCATGTTTCTAATGAAGTTTAACTTTAATAAATAAAAAAAAAACATATGTCTAAAGAAAATGGCAAAAAAAGAGTTTAGGATACCAAATTTGACTTCCTTAAAATCCCACTTGGTCTAACTACTTCATTGATCCTATTAATGGCAATATAGTTTCCTTGAATTCCTTCCATATCAAGGAAACTTCCTCTTCAATTGCAACACTATAAAACCCTTATAAACTATTAACTTCCCATCATTCTTTCAACCATTGAGTATACACTTTAAGGTGTAGGCTTCTTAAATCGACTCGGTTAGTTAACTTGAAGATATACAACCACAAGAAGAGCACAATGAAATCGGGATACAAGTGTAAAGTTGTAATCAAGATACTTATTAAAACAATGCAACATTGCATGTTACAAAGATGGCGATACATTGAAGTCGAGTTTGGAGACGCCCCTAAAGATGTTAAGGAAGGACAATTTGCAGTTTTTGCAGTTAAGTGTGAGAAGCCGAAGAGGTTTGTGGTCGAGTTAAGATGCTTAACTAACCCTGGTTTCTTGCGGTTGCTAAAGAAAGCTGGAGATGAATATGGGTTCAAACATGAAGGAGCCATTGCAATACCTTGTGAACCTGATGAATTGCAGATGGTTTTACAAGAAATGAAAGAGAACTAGCTAGCTTGATAACTTTGAGATCATGGATTATGTATATATAGTTGATTATTATACATATGTGTTAAAGTGTATGCTATTGATTTTTTTGAAGGAATTTTGTATATCTACTTTTTTTTTTTTTGGAGGATATTGTTTCAGCGGTAAATCCTGTGTTGCAAAACGACCACTGCCCAGGATCGAATCCCATAGCACCAAATCCAAGCGGTTATTTTTTCCTTTCAAACCCAAGCGGTTATTTTTTCGGTGGAGCGTGAGATTCGAACCTGAGACCAAATCCGGGCAGGAACCCTCCAAGGAGGTAAACCTTCCTACCTCAAACCAGCTGGACTAGAGATCATTGGCTTGTATATCTACCTATATGTCCTTGTAAGTTCTTTGTATTCATCATACACTCTTGTTTACATATATGTTTCGCTAGTCCTACAGACAATGTGTGCAGGTCTCGTTGCTCATACATACACTTATCCAAATTTAACACAATTGATGTACATATCACCACAATACATTATTGTGGCGCCAATTAAGCGTGACTATGATGGAAAAAAAAAAAAAAAAATAGTTACAATATTTGCAAACTTTCATATTTTAAGTCATAACATGTTTCGGTAGTTTCTACTTCTATGTAATCCTTTTAAGGAGTTTAGTTATTGGATTGTTCCTATTTCTTTGCGCAACGAACCACATCAACTTGTTGGTTCTACTTTGGAAAAGACACATAGGAACAATTGTGATGGTGGTAGCGGTTGTGGAGGTGGTGGGGGGTTTGGCGGTGTGACCGTTTTTGGCAAGGGGGTTGTTTTTGGTACCGGAACGAGGGCTGTTGCGGGTGGTTTTCGAGTGGGTAACGGTTTACGGACATCATTAGGTGCGGTGTCAACGGCGCACCACGGTGATTGCCAAGGCGGGCGCCACTCGCGTCGTCCAACTATACCTTTGCTCGGGGCCTCTAGAAGTGGTCCTTCTAATCTAGGAACTGTAGAATAAATCGCATATAAACCGGAACTTGGGTATGCATATATAATCTGTGTCACTCTTCCATAAAAGCAAAATGTATTATAAGGTTCCTTCTGTTGTGTCGTGAGGTTCACATGGAGGTGGAATTTCGTTATTGGCAGTGGGGTTGTTGGTGATGGTCGAATGGGTAGCGGAGGTGTCTCGGTATATTTGGCGATGGTAGCAGTGGTGGTATGGTAACAGCAAAGCATTGCAATGGTGAAAGACTTCCAAGTGAGGCGTTCGGGTCCTCGATACCATGAATTGAACAAAAAAAAAGGTTCATCATCAAAGTACTCAACGACATAGGCTAACCGTTCTTCCTCATATATTGCATACAAGGAAAAGAACCGCTCAACCTCAAAAAGCCAATGAACCGGATTCGAACCATTGAAGCGAAATAGATAGGTGGAGTCATCGAGTTCTTCCAAAGCCATATAGGCTAAGGCTCAATTAAAGCATCAATTGATAGGTTTTACAAAGAAAAACCTACAAAACTTTCAAGAATTCAAGATAAAGAGATCAAGCACAAAGCTTCTATATTTTTCATTCTCTAAATTTAACAAATGCATATTACAACTTTAAATACTTGGAATGGAAAATGCATAGACCTAAATTTAAGGAACTAGTGCTACATGATAAGAAAGTGGTAACTTAGAACTAAATAACTTCCAATGCATACATAACGTGGATATGGGCGAGGAGCATGGTCGTGGCTTGCATCAGGCACGCATCATAAACCTAGTGTAACTGGATAGGAGTCTCCTTTTTAACCTATACCCAATAACCGAATTCAACACGAACCAACAATAAGGCCCAAAACAATGCATTCGTATAGATGTTGTAGCCCAACATGCAAGAAATAAATAAATAGATTAGCAAATTGGAAAATAAAACAATAGATTTATAAATAAATGTATATAAATTTTAACACATATGCCCATTAAGATTTAGCGGTTGGTTTTGCTGGCAAAGTTAACTCCTAAACGGAGTTAACTGATAACCATCACTTAACCGGCCACAATTTTATTTAATTAAAACCTAATAAATGTACTAATAATGTCACATAAATACATGATGGGAAAGTTTAGTTTACTCTTTTGTGAACGGGCATATATTCGGGCTTAGTGACATGTCTCTTCATAGCTCATGTATATCTTCATACCTAAGACGGAATTACAACTGTGCATTGTTAGTTTGACACTCAAGATGGCACCACTTAACCTTCTCGTTCAGGATCTGAATTTGGATCTTCGGTTTGATCAAACACCATAGACATCGCTCCCTTGTAAGTGGAATTTATCTCGCCCGCTTAGAGAATTATTTGATAACTATTTAATTTAATGCAATTGTATACAAATAACTTCCTTGTTTAACAATTTAACCCAATTATGGATGATTCAATTGTTTCTTTGTATTTTATTTTATTTTTTTTTATTTTTTTTTATTTTATTTTTTTGTTGTGATGTTACTAGTCGTAATGATAAACTTTTAGTTGCTTGGACTACTTGGCTTAAAAATTCATTCCTTAGCATGTAAGCATGTGCGTTTTGCCTCGGTTTCTTGGCTAAACGATTGTGCGTTGTTCTTAATGAAATTTTGGTCACTACATCACTTGCGTTTTATAGTTTCTAGATTATTTTTTTTACTATAGGCTCCGTAATATCTTTTTTATTTCGTGTAATACAAGCGAATATAACCTAGTGTGTACAGGTTGATGAAATTGTTTATTGATCAAATGTCTAAATTACCCTGTAATCCTGGCAACACCATTATTACTAGAAAAACTTTGCTGGTCAAAATTATATTGGCTGACAAGGTGTAGAAGCTAGAATAAACATCATAAATGGTCATGTCTAAGGCCTAGAGGGGTGCTTGTAGAATTTATTTATCTTTTACTGATTTTAACCAATCATGCTTTGCCACATCACTTCACTGATTTACTTCACTGAAACACGTTTTTGTAGGCAGCACTCCACTGATTCTTTTATTTATTTTCATTTAAATACCCAAACTTTTTATTTTTTACATTTTTACACGATTTTTTACATTTATTTCTACTATTTCAACCGTCCCACCAAACGGTCAGCCAAATTTAATTTTTTTATCTTGGAAACCGTCGACTAGTTTGAATTGACTCAACTAAACGGTCAGTGAATTAAATTTAACAGTGTCACCGTCGTGGTATATAAAGTGATCAAACCGTAGGGTAAAAACCACATCTTACCACGGTTTAAAAAGACCAAACACACACAAAATGAATCCGTGGACTGAAGAGGAAGAAATGGCCCTTGTGGTTTGCCACAAGGACGCCACAAACGACCCCGAAATTCAAGAACTACGGGGGACGAAGGCGAAGACTACCCCCGGATGTGTTTTGGGCTCACGTGTTTAGCGACTTCATCCAACACGTGGGCACCAACACCATCAAGACCATCCGAGACCTCCAAGTCAAGTGGGAGGATCTCACTTTCAAGTGTGCGAGGTGGACCACCCTCTACGAGCAAACGATGAGGGACGATCTGGACCTCGATGACGAGTTGGCTATCGGCTTCACAAGCTATGAGTATGAGGCTCTTTACGGCCAACAATTCGACAATGTTGAGGCATGGCGCTTGTTGCGCCAACCTTAAGTTTATTTTTCTTTAGTTTATGTAATTTTAATTTTTATGTTTAATGAAATGTCCTTTATTTATGTTTTTGATTTACTTAAACGGTAAACATATGAAACAAAGGGTAAAATTAAATAACACTAAAACACACGGGGTAAATTGAAAATTTTGCATTTTATAAAAACCAACAAACCAACCGGTACCAGCACGGTAACCATAACCAGCAAAACGGTTCACGGGACCACTACCAGCGTGTATGACGGCGGTGATACCGTGCTGGTTATTGGTACCCGTGGACATTTCGGTAGGCGCCCCCCCCCCCCCCTAAGGACTTCAAATTAAGGAAGCGCCTGTGAGTGTGTAGTCTTTCCCTCTTTTATTTTCCCCATCATTTTTAAACAAACATAACTTTTTCATACCGTAATATTTAAAAGAAACACCAAATTAAAGATCATTTTATTCTTTTTAATTTGGTGTAGTTTTGTTTAATTAATTATTGTTCTATGAAAAAGTTGCATCCGTTGAAAATCAATGGGGAAATAAAATTTTTGATCAAATGTACTCTTAAAATTAGTAAACTTGAAATATTAAAAGTTGTAGATATTTAGACATTGATATGGAAAAAATAAAAAAAGTAGTAGATATTTAGTCATTGATGTGGAAAAAATAAGTGAACGACCCCTTTTAGAGTTGGAGGCCAGAAAAGAAATAAAAATGAGGTTGCATTTTTGTAACCAGATGAGTCACTAGCTGGCTCTCAAAAATGCTAGTTTCTCCAAAAAGGTGTATTCAGATTGTTGAACCGTCACGTAAATGTGTACCATAAATTTAATCTTGATCTAGCGGTTAATATTACATAAGTTGACAGATCTATGTCTTACACTGTCTCTTCTGTTTTTTCTTTGAATTTGAACAACAAAAATATCTTATACCTTCTAAGTTCTAATCAAAATAACTTAAAAACGTTATATCATTTGTAAAGAAATCCAAAATTACATATCTCGTCATTTATTAAATCACTGATAATTTAAAAATAAATACACCCACATAAATAAAATAAAATTCTAGAATATTCAAAAGAAAAATAACACCAAAATAAAAAAATAATAGTTCAATACGTTACCCCCCAAATCAAATTTGAACTCTCAAAACATTTTAAAGACGTGCGTCAAGTAAAAAAATAAAAATAATAATAATAAAAAGTCATCTTTACCATCGGTTTAATCTTTTCATTCAGGATCTGGGTTTGGGTCTTCGTTCGAACAAACAACATTGAAGAAACAATAAGTATCACGGTGGTTATCACTAATCACCGTGGGGGTTAATACTTATGTTCGTCATGATTAATCCTTTACCCAAACCTCTTTGTTGAACCCGGGTGAGAATAAGGAGTATAAGTGTGTGTGAGAGTTACGTGAATAAGAACACAAGATGTAAGTGGTTCGGTCGAGGAATGACCTACGTCCACTGTAACTAGCCGGAATATTATTAATGAACAAGTAGAGAGAGTTACAAGAGTAATGCTAGGTTACAATGAGTAATTTCGGATCCTTTTGCAAGGAGATGTCCTTCCTTATTTATAGGAAAACTCATGGGTTTTGCCGAGAAGCCCATGAGAAGTTATCCTTATTTGGGCCCGGCCCAAATCCGGGTTCAAGCCTTCCATGAAAATGGCGGGAAAAGCAGATCACTGTGGATGACGTCATATCGCAACATGGTTGTTGCTTGATGTGGACACGTGGCGAGCCCTGATTGGCAGGCGGCGCCCCTGTCCTTGCTACAGTCGTTGACCATGCTCCTGACGTCGGCAGGGGATGTCTGTTGTCACTGTTGATGACAGTGGAAGCATGGGAACAGTCACGTCGCCATCCTCATCTGTGGTAGTTGGACCACTCTTGCCACCTGTCGTTTTCTCCTTGGTGCGTACTCTGTCAGAGATCCTTGTGAATCTTCCCTTCATTATCTTCCGTACCTCGTACCAAAGGTGATAAGAGGAGATGTTGCGCGTGGCCGCACGCGCTTATCAGGTGTTGACCTTTGTTTGTTAGTAGGTGAGGTCGCGCGCTGCTCCACATTTTATGTTGGTCGCGCGCTGATGCCAGAGTCTGACGCGGTGTGATTGTATTTATGGGGATAGGGATGCCTTTTCCCCTTGGATTAGGCTCCCTATCCCTTCAAACATCATCATCATCATCTCTCAATTGTAAGCCTAAACTATCTTGCCTGGTTATAAAATTAATTGATTTACATCTATATATTTTCAATTTATATGCATTTCTATTGTTTAATTATTAGGCCTGATTGTAACTTAATTTTGCTGAATAAATTTAGGGGTTTTGTAGAATAATACTTGATTAGATAACTAAAGGGGGATTTGATCTAAATTTGATTTAGGTGTAGATGTTAGCTTACAATTGAACAACTTAAGTTCATAGCTGTAATGGGCATTCAAATACTTGGAATTGTTTGATTGTTTTACGCCCGAAAATTGATTCAAGACTGATTTGTTTGTGGATCATACTCCAGGAATATGATGTATGGATGATGACATTTTAGGCATATTTGTGTTTAGTTTAGATGCCACATTATGGTTTTTTTGGGTTAAACTGTTAGGCGATTTGGTGATTAAGTTTTAATTTAGTCGAGACCCTAATTATCCGTATGCGGGCTTGGGCCTAACTTGGGGATGAAGTTTCCTGACGCTAGGATTTGTCTATAAATATAGATTGTTGTACTTGTAATTGTTTGAGCACCTGGATAACAACTAGTTGCATCATAGTGGACGTAGGTCAGCCGACCGAATCACTTTAAATCTTTGTGTACTAAACGCTTTCGTGTGACATGTGTCTGTGTTCAGCTTCGTGTGTGTTCAATCGTAAGATATACAACTTATCTACTTATTGTGTTTGTTTAAGAGCATATGCGGGTTTTTTTTTGAGTGTTTGGATGAAGACATTGCTTGTGGTTATATACTTATTTTAGGGTGAATAAGTTTTTTTATGAGCCGATTGAGATTGCTTGCTTCAAACTCGTTATTCTTGGTAGTAAACAACATCTCAAGCTTACACGCAGGGTGAATAAGTTGTTTTCAGTAGGCTGATTATCTGTTTCTGCTTGTAAGTTTAAATACAAACCACATTATTGTTTCTAATTGATGATTCTTTCTAGTACGGAATTGGTATCACTTGTAGATGTTAGGTTACATTTGAACAATTTAAGTTCATATTTGTAATGGGCATCCAAATACTTGCAATTGTTTGACCTATTCACATGTGTGGACCAAAATTTGATTCAAGAATGATGTTTTTTTGGTTTTATGTTTCATGGATACTCAACTTGCATCATACTCCAGGAATGTGATTTTTGGCTGATGACATTTTGGGCATATTTGCATTTAGTGTAGATGCCACGTGTTATGGTTTTTTTGGATTAAGGAGGTGTCTTGGATCAATGTAGCAAACAACTTATCTACTTATTGCGTTTGGATGAATCGATGAAGAAATTGCTTATGCTTATGTACTTACTTTAGGGTGAAAAAGTTGTTTTCAATAAGCAGATTGAGATTGCTTACTATAAATTCATTATTGGTAGATTCAACATCTCAAGCTTACACGCATGGTGAAATAGTTTGTTTTAAGTAGGCTGATTATCTATTTCTGCTTTTAAGCTTAAACATTAACCACATTATAGTTACTAGATCTCATGATCGGTCCTTTGCAATATTCCTTCTTTTCTGGTGCTAGCCTATATTTAATTTGTGTTGCCTGTTAAATCAGGATTTAAACTTCTTCCAAGACTGCAAGAAGTGTTTAACGAAGACTACTAGGTCATGAACCATGTAAAATTCTGTTGACAACAACACACTAAAATGGATTCACTAGTTCCCTTTACCCATGAGGCTTCCGATATACCCGATGATGTATTTGTTAAAGATGTAATCACATCTGAAACAAATCATGTTACATCTAATCAGCCAGGTAAAAGGAGTAATTAGTTTGTTTCATCAAGGTTATTTCATTTTTGTTACACTATTCATAACGTGGGTTGCTTATGTAAAATTTGTAATCCAGTGAAAAAACAAACACGACAATGGGCAGCTTGGACACGTCAAGAAGAAGAAAGCTTCATTACTGCATTACGGCAAGTTGGCAAGGCAAGTTTCACTGTGATTTTATATATCTGTATCCTAATATTATACACACACACAATACATATTGCTAATATCCTATGTGTTTGTTGCAGAATTTTGAGAAGATTACTTCTCGTGTGCAAAGTAAAAACAAGGATCAGGTTATTCTTTGTTTACACTAGTTTATGTTTTGTTCTTGCAGAATATGGTGTTATCTTTGTTTTTTACTTTTAGTTTCTTAATTTGAAGTTCAATTTATCGGTCTTTTCAGGTTAGACATTATTACTATCGTCTTGTAAGACGCATGAACAAGTTGTTGGGCCCTGAACTTTCCCTTGATGCCAAAAATTCTAAAGATACAAATGCTGCTATGCTTCGATGGTATTCATCTCTATATTTAGTATGATTACTTTTTAATGTACATTCATATTTTGTAGCAAATATATGATATTAAACGTAATTTCCTTCTTTTTCAGGTGGTCATTACTTGAAAAACATAGCTGTAAAGCCTCAAAACTTCACTTGAAGCCTCGAAGATTCAAGATTTTCTTGGAGACTTTGGTTAGTTAATTTTGAAGATCATCATCTTCTTAATACATGATTTGTATCTTCTTTCTAAATTTATTTTCTGAACTTCTATAAAACTTTTTTTGTCTTGAAGGAGCACCAACTACTTAAAGACCGAAAGAAGAATAAAAGAAAACGACCCAATCAGGGAGGAAACTGTTCTACCACACCAACTAATAAACCGGCAAAACAACGTTGTAGACCAGGTAATTATATTCCCTGAAGTTCTTACTATATGTGATTGTTTAAATTTCTATAAAGTTTAGTTCATTCCAAAGGTAATGCTTCCACAGATGCCTATAAAAAATGGGAGAAAGCTGCAATTGCTGGTGTTTCGTTGGTTGCTGATGCTGCTGAACATTTGAAACGAACACCATTGGATCAATTGGCTAATGGTATTAAACGTATCAACGGTGAGTGCCATGTTTACCAAATATAAATAATATTGAAGTGGACTTTTATTTTTTATATCTAATGTGGATATATGATTCGCTTTCAGGAGACAAGGGTGCGGACCTACTTGCACAAGATATCCCCCGGGTGCCAACTTTTCATCAAAATATGAAACTTAAATTTCAGCTCTTCCCTGTTGATGAAAGCACACGTAGAGCATTGGAAATGGTAGGAACCAATACATCAAATGAACATTGATGATTGGGTTGATTAAATTTGGTTTATTTCTTTTTAGGATAATCACAACCCGCATCTGGAGTTGACTTTAAGTACACAAAAAAAATATCATCGGTTTTGGAACATATGAATCGAAAATGGGGTAGTTCTAGCATAGCCTCCGGAGAACTAACACTTGTTCCTTATTATGTTCAAACATCAAATGTATTAAATTGTCCAAAGTGGATTCGGTTTTAAGTGCTGGAGATGTATATGCAGCGATTGGAAGCCCTTCAATTTTCCGCTTAAGGTTTTTATTCATTGTATTTAAGGATTTTTTCCCTACATGTTTCGATACAATATTATAGTCTGCCAGTCTAATATTTTTTATTTTTTTCCTTATTTTTTTGTAGGTATGGCTGGTTTGCTAAGACATCAACACTGGAATGGGCTGACAGTACCAATGTAAGTGTTGGTGAATTGCTCTCTGAGTTATCTCATAATCAAGATGCCAACTGCGTCGAATCACCACTAACACCTGGCTCGCCATGTCAGCAGCAGATTTCATTCAGTTGTGATTCATTTGATGCTGCAATTGCTGCACATATAAATGGCAAAAACGCCTTCCAGCCTACCATTGTATCTTCAATTTGGGATGCAGATGAAGCATGTGAAACCTTTTCATTCCCAAAGAAAGTACAGGTTGATTGTAAAGCCTCAAAACTTCACTTGAAGCCTCGAAGATTCAAGATTTTCTTGGAGACTTTGGTTAGTTAATTTTGAAGATCATCATCTTCTTAATACATGATTTGTATCTTCTTTCTAAATTTATTTCCTGAACTTCTGTAAAACTTTTTTTGTCTTGAAGGAGCACCAACTACTTAAAGACCGAAAGAAGAATAAAAGAAAACGACCCAATCAGGGAGGAAACTGTTCTACCACACCAACTAATAAACCGGCAAAACAACGTTGTAGACCAGGTAATTATATTCCCTGAAGTTCTTACTATATGTTATTGTTTAAATTTCTATAAAGTTTAGTTCATTCCAAAGGTAATGCTTCCACAGATGCCTATAAAAAATGGGAGAAAGCTGCAATTGCTGGTGTTTCGTTGGTTGCTGATGCTGCTGAACATTTGAAACGAACACCATTGGATCAATTGGCTAATGGTATTAAACGTATCAACGGTGAGTGCCATGTTTACCAAATATAAATAATATTGAAGTAGACTTTTATTTTTTATATCTAATGTGGATATATGATTCGCTTTCAGGAGACAAGGGTGCGGACCTACTTGCACAAGATATCCCCCGGGTGCCAACTTTTCATCAAAATATGAAACTTAAATTTCAGCTCTTCCCTGTTGATGAAAGCACACGTAGAGCATTGGAAATGGTAGGAACCAATACATCAAATGAACATTGATGATTGGGTTGATTAAATTTGGTTTATTTCTTTTTAGGATAATCACAACCCGCATCTGGAGTTGACTTTAAGTACACAAAAAAAATATCATCGGTTTTGGAACATATGAATCGAAAATGGGGTAGTTCTAGCATAGCCTCCGGAGAACTAACACTTGTTCCTTATTATGTTCAAACATCAAATGTATTAAATTGTAAGACCCTAACCCGTAATCACGCGATTATTGCCTAATCTTACGGGTTTTGACCTTAACTAAAAACCACTTCCGATTAAAACTTTGAAATTTTCTTTATAAGTCAACCCATTAAGATCAAATACATGTTTGATTCACACAAATTTTTACTTTTTAATAGTTGAAACATATTTTAAGATGTTGCGTTTTAACGGGAGTTCCTTAGATTCTAGTGCGGAAGCTTGATGAGTGTTCGGGCGTGTTCGGTTCTTCTCGCGACTTGATCCTTGCTCCGGGTCGTCCCTTGAATGTTTACCTAGCACCATCACACAAAGAATGGTTAGTGGGTTGTCAATAATACATTTAAACTAGTGTGAGAGTCGTTACACGTCGAAACGGAACGAACCAGGCCCAACGGCCCTTTATCAGGAGAACAAACTGCTGCAACTTTTGCGCAGCAGCTGTTCGGATCGCTTTTACCCATTCTAAAACCCAAAATCCGACTTCGACTTTCAAATAAGAATTGTTCTACGCTCCGAGAGCTTTCCAGGCATATAAAGAACACCTCCTAACGATTTTTCTACGATTTTATACGCAATTTTAAAGTTCGTGCTGACATGCAGGTCAAAGCGCGCGGCCGCTCGGTCTCTGTGAGCGGCCGCTCGAAGCTTCTGATGTGATTTTGGTGATTTTTAAGCGTGGGAATCATGTCGCAACCGCATTTGATGATTCCCGAAGCCTAAGTAATGACTCGCCGACTAAATAAACCTTTGTTTGACTGAAATTATGGTCCGGTTTATGTCGCCATGATCCGGTTCTTAGTTTTGAATGTTTATGGCGACTTTTACCCAATTTGACCCATTTAGACATTTAACTTATCCAAACACCATTTGACCATGCGCAATGCATCTAGTTTATGTTGTCAAGTCATTATACACTTGATCAACTAAAGTGTTTGTCCGATTTGTTCGTTATGATTCCGATTATTAGATTTATCCTTTAGTAAATCTTTATAATTTCCCAAAATGCCCCTCCTAGCCAAATCTTTCGATTTAGCCATTCGTGGCGACACTTCTTGATTGAAACCCATTGTTTTTTACTCAATGACCTGTTTAAAAACTTCTAAGTCTGTACGGACTTAGATTTTCAACATTTCTCAAGATTGTTCTAATGTGGTCGATTCTAAGCGCCTTAGCGCGCATTAGACATAGTTATGGGATTAACTTACCTATTTGGCACCCTCACTTCATGTGATGCTTTAGCACCCATATTGCTTCGCCCGAAGGCGTTTATTTAACTACGGACTTACCCGGTAGTGTTGACCCATTCTCATGCCTATCAAACCATCCATATGAATCCTTGACATCAAGTGTTCTTTTTTTTTTCCTTCAATTTAGTAACCTATGTAAACATCTCATTTCACACACATTAATAGCCCGGGATCCAAATGGCGATCCACCACCAATCGGCCCGTCAACATTATAACATCTAAATGCTTAGCATAGGAGCATTATGTACCGAGTCATTGATGCTCACAACATCATTTGACCCGTTTAACTATTTATTCATACAATCTTCAATCTTCAAGTTTTATTCATGAGTTTTAATGAAAATAACATTTTAACTCATTAGACCCATTTACAAAGATTTTTCCATTATCTAGTTAGGCGTCCCAACCGGACTTATCAATTTTATTTATTTAGGCGATTCTAGCCCATTACAAGCTAGTAACCCATTCTTTACAATCGATATAAGAATTCATGATTCAAGAATGTTTACAAGATCTTCTAGTTTCTAAGAGGCTTATTTAAGATAAGTCACTTACCTTGTCCTCATGTATACCTTCCATGACCCGCTTAGCTCATTTGATTCGGTTTGTTCCAAGCCTCCACCTAGCTTGACAAGATCACTTCACTATACTCAAGATTAATTCAAGTTAGTCATCATATCAATTAACTAACTTGTGTCATGAGTTTTCACACACCCAATTCATTATACTTGTGTGTTGGGTTAGTTTGACTTCTAGAAGTCAAACTACCCTATTTCATGTTCATATGCACTAATCATTAGGCAATAGTCCTAATTATGAACCATCCCTTTTTATTTATCATATCGACTCATTAAGTTTAGTGCACATTTCATCTTTCTAATCATCATTAGGCAATCCTATTTTATCAATTACTTTCATTCCTCACATAACATTTTAGTTTGTAAGGCTTTTTTCACATATCTTCACATATTTATATCAACTAAGCATTTCATCAAACACGTAGTGTGCGTACTATGTTTTTCATGATTTATTCCACTTACTAGACATTTAGCAAGTACCAAATTCATGAACTCATCATCAAAAACGATTCTAGCCATTATGTTAAGCTACTTTCAATTTCAACTAACACACATGACTCATGTAATACATATAGAATGCAATTCTTATACATTCCATGCCTTAGACATAGAGTTTCCACTATTTTAGTAACAATAAAGCTACTAATTAAAACTAAAATCACCATCTTTGCATACAAGCAAGTATCTAGCCATTTAACTCATTCCTAAACCATTAAGAATGATCTATATCACTGATAATCAACAATATCACGGATTTAACATGTTTTGTTCAAACCCACAAGTGGGTTTTCGAAACTTATACAAATTATGGATTAGGGTTCTTACCAAAGCTACAAAACATGTAGAAAACCCTTAATTTGCAACCCATCAAGTCTACCCTCAAAACCCCTTGAATCTTTTCTTCAATTTGGTGTGATTAGGGCTTGTTTGAAGCAAGAATGCCCTCTTTGAGGGCTGAATTCGTTTTCCCCAAATGGGGTGTGTTTGGACCTTTTGTTTTGTGTTATATTTACTCCACAAGTCCCTCAAGTTTACCCCAAAGCCTTTTATTATCAAAAACTTAACTATGCAATCTTGTTTCTAGTGTTATTTCCCTATTATAAAGATAATAACACTCACTAGGTTATTTTCATATTAAAACATAACCCGCATTCCCATCATCTAAGCTCCGTATTAATATTTTGTTAATCACGCCTAATAGCGTAGTTAGGCGAACGAATGGTTTTGGGGTGTTACATAAATTGTCCAAAGTGGATTCGGTTTTAAGTGCTGGAGATGTATATGCAGCGATTGGAAGCCCTTCAATTTTCCGCTTAAGGTTTTTATTCATTGTATTTAAGGATTTTTCCCTACATGTTTCGATAAAATATTATAGTCTGCCAGTCTAATATTTTTTATTTTTTTCCTTATTTTTTTTGAAGGTATGGCTGGTTTGCTAAGACATCAACACTGGAATGGGCTGACAGTACCAATGTAAGTGTTGGTGAATTGCTCTCTGAGTTATCTCATAATCAAGATGTCAACTGCGTCGAATCACCACTACCACCTGGCTCGCCATGTCAGCAGCAGATTTCATTCAGTTGTGATTCATTTGATGCTGCAATTGCTGCACATATAAATGGCAAAAACGCCTTCCAGCCTACCATTGTATCTTCAATTTGGGATGCAGATGAAGCATGTGAAACCTTTTCATTCCCAAAGAAAGTACAGGTTGATTGTAGAGATGCGGCTTCTATGAGCCAAATTCCATCTGTCTCTCTCATCGAGGTTTATATTTTAAATTAGTTTCAGAAGTATCTTCTTTTAGGATTAATTTCATATTTTCATATATACGACTGTGTGTGTGCTAAAAGTTCAAAATTCCATATCCTAATTACATAATAACATATTTACTCTTTTAAAACACTAAAATATCATATTTATTTATTTCATAGTTGCTAAAATACAACCACTTACTTATAATAGTCTGTCTGTTTCACTGATTAACGAACAGGAAAATAATGCTATTACTGTGAATCATCACAGTGGATAACACTCTTCGGTTATTCAGTGAAACACGTTAGAAGTTACTCGTATTTATATTATTACTATGAGGTTGGTAAGTATGGAAAAATTAGAACTTTTACAAGCAATCAAGGATATACATGAAACTCCCTTTCTTCTAAGTCGTTCTTTTATTTTACTCTTGAAATGACAGTGGGAATAAGATGTTTTGAAGCATATGAATATGATTTTGTTCTATTTTTGTTATAGAAATCACCTGAACATAAGGAGGAAGTGTTTGCGGTTGATTTTGAGATAATCATCTCGAATGTCTTAAAGAGTTAATAACACAATAGTTATTGCAGTTTGGCTCTAGTCACACCTTTGAGGTCTAAGTTTATAAAGTTACATGTTTGGGTTATATTATTTTGATTTTGTAATAGGTTTGAGTTCTAACATTAACTTCCATGTAAAGTTTGTGTAAAATACAAAAAAAAAAACATTTTAGTAAACAAACCAAAACCACAAGAATTGTTTATGTAATTTCCCTAAACCCTAGTAATTGAAAAAGAATCATCCTTTTCTTAACGTCCAACAAATTGATGTCCCGACTATCCAGGGCACCCACCATTGTGAAAGCACCCATACGCCCCTGGGTGAAGACACGTCTTAGGTGCCCGCGCAAGTAGTGCTGGGTAGCCAGAACCTACCTAATCACTAAATCCAGGGAAAAACCCGACCCTCATCCGCCCGAAGGCACGATAGTGAAGAATCAGTAAAACTCGGGCGGGATCAGGAATAGAACTTGAGACCTTTCAGTCTCAAGTCCTACCCTTCACTTCCCATGCCACTCCACCACAAGGTGGGGGCAAGAATCATCCTTTATGTTCGATTGCCACCATTGTTCATTTTCATCCATTGCAACTTGTGTTGTTTCGACGTATGTTTATGTTTTTGGAATCATAGAACAAAAATTCGAAAACCTGGTTACATTGGGTTTTGGAGCTTAAAATGTCAATTGAGAATTGGCATAGAGTGTAGACGGGGGGGGGGGGGGGGGGGGGGGGGTTTGACCTTAATTAGGAGGTTCAATTATGATATTCATCAAAAAAATCGGAGTTTTCATTGTCATTTGAGTGTGTGTGAGTTGATACATCACTACAAAAAACGGTTACATAACCGTTAGAAAGCCAGTTATAGCATTTGGGGGGTGGGGGGGGGGGGGGGGGGGGATAAGACTTACGTTTTTTTTTTTTTTTTTTTTTTTTTTTTTGATTTTTTGAACGATCAACTAAAGTATTGCCGGGTACTCTGTACGCGGCCCCCAATGGCCGAAAGGGGCCCCAGACGGCCTCTAGTCCGTACGGACAGAGCCCTTCGGCCCACCCGTCTCCTGTTCCAAGGAAAACCCGGCCCACAAACCCGCCCGAAGGCACGAAGGTAGTGAACCGGTAAAACCTGGAGGGATCAGGAGTCGAACCCATGACCACAAGGGTCAAGGGTCTCTCCATCACTTCCCAACCACCTACCCCACCACAAGACTTTTTTTTTGGAAGGTGTACTTCAGCGGTGAAACCAATCGATAGACAACCCTTCAACCCGAGTTCGAATCACTACCCACGCACCGGTGTCCACTTTGAAGTTATCTCAAACCGTTACAGGGAATTTTTTCGTGGTGTGCAGGATTCGAACTCAAGACCAAGCCCGGGCGGGAACCCTCCAAAGAGGTAAACCCTCCCACCTCTCCCCAGCTGGGCTGGAGGTCATTGGCCCCACCACAAGACTTACGGTTTTAATTGTTTTTTCTTAATGAGTAAATTAGATTATGAGTTTAACGAAAATGTAATTTTATTTTATTTTTGCAAGGGTACAAATAACACTATTACATAAACTTCAACATACTTTGTAATGGAAAGTTAATGTTAAATAGCAAACCTCTTATAAAATAAAAATTATATAACACAGTGTAGCTTTTAAAGTTAAGACCTCAAATATAACAACTTTATATTGTGTTTTATTTTATCATAGAATTATATGTACTAATATTTATCATTTAATAATATGTTTATTGTATTAAATCAAGATCAATTATTATCATACGAATAGTTGGTCATTTAACATTATGAATCTATCAATGTCTTTAAAATGAGCTCTTATTTAGGTTTTAGCTCAAGTTCAAGCTCGTTTAAACTATGGCATTCAAGTTTTTAGCGAGCTAATATCGAATAGTCATGGGCGTCTACATTAATTTTCACCGCTAGTTACGATTGACATGTCAAACCTATTTCATTACAACTCAATGTGATCTTTATTGCATGTTTAACCTTTTTTTTTAAATTGCTTCGACCCCATCCTAATACCTCATCTCTCAAATTATGGAAAAACTAAAGTAAGTTCCCCTATTTGTGGGTATATTTTAATGTAGTTATGTGCGGATAAAAGTATTATTCAATGATTATAGGTATAAGTATGTATGGGGAGTCCGATGTGGTTTTCTTAAGTGAACAAATTTTACGAATAAATGTGTATTTTAGTTAAAATTTCATGGACGAAGATGAGGTTTTGTTATCTTTTATTTTTAGCTATAATCTGAAGATTTAATTTTAAAGGGCCATGATATTCGGGGTGCTAAAGAAGTTAAAAGGCAAGTGGTTGAGAAGGTGTCTAAACTTGGCTTTCTTTTAATAATATCATCATAGCCATAATAAGGAACATTCGAGATTAACTAGTATTCTAGAACCTCCTATAGTATTTGACATCTTGCTACCGTCAAAATACGTGGATTAAATATTCAGGATCTAAAATCTTTTGTTTTGTGTTACCTGATTTTAAGTATTTAAATTTCGAAAGATAATAAAATTGCAATTCTAAGTACCATTAAAAATTTTAATTCTAATTAAATTCAATGATAAAAATTAGGACAAATAAGACCTATCAACATAAGATGGATCCGCACATACACAAAATAATAATAATAATAATAATAAAAATAAATAATGTAAAACTTGAACTCGAAATCGTGTAGACGTATAATCCTAAACACGGCATGAGTTTTTAAGGTTAACACGAGCACAACTCATTTAACTCAAAAATTCAATTACTTTTATATTAGTTATCTAAAATTACTATTTTAATTTTGATTTTTCTTTTTTCAAAATTTTATTATAAATATATATATATTTTACTTTAATTTATAATATAAAACACAAGTACAAAATTAAACACGTCATCATTGAACTAACACTGTCAACTCAAAACACAACCCATTTAGTTAAAGTGTTCACACCTTTAATCGCCACCGTTAGGGCTGCAAACGAACCGAACGAACACGAACAAGGCCTTGTTCGTTTTCGTTTGTTAAGAAAATTATGTGTTCATGAACACTTACCGAACGAGATTTTCTGTTCGTGTTTGTTTGTTAAGAAAACACTCATATTCATGTTCGTTTGTTAATTTTGTTCATGAACGCACACAAACATAAACAGACATTAATGAACACAAACAAGTGTTCATGAACGGAACCAAACATAAACGGACATATATTAACTTTTGAATAACATCGATTTCACGTACATTAAGATAAATAAAAATAAAAGAATACAAAAAAGTATAAAAATTAAAAACCTTACTAAACTATAGAACACAAACGAACACGTTACCGAACGTTCACGACCATAAACGAAAGAATGCGACCTCTGTTTATGTTCGTTCGTTTAACTAAACCAACAGAATTTTTTGTTCGTGTTCGTTCCTTTATTAAACGAACGAACACGAATGAACTTCCCGCCGAACGGTTCATAAACTGTTCGCTGAAAGTTCAGTTCGTTTGCAGCCCTAGTCACCGTAATTTATGTTAAGCTAATCTGATTAAAATTGATTCAAACATAAATAAATTAACCACAATTCCAAAAAAAAAAAAATGTACACAAATTCTCAACCCAATTAAAAACCCTTAAAATTATTACATATTTTTTTTAATGAAATTTATATACTTGTTTTATATTAAATTAAATTAAATTCATGTTAAAAGATTAAGTAAATAGATATACGATAATGTAAAAAAGGGAAAAGATATATGTAATGTAAATATTAATAATAATAATAATAATAATAATAAAAGATAAAAAAAAAGGATTTCTTTCGTAACAAGAAAGGATTCATATGCTTTTACTATATATCCCCACAACCCCTTACCCTAACCCTCACAAATCCCCAAAATAATCTCTCAATTTCTTCTTCGATCCAACACTCAATCGTCTTCAAACCATGAGTAATCAACCCGAATCATCTGACTCGTAAGCATTATTATTATTATTATTATTAATCTTTCATAATTCATCTTCAAATCTTGTATATCTTGAATCCTGATCTTGATATAAAGTTGCAACCTTTAATGTTATTATTATTATTATTTGCAGTAAGGGCACAAAGCGTGACTTCAGTACAGCGATTCTTGAAAGAAAGAAGGCTGCAAACAGACTTGTTGTTGATGAGGCTATTAATGATGATAACTCTGTTGTCGCTCTGCATCCTGAGACCATGGAAAAGCTTCAGCTTTTTAGAGGAGATACTATTCTCATTAAGGTACTTACTTTCTTGTTTTGTTGTTGTTGATTTGATCTGGGTATTTGTTGGTTTAGAGTATTGGTTTTGTTTTTGTTGTTTTTTGATTTAGGGTTTTGGATCTGAGAACTTGTTTATGTGGTTTTTTTGTTGATTTAGTTATAGGTTCATTGTTTAATATCTTTGGATTGGTTTGTTTGATGAATTTAGATTATCCCATTAGTTGGGAGATCAATTTTTTGTTCTGCTAGATTACATCGCTTTCGCTTATGGCTTTTACGATGTCAGCGATTGTTCCCGACACTCGTAATTGTTTAGAGAATGTCATTGATATTTATATCCATAAGATGAGTCTGTCTGTTGGGAAGTGAAAATTAACATAAGCTAACCCATGGTTTAAAAAAACGGGTGAGGCGTACGCTTCGAGGTGCGCCTCAAGGCGAAACTCTAAGAAAACGAGTCTGAGGCGCGCCTCATGGGGTTCAGATTGTACATACGCCTCTAAGGGCTGAGGCGCTAGGAAAATGTGCGCCTCAGGTGCGCCTCAGGTGGTTTAGGGTGTTTTTTATGTGTTTTTTTTTGGTGTAGACTTTTTGGGTCAATTATTTTATTTTTGGTGTGTGTTTAGGTCAAGTATTTTTTTTTTATAGACACGTAATTTTTATATTTATTTTTTTTACTACGCCTCGAGCTTACGCCTCGGTTCACCTCGAGGCTTACGCATCATGAGGCGAAGGGAAAACGCCTCGAGGCTCGTTTCCGTTCTTTTAAACTTTGAGCTAACCTAACCTAACCCCTTTGCTTTATTTTACTATTGAAATTGAAGCTAGGGTATTGGATCATTGATCGGCCTAAAAGCGGCTACGATATTATAAGTCTTTTTAATTGAATTGAGTCTGTAATACTGATTTGCTCTTAAGGGAGATGTTAATGTGACAAAAATCTTATTTGAAACATGTTCTTGGCATTGGTTGCTGACACACTATAATATCATCTACAGTTGTAGTTTTGTGTATAGTATATAAAGCTAAATAAATATGCATTTATAGTGAGGAATGTCTGCTAATTGCTAAAAATATACACTTTCTGAATGTGGTAAGGTAGGGTAAGTCATGTACAAATTTATCATCTGTCATTAATAATTAAGATAAATACGAAACCTTGATAGACTTGTATTAATATATGTAGAAAGTGGTTTGCTTTTTGTTTCACCTTAATGTGAAAGAAGTTGTTTCTTCTATTTTGCTTATCACAACATTTTATTTAAAATTATCGGACTTTTACTGTATTTCTTTTATCTACAGGGAAAGAAACGGAAGGACACTATTTGCATCGCTCTTGCTGATGACACCTGTGAAGAGCCAAAAATCAGAATGAACAAGGTTGTCAGGGCTAACCTACGTGTCCGTCTCGGTGATGTGGTCTCTGTTCATCAATGCCCTGATGTCAAGTATGGCAAAAGGGTGCATATCCTTCCAGTTGATGATACAATTGAAGGCGTTACTGGCAATCTCTTTGATGCGTATTTAAAACGTAAGCTTAATTTTAAAAACTATTTTGCAGATTAATTTATTGTGTTTATGTGCTGTTATAGTAATAATCGGTATGCATTGTTTTTTCAGCATACTTTTTGGAAGCATACAGGCCCGTGAGGAAAGGCGACTTTTTCCTCGTGAGGGGAGGAATGCGGTCTGTTGAGTTTAAAGTTATTGAAACTGATCCTGCAGAATACTGTGTAGTTGCACCCGATACTGAGATCTTCTGTGAAGGCGAGCCCATTAGAAGGGAGGATGAAGACCGCTTGGATGAAATCGGTTATGATGATGTCGGTGGGGTCCGCAAACAGATGGCACAAATCCGTGAGTTGGTGGAGTTGCCTTTAAGACATCCACAGCTTTTCAAGTCAATTGGGGTCAAACCACCCAAGGGAATTCTTCTTTACGGGCCTCCTGGGTCGGGTAAGACTTTGATAGCCAGGGCTGTTGCAAATGAAACTGGTGCCTTCTTCTTCTGTATAAACGGGCCAGAAATCATGTCAAAGATGGCTGGAGAAAGTGAGAGTAATCTCAGGAAAGCTTTTGAGGAAGCTGAGAAGAACGCTCCATCGATTATTTTCATCGATGAAATTGATTCGATTGCTCCCAAAAGAGATAAAACAAACGGAGAAGTTGAAAGAAGAATTGTCTCGCAGCTTTTGACTCTAATGGACGGGCTGAAATCACGGGCGCATGTTATTGTCATGGGTGCAACCAACCGTCCCAACAGCATTGACCCTGCCCTGAGGAGATTTGGCAGGTTTGACCGGGAAATCGATATCGGTGTTCCTGATGAAGTGGGCCGGCTTGAGGTGCTCCGCATTCATACCAAGAACATGAAGCTGGCTGAGGATGTGGACTTGGAAAAGATTTCCAAAGAGACGCATGGATATGTCGGGGCTGATCTGGCTGCTTTGTGTACTGAGTCAGCACTCCAGTGTATTCGTGAGAAGATGGATGTGATCGATTTGGAAGATGAGTCGATTGATGCTGAGATTCTTAACTCCATGGCGGTTACAAATGAGCATTTCCAAACTGCCCTTGGTACAAGTAACCCGTCTGCTCTTCGTGAAACTGTTGTTGAAGTTCCTAATGTTAGTTGGGAAGATATTGGTGGGCTTGAAAATGTTAAAAGAGAGCTCCAAGAGGTATTCTCACTTCCTGATCTTAGTTTGTTCTTTATGATTAGCGTCTCAAATATGATAAGTTATATTTTGAAAGTAATATAATATTATATTTCATCATTGTTTATTTTTGATAACTATTCATCATTGCTCTAAAGTTTATTAATCTGTCATGCAGACTGTACAATATCCAGTCGAACACCCTGAAAAGTTCGAGAAGTTTGGCATGTCACCATCTAAAGGAGTTCTGTTTTACGGGCCACCTGGGTGCGGTAAAACTCTTCTAGCTAAGGCTATAGCGAATGAATGCCAAGCTAACTTCATCAGCATCAAGGGTCCAGAATTGCTAACCATGTGGTTTGGTGAAAGTGAAGCTAATGTTCGTGAGATCTTCGATAAGGCCCGTGGCTCCGCCCCTTGTGTCTTGTTTTTTGATGAGCTGGACTCCATTGCTACCCAGGTCTGTTTTTATTTATTATTCGATTGTTCATAAGATTAGGATAAATTCTTAAAATTAATAGTATTTTTAACAATATGTTATGTTTTTCTTACAGAGAGGGAGCAGCCAAGGAGATGCAGGAGGTGCAGCTGATAGGGTTCTGAATCAGCTTTTGACTGAAATGGACGGGATGTCGGCTAAAAAGACTGTTTTCATTATCGGTGCAACTAACCGTCCTGACATCATTGATCCAGCTCTTTTGAGGCCTGGTCGTCTTGATCAGTTAATTTACATTCCTCTCCCTGATGAAGAGTCACGTTATTCGATCTTCAAATCAGCTTTAAGGAAGTCACCTGTTGCTAAGGACGTTGATCTTCACGCTCTTGCTAAGTACACTCAGGGATTCAGCGGTGCTGACATCACTGAAATCTGCCAGCGTGCGTGTAAATACGCCATCCGTGAGAACATTGAGAAGGTAAATTTAAAGACGTTAGAGGGTAGATTGGTAATTTGATCACAGCTCGATATGCTAATTGTGGGATGTGTTTTATTTCAGGATATTGAGAGGGAGAAGAGAAGGAGCGAGAACCCGGAGGCTATGGAGGAGGATGTGGAAGATGACGTGCCAGAGATCAAGGCGGCACATTTTGAAGAGTCGATGAAGTTTGCACGAAGAAGTGTTAGTGATGCTGACATACGCAAGTACCAGGCGTTTGCTCAGACACTGCAGCAGTCTAGAGGGTTTGGGTCTGAGTTTAGGTTCTCTGAGACTAGCGGTGCAGCCGCTAGTGCTGGCGGGTCAGACCCTTTTGCTGCTTCAGCAGGTGCGGCGGATGATGACGATTTATACAACTAGCTTTAAAGCACACTCGTCGTATCTTTTACTTTTGTAATTTATGTAAAACTTGATGCTTTTGCTTTACAAGACTTGATCCCCTTTGCGTTGGTGGAGAACGTTTCCAAAACGTTTCTTGAATTTATGGATTAACTTCGTAAATTTGTCTTTACCTTCTATTTTATAGTTTGTTTTACCATAAGTATTATTTGGTTTAACCTTGGACTAGGGATGAGCTTGGTACGGTACCGGTATGGTATCGGTATTTTAAGGTAAAATACCGATCTCGTACCGATACCGAAAATACCGAAACCGGAAACCTCTAAATGTGAGTACAGATACCGATACTGAACACCCTTGGTTCAGTACGGGATCGGTATCGGTTCGGTATTCGGTGCAATATGCTCATCCCTACTAGGGATGAGCTCGGGACGGGATCAGTACCGAACCGATACCGATCCCGACAATACCGATACCGAAAAGTCCAAAAACCTAATACCGATCCTGATACCGAACACATACGGTACGGTACCGGTATGGTATCGGTATTTTGCCTTAAAATACCGATACCGTACCGATCCCGTACCGATACCGATAATACCGAAACCGAAAATCCATAAATATGGATACCGATCCCGAAACCCCTCGGTTCGGTATCGGTTCGGTACGGTATCGGGATCGGGACGGGACGGGATCAGTATTCGGGCTTGAATGCTCATCCCTAATCCCTACCTTGGACCTCGGCCACCACTTGGTGAGAAGAGGTATATTAGCATCCATTAATGGAGTGAGACCCAAACCCTCATCTTGTTTTGGCTTTGCAAATCGTGTCACAACTGATCCCTTTACTTCTACTATTGACATTTTACACCCTTGTGTTTATAAAATTACTAAACAGACCATTTTAAAAAAATCAATTGGAAAATAAGAGTCTCAAAACAGTTCAAACACTTAAGGCATCTAGTGGCAACGCAGGATAGATGCGGTGTGGTCGGTGGTGGTTAGACGACGATTAGGTTGACAGCGACGGCGGTAATGGTAGTCGTACCACCGATCACCAGCATTGGCGGTTGGCGATGTTAGGCCATTTGGACTCATTCTAAGTTTGCTAATTTTACTAGTTCCAAATTGACTATGTAGGGGTATGTAAATGACCAAAATCAACCCAGTTAGCCAAGTGAATTGCCTAAATCAACCCATTTATTTTAGAATGGCCAAGTGTCCAACCTAAAATGACTGAACGACGCAAAACCACTAAAACTTGTCGCTCCGACCAACCAACCCATGAACGTGTTTGGTTTGGTTTATCTAACACTAAATCATAGCAAATCGTGTCTTAACAGGTTTAACAGGTGACTGACGACGCGAACACCACAAGTTCTAAACTTGAACACAATTTTTTTAACTACTTTATATCGCATGTTTATAACACGGTTATATGTTTTATGTGCCAACAAAGAGATTTGATGAATCATATCGTCCTAATTCTATATATTTTTTAAAAAAGTAAAATTCCACATAGTGTACTTTTTAGTTAACAGGTCTAATCGTGTCTTTAACGAGTTACCTATTGCCAGCCTTATTAGGAAATATTTGGCTAAACCATAAATGTACAAGTATACCTGAACATGATATAGCTACAAATTAAATGAACTTTATTAATAATAAGTGAACCAAACAAGGTCCATTGAACTATCAATAATGTCATAACAATGCTGATTTAAATAAAACATTTAAAAACCAGCATAAATCACCTTTAAAGAACCAAGCAACAGTGCTCTATACATGATGACATGATGATGTATGTTGATAATTCCTTTGCTATAAATTTTATGAATAGAATGTAAAATAAGTTAATTCATGGAACTGCAAACTCAATCCATCAATCCAGGTACGCCTGATGCCTGTGTTTAAAATTCCACCATCGTTTCTTTTTTCTGTATTCGGGTGGCGGCAACTCTGTGGAAATAATAATAAACACAGACCTATTAGTCAACTTGAAAACACATGTAAAATAAAATTGTTATAACTTCTCATCGGTTCGACATAAATGTTCACAAAGTTTAAAAGAACGGAAACGAGCCTCGAGGCGAACCGGGGCGTAAGCCCGAGGCGCAGTCAACAAATAAATATAAAAATTATGTATCTTATAAAAAAATAAAATCAATACCTAGAAAAGTCTAAAACATCAAAAACACACATCAAAAATAAATTAATTGACCCAAAAAGTCAAAAACACCAAAAAAAAAAAAAAAAAAAAACACACACACACACACATAAAAAACAACCTAAACCACCCGAGGCGCACATTTCTTAGCGCCTCAACCCTTAAAGGCGTATGTACAATCTAAACCCCATGAGGCGCGCCTCAGATTCGTTTTCTTAGCGTTTCGCCTTGAGGCGCGCCATACCCTTTTTAAACCATGAATGTTCATACAACTTTTTAATTGTTTTCAAAACAAGATATGACTGATAGATTTACTTAACTCTCAAATAAGTCGGGTTGGGTAATGGGTCAAAGCGGTGTGTATATATACATATTTAAAAATAAGACAATAAAAAATGAAGTTAAGTAGCATTATTTAACACATTAAATATGTAACATACCTCCTTCAGGATAAATCGAGTTGTAGTGCACCTCAGCCCAAAAGCTCAAGAAAATTACTGCAAAATATACAAAACTATTAGCACATATAAAGAAAATGCTAGTTATAACAGCATGAAAATAGATATCGACGATAAATATTTTTTTTTATTTATAAAGATAAAGATCAGAACATTACCCCGTTTTGATTTCAGCACTTTTGGAAGTATCTCAATCGAACACGTATCTTTAAATGAGGTCAGAACAAAAATTTTGACCCCATACTGCAAGAAAGATTTAAACTTGTTTAAAAAACGTTTGGTGTTTTAACTATTTTAAGCGATAAATAAGTCAACGGAGATGGACAACTTACAGAATCCGCAGCTGCCTGTAAGGTGACATGATCTCCCCACTCTCCACTCCTGTAATGGAAAATATATCTCAAGAAAATAAATTTTAAATTAAATAAAAAATTGCCGAAAAAGAAGTTGATGACATACTTGGAAATTCTTTTTAAGTAGTCACTGTATGCCATGGGGACATATCCTTCGTACATTTCTGGATGTGATTTAAGCTGATAGATTCGGTATAAGTAATATTATTAGATATCAGAAGTCAAAACACACAAATCCATATCAACCGAATATTCGAATAATATAAGATACAATGCGAAATAAGGATTACCTGATTAACCACTTGCCGTCTCACAAATTTATGATGCTCTGGTGAACGGTAAAACTGGTCTGACAGAGCACGGAACTGGAGAAAGAAAAACGACTTGTGAATTCTACAGTAACTATGTTAGGATCTAAAAAGCGGTTACAAATTATCACAGAAGTTTATGATTTTATAAATAAAAGTATAAAACTGACCTGACAGTTACCATCGCCTTGAACTTTAGATTCAATCAGGTTATACATCTGCAACCTGGAAACAAACAAGATTAAAAAAAAAAAAAATACACAATTATGCATGTATATAAATGTGTAATGACATAACATAACATCACATATTAATATCATAGCATAGACCATAGAAAAACAAATAAAAAAATGAACAGTTGTATGAACATAAGAGATGTGAAACCTGTCCAACAGCCTTTGATGATCAGACGTAGCTTCATCGACTGAAGGTATATCTCCATTAACTTTGGGGACATGCTGCATAATCATAACATAAGCCGTTATTAAAGTAAAATGTACATATTAACATAAGCAAGAATCTACATGAAAGAGTCAACAAAAGTGAGGCACAAATGAATTAAAAAAATTTAATCATTCCAAGAGTAAAACAAATGCGAAGATCGCTTACAAACTTGTAAAATTTGGCATGATCATATTTTACAAGCAACACATTCTTAAAAAAAAAAAAAAAAAAAAAAAAAAAAAAAAAAAATTAGTAATTATTTTTATTTTTTTCACTTACAGGAACAGGAACAATTTCATGTAATCTTTTGCCAACTTCTCCATCAAGCTCAGATTCATCTGTTATTTCAAGATTATATGAATATTCATCCCCATCACAAGATCGGTTTCCAGGGCTCGAACATGAACTTGATGGGCCCATTTCATCTGTTTCCGGTAACCTAGATTCATCACCTGCAAAACAAAAAAGTTTTATTTTACCAACTAATATTCTATGCAAATTTGTAAAAGATATGTAATTAGATATCAAAGAGATACTTACCATAGTAATAATTATCTGATGTCGGACCACCATACCACTCTTGACTATCAGTGGATGTTTGTAAACGATCCACTTCGTTGGATAATTCGTTTTCATCCGAAATTGAGAGATCCAATAGTTCGTGTTGAAGAGAATGAGCTAGCATTTCATCATTTTTCACATTGTTAAATTCGGTTTCTTGATAACTAGCTCCATTATACTGTTCGTGACTTATGTTCATGTCATGTTGGTTGCTATCACCATAATACGCAGAACTAAACATTTGATCTACGTTAAGGAGATCAAGACCCCATTTGACAACATCTGAATCTGGTTCACACATATTTCCACTCTAAGCCAAAATAGAATCGAATTTCCAACCCCAGATATATAATCTCTCCTTGAAATTCAAAACTGTTCCCAGAATTAAAAAAAAAAAAAAAAAAAAAAGCGAAAATGAATTAACAAATTATCATGGCTAAAAAAAAATATATAAAAACAAGCAATAAAAATATCTTGAAGAATGGTTCTTGTATACATATTTATTTCTAATTTAATGCTCATAGTACAACATCTATAGCAGGTTAGAAGCAATAACCTTTAATGGGTCAGCTTATGAATGTATCTAACCCTTAGTTTTAAAAAAGTGTGAAGCGCACAAAAGCGACGAGGTCTAAAACTGAGGCGCAAAGCGCAGAGCGCAAAAGCGGTGGGCTTTTCGTACACAAAGCGCAAGACGATTATATATTTTTTTCTATATATCATATAGGTTTTTAGCATCCTTACCCCAAAATATAGATATAAATAAGGTTTATATAGGATTTAACTTAAATGTATAACCTTTTTAGCTATATGTACAACACTTTGAAGCACAAAAACAACCCATGTACGAAAAGCGTTCCTGCGCTTTTTGTACACTGCGCGCCTTGAGTGGCATAAAGCGCATGGATCTGCGCCTCAGGTCGCCTCGCGCTTAAGCACGCCTAAGGCGCGCTTTTTGAAACCTAGATCTAACCGCCTATTATGGATGCGCAAAATCATTCTGCTTAAGATCAACCTTTGTTCCCAACCAGCAATAAACACTCGAACAACCATATTCAACAAACAGGAAAATATTTGAATCCACATCTGGCATTGACAATATACTCATCAAAACGAATTATACACCGCCTATGATGATTACCTACAACATCCAAAACTATGTGATCACCACCTCTCAAACTAGCTCACATCTAAATCATTATACACTATCTATATTAATCATTTAATCAGGAACCCTATAAAAATGTTAAAAGGCTGGATGACTGAATCCTCCCAACAATCTCTTGATGATTTTGATATAATTTTCCTCTATGTTCTAAAGTACCGAATACCAACTTGATACGTAAAACCGAGTTTTCCCAACTTCATGTTCCCAATTAACTCAAAAGGGCATATGAATGATCATACAAATACTTATCTTATACCTCAAATTTATTCAACAAATACAAGAAATGAACAATAATTACCTCCAAAATCATCAACTTCATAAAAAGATTGTGAAATCTAAAATCTTTATAACAATAATCCAAAAACCATGAGCAAAAATCACTAATTTCATCATTAATTCCAAAGCTCACAATATTAATATCTTTATATCTCTAAGGAAATAAATAAATAAAAAAAAAAACACCCATGAATGAATTAAACTAAAAGACACATACCCAAAACAAAGAAAAACTAAAAGTTATTAAAAACTTAAGCTTTAAGTAATCTTGAAATTTTCTTGAATTCATTTAAGATGCAAATAGATCACCAGAAAGAAAGAAAGAAAGAAATAATTGATTCAGTACAATTATGTAATCAAGAAAAAAAAAAGTAATAATAATAATAATAATAATGAGTAAGTACAGGTTTAATTTATTTACCATATGGGTGTCTGTCCGTATGTCTGTCTGACAGGCAATCAATCAGCTTCTGATTGGAGTAGAATCTAAATGCAATTCACCAACCGATATAAATATACCTATAGGTGTGTATGTATGTATGTATATATATACGTATAGAGAGAGAGAGAGAGAATGGAGATTGAAGATAACAATGATGAAAGAAGGAAGTAAGGAAGAAGGAAATGTGTTTGGGGAAGGATGGTATATATATATATACAGTTGCACGCCGTTATATTACTATCCTCCATTGTTGACGCCGTCTATGTATATTGTATACTAGGTTTGAGACCCGTGGGGACCCACGGTGCAAACCATAGTAAATAAAAAAATTATATGAAACTAAGAGTTGTATTGTTCAAGTTTACTGGCTACAAACGTAAAGTGTTAAAAATAACGGTTAGCCTGAAATTTGTTTTCTTATAAAAACGTCAAAGTGGATATTTTTTATAAGCCCTCAGTAACGTTAGTAATGAAAACCGATTAACTATTATGATCAGTACTCAACAAAAGTATAAAATTTTGAAAAAAATAACAAAGGTATGAATACATTGTGTTTTTGTAAATGACTTTTTATCATATTTTTTATTTTTAATGTAATTGTAATTAGTACATAACTTGTTTTATTGACAAAATGCAAGGCACTATTCAAAGCAAACAAAAAAAGTTTAAAATAATACTTTATTATTGAAGTTGTATATACATAACGTCCACAAAGATAACAAAAAAATTGCATAAAAATTACTCAAATTATTCATAAATCCTGAAAGACTTCTTTGTACACAACGTTTGATGTTTTGTTTGTCAATTCACCATTTTCATCTACTATAACAATCTTAAGTCCATCTCGACTTCTAACCCTTGAAAGCGCAACATACAACTGCCCGTGTGAAAAAACTGGATCCTTCAAATACAACCCAACTCTGGATAAGGATTGTCCTTGACTTTTGTTTATTGTCATTGCGAAAGAAACAGCAAGTGGAAATTGCCTTCTGTTAAATTTAAAAGGAATTTTCTTATCTGAGGGGGATAAAGTAATTCTTGGAATAAAAGTTCGCATTCCAATGTTACTTCCTGATATGATTTTCGCTTCAATGACACGTTTTCTCATTTTAACAACTTGTAACCTTGTTCCATTGCACAAACCGCTTTTCTGATCAATGTTTCTGAGTAACATTACGGGAACGCCAACTTTCAAAACCAAACGATGGTTTGGTATTCCAGAAAACTTAAGACCATTAAGGACATCAGGAGAAACTAATCTTTCATCAACCTGTTTGTTCACATCTTCAGACTGGCAAACACTATCCGAACTTAGATACTCAACTTCGTCACCCGGAAACATTGAAAGTAATATATCATTAATTTCATGAACAACTTTATTCTTCGGTGCCAATATAGCTCGATCTTGAAAATAAGTCGGAATGTGGATGTTATCCAAAAGTGAAGGATAAACAAAGGCTATCAAATCAGAAACAGGATCCGAAGATTGAGAAATAAGTAAGTCATCAGGTATCAAAATAACATCTTGATCATCACTTATTGTATCAACCTTTCCTTCTCCTATGTCCAGAAGCCAAGATGCAAACTTTTTAGTTTCCTCAATATCATAACTGCAGCTTCCAGAAAGCAACCTCATATTTTTTGTTAACTCTAAAACAGTGCATTTGTGCCAAATGTATGATGAACTTAAAGAGGCATTAACAATGTCATGCCTAGTTCCATTTGGTACAACTGGTAGAATTTGCCTAAAGTCACCCCCAAACACAACAACCTTTCCACTAAATAACAAATCAGACGACTCATCAGCATGTACACCAAATACATCTTTTAAACTTCGATCTAGTGCTTCAAAAGCATGTTTATGAGTCATGGGTGCTTCATCCCATATAATCAAGTCAGTTTGTTTAACCAGCTGTGCAACATCACTATTAGGTGGTATGAAGCACATAGAATCTTCAGTTAGGTTTATAGGAATACGAAACCTGGAATGTGCTGTCCTACCACCGGCCAATAGCAAAGAAGCGATACCACTCGAAGCTACATTCAAAACAATCTTTCTTTTACATCTTATGGATGAAGATAAAGTCTTCCATAGGAATGTTTTACCCGTACCACCGTAACCATAAACAAAAAAAACCCCTCCTTTTTTTTCCTCAACAGATTTAATTACACAATTATAAATATTTTTTTGTTCATCTGTTAAAGAAGAGAACTGAGAATCAAATTCTTCAACCAAACTGTTTGAGTCATAGCCCAACTCCTCACAAATAAGACGATTTTCTAATAATGATAGAAAATCATTCTCAGGATATGGCATACCTACGAAATGTCGTAGACTGCAACTATTACGCAATAAGAACTTCTCAATATCTAGCAAAGCTAAATTCTTAAGTTCGTCGTCTGAAAGGATCAAATCTGGGAAAAAAATGTCTTAGAATGGAATATATAGAATAAAATTAACAAATAAAATTAATAATTGAATATGTGGAACTATTAAAATTAGTATAATTTACATTCCTAATAATTATGAATCATTACAATTTAGTATATGCCCAAAAAATTCTAGAAAATCTATTTTAAAGTAATAATATATTAAAAAAAGTTAATACCTGGACAGTTTGAATCTATTCTTCTCTTGTGTAAAATGTCATCAGACAAATAATTCCATGTTTCCTCCCACACAATGTCAGGTCTTGACAAACTGTTGGACGCTAAAAGAGTTGCAAATAAGTTTCTTAGATAAGGACCAGAACCTGCAAAAGTCGTTTCCTTTATTGCTTCAACATATTCTGTATCATCATCTAGGAGTCCCATTGTGTAGCATGCATCCCTAAAAGATGATTGTACTTTCCCATCAACTTTAAGAATATCTTGAGACGATGTTGGTCCTTTAACCTTATTCAAAAGCATTCTCAAAAAATAAGCTTCGCCAACAGAAGCAGGAACTGAATGAATTCGACCAATTGACTTTATTCTTTGCCTAACCTCCCATTTTCGTTCTTGTGCTTTCCAAACATATTGTGAAGGGAATTGGATGTAAGTTAGTTGCCTTGCATTGGCATCAATTTTGTTGCGTTTCATCCAACCCAAAAACATAGAGGAAGCACAAGAGGGTTTATTGAGAACGTCGTCAATGTCTTGCGTAGGATCGAAAACAATTCTTTGTTCACCAGGTAGATGAAAAGGTAGTCTCATTACAGGAGGTGACCTGTAATGAATATCATATGAGAATATTCTCCATGAAGCCTCACACGCAGAAATATAACGACAATCATAAAATCCTTTGACTTCATCAACAACTTTGTCTTCACCGGGTACTTTCTTGCTTTCGACAAAATTAAGAGTAACTCTATCTGGACCCTTGTTAATGTATTTAAATAAATACTTAATGGATCCAGCTTGGTTACACCATTCAACGTTGATATGAGCCTGGTATCTTTTAAGAAGTGTCTTGTTATATGGAACAACATATCTGTTATCTAATTGCTCACCAGACTTTTCTACAAACGACCCATTATCTCTGCGTCTATAAACTGCATAACCTTCGGTATCAATAGAAGTCTCATTCTGGAAATTTTTTGGGAAGTTTTTTGAACATTTGTCATTGACCATACACGGACAACTCATGTTCAAAGGACCACAAGGACCGTGAATCATAAATTCACGTACAAGTTCATACAATTCTGCATCTTCATCTTTATTCGGTATCTCTGCTGAAATGAACTTGTCAATATGGTCAACTGTAGGAAGCTTATAACCAGCAGCCATAAACAAACAAATGTGTGCGTGTGGTAATCCACGTTTTTGAAACTCAACGGTATATACAGCTGCAAAAAAATACATACAACTGAACTTACAACTGAAAATACACGATTAGTTTAGATAGATGAGAGATTTGATTGCACATGAATCATGAAAAGGAATCGGTTATCATAGTGATAATAAAAAAATACATAGATTATTAACATATACCCCACAATATTAAGATAAGATCTGCAAATCATTGAAATAATCGAAAGGAATTAAAAAGTGAAGAAGATCTTACATATTGGTAAAGTGGTTTTTTGGGAGAAGATAAATGAAAAAGTGAAACAATTATGATTTAGGTAGGTATATAATGACACAGATTGTTGTTGGGCTGAAGCTCACATAATATAAACATGTAAATCGGGCCTATGCCGCTTAAAAAAATGTAAACCCAATATGTTATATAATATGTATGATATGTATGTTATATGGGATTGTGTTAGCAAGCTATTGGGCCGATCATTTTTCCTTGTATCACATACATATATTTCAGTAAAAAAATTGACTATATCTACATATTTATGTTACAATTTATTTAGTTTTAATTAGATATGAATCATACAAAAATAAAACTGAATATTATGTTTGATGAGTACATCCACCAATCTAGTTGTATCTATATTTACTCAACATAATATTGAAATGGATGAAAACATACTTATCAATCAAGCAAACGCATTTATTAAATATTAAGATCGTTATGAAACTTAATAAAAAGAGGAAACCATATCATGGTATAAAGAGAAAATAACAAAGTAGAAATTGTTCAAAATTATTAAAAAAACAAAACATAAAGCAATGAAACTCGTTGACCATAAGCATAGCAAACAAATCCTCTTCATTTTGGGTTTAGGAAGACGAGAGGCTCAACGTAATTTTAAGTTACTCCATACTACCACCACTTCCAATCTTAGTTGAAGGAGTTGGTGTGCTTTCATCATCAGAGATCGCGTCAATCAGTTTACGCTTAACCATTTGATACTTGGAACTGATAGAACATTGTTCTCCTTCAGCGTAAACTTTCTTATCAACAATGGAAATTGGCGTATCATTATCGCCTGTGTCAGATTCCTAAAAAAAATATAGTTACAAACATATATATCAGGATCATCAGTGATTGTGTATGAAAGAAAAAATGAGTAAAATGTATTACTATGAAAATATGTGTTTGTGAAAATGGTACCTTGGAAGCAGAAATAACATTAGACGGCATTGCTATGAGAGACGTGTGAAGTGATTCTGATTCAGCAGGCTGAAAAAAAAATGCAAAAACTTAGAAATGTAACAAAGTCTTACGTAAATAAAATTTGCAAAGTTATGTGAGATGGAATTCGAATATGTACCTGTCCTACATACAACTTTTTCTTAAGATGCGAGATAATTGTTGGATCATCAGTTATCTTAGTTACACCATAAACATCATATTTGTTGTTTAAATTGAAGCCAGAGACAAAGATTTTAAAAGCAAACTCTCTGTCTAACAAAGTCTTAATCTCTTCAGGATATTCAACTGTATCACCAACCTATATATATAAGGAATAACCAAATAGATAATTATTACAAAACCATAATTAAGGAATTATTAAAAATAATTGTATACTTAAAATCGGTTCCTAAAAATAAGGAATACCGTATTCAAATCAAGCAATTCAGAAGCACTTTTACTAATAAGTTGTGCAACGTCACGATGAAACAACGTAAGCGATACAGCACCATTAACGTCTTGCACACGAACCTGAATTTTAAACCTAGAAAAAAATTTGAAAAAAAAAACAACAAAAATTTATAACTAAGTTGGGTTGAAATGAAAGTAGATTTGTGAAAATTATAATAGATGTTAAAAATATATCCGACCTTGGTGTAGGGTCAACTTTTTTGGCACTACAACTATCATTCAAACACTCGTAAACCTTTTCTTCCTGGAAATCTGAACTTCCTTCACCAACTTGCTTGATTATATAATCAATACTACATTTTTTTGTGCATTTGGGGCATCCCATGTAGTACCAGCCAATTTCAGTAAACAGGTGTTTAATAGTACCCAATAATACCAGAGGCTGCGCCTGTATGAATATTATAGTTTGTTACCAAAATAAGATAGTATATGGTATACAAAGGAAATTAATATTAAAATAAAATTATAGTTTTAACTTCATTACAATTTATTATATTTAATTATAAATATCGTATTTAAGTATGAACATTATACTTACATCTTGAATCTCACAAATGTCGCCAATGTTACTAAAAGGAGTGTTATGGACAAATTCATCTTCATCAGAGCAAAACATAGAAGTTCCATATGGTTGAAGAGAAGAGGAAGGATTATCAGCGATTTTCTTACCCAACCTGAGAAAAATAATTACATACATACACATTACATATTTATTGAGACTGTTTATAAAGGTTGTGTAATTCGTATTTAAAAACCTAATAGTACATACCCTATTTTGTAGAGCTTTATATCTTCAATATCTCCATTTATGAAAAGTCGACTAACACGATCTCCAAAAGAGTTAGAAACATACGGTTTTCCTATATAAAAAAAAAATTAGGAAAAAATATTTTTTTATTTAATAAAAAAAATAATAGAGGTTAGAACTTAATATATAATGCAAAATATAATGAATGTATAAATATAATTATAACAATATATAAATAGATTAACATTATACAACCATTATAAAACTTCAAACGGCCAAACTGCATTATTATTATAAATTCTTTCTCTGTTTGATGAGTTGCAACATATTTAGACATCTCCATGGCATAACTATCCCACAACGTTAAATAGATGCGCAAGCCCCTTCACAAAAGTACAAATTATTTTAGTAAAAAATAAATAAAGAATTTATAAAGGTACGTAATTTTTTTTATATATAAAATGCAAAAAAAAAAAAAAAAAAAAAAATAATACATACTCGATATCTTGAACTTCCATTGTTAACCTCTTTTTATCAGCGACAACCTTTTTTTCTTTATCATCATTGCTAAAGAACTTGTTAACATGTCCAATAACATCTAAGATCAATTATAAAATAAACATTAATTAAAGATAAGTTATAAATTTACTGCGATTGTTTGGTTGTGATTAAAAAAAAACATTAAAACGAAAATATACCTATTGTAACATATTCATCAACATCCCTTTCCAGAATTCTTTGAAAGGGCACAAAAGAGAAACCAAAATCTGGACCTTGGAAACCATGATATTCGGAAACTTGAGTATTCATATTGAAGCAGAGTTTGTTTGAGTTTGGAGCATACTTGTATTTAGAAGAATTGACCCCAACTCCTGGGTTTATTATAATAAGAGAAGAATTTTCAATCAGAAACCTCTCGAATTTAAAAAACAACCGCTTAAATACATTGGCTTGAATCCTGTCACCCTGTTGATTATAAAAAAAAGAAGATAATTGATATACATTAAAATTAAAAGCATCACAATATAAAAAAATTAATGAAATTTAAAAATAATAGGATGTAAAAAAAAAAAAAACGTGTGGTTAAGTTTTACATTTTCATCACATAGGATCATTTCAATTGAGTACACATCATTAGGATTGCGACGATCGGGTAGACGCCAAACCCGAATAATCTTTAGCTTTAACGCCACACTGTTTCGGTTTACATGAATTTGGTTAACCATTGTAAACTCATTTGCATCTACAGCAGCCATTGATCTTGTTAACTGGAAAAAAATGATGTAAATAACAAAAGATGACTTCAATAACACAACAAATAAAAATCAAATCAAAATAACTTCGACATTATGTAATTAAATATGAGAAACAGATAGTAACCTAATAATATATCTTTGCGATTACTTAAAGTGGCTCCAACGTGTCTTATTACAATCGTATGTGAATTGGTTTGACTTCTTTATATAGTTATTGAATATAGCGAATAATAGGAAATGGATGTAATGGTGGGCGGTTAATTAGGATTTGAATTAGCATATATTTAAAGATTATAACATTATGTATTGATTCACTTAAGTCAAGGTCAATCATTTATTGATTAAATCGGTTTATCAAGCATTATATAGGTATTGATGTAGGAATTAAATCAATTCAATAATAACAAATAGATTAAAGAGTGGAGGGTAATTAGGAACCGAATTACGATTGAATACATTATTGTTATAAGTTTATGTATTGATTGAATTTAGTCAAAGTAAAGTATTCAAAGCAACACAGCCGTATGTTAAGCATTATAGTTAGTTGTAAGTTGTTTTGATCTATTCAATGTTATTTAACTAATGTTCTTTATATGTTATGTCAAGCATTATATAGGAATTCAATCAATTGAATAATAAAAATCGGATGAAAGAGTGGAGGGTAATTAGGATTCGACTTAGAATTGTTATTATTGTTATAACTTTATGTATCGATTGAATTTAATAAAAGTCAAGCATTGAAATAATTAATGGCGACTTTTAAGTATTATACCTAGTTGTGAATTGTTTTTTTTTATTGAATCAATGTTATTAAACTAAATGAATTTAGCGAATAATAGGAAATGGATGTAATGGTGGGCGGTTAATTAGCATTTGAATTAGCATATATTTAAAGGTTATAACATTATGTATTGATTCACTTTAGTCAAGGTCAATCATTTATTGATTATACCTACTTGTGAATTTTTTTTTATTTCTTCAATGTTATTAAACTAAATTAATGTATTGATTGCATTTAGTCAAAGTCAACATTGAAATAATTAATGGCGAATTTTAAGTATTATACCTAGTATTGATTTTTTTTTCCTCATGTTTTATCCAATGTTATTAAACTAAATGTTCTTTACATGTTATGTAAAGCATTATATATGTATTCAATTGATTCAATAATAAGAAATGGATGAAAGAGTGGAGGGTAATTAGCATTCGAATTAACTCTTATATATTATTGTTATAAATTAATGTATTGATTAAATTTAGTAAAAGTCAAGAATTTAAACCATTAAAGCCGAATTCATATGATTATACATATTTGTGATGTTATTTTTTTTTATCTGTTGGATGTTACTAAACTAAATGTTATTTACATGTTATGTAAAGCATAATATAGGTATGCAATCAATTCAACAATAAGGAATGGATGAAAGAGTGGAGGATAATTAGCATCCGAATTAGCTCTTATATATTATTGTTATAAATTAATTAATGTATTGAATAAATTTAGTCAAAGTCAAGAATTAAACCATTAAAGCCGAAATTAAAGTCTAATCATAAATTAATGTACTGATTACATTTAGTCAATGTCAAGCATTGAAATCATTAATGGCGAATTTAAAGTATTATAGCATAATCAAAGGTCAAAAGACATTTTTATAATCAGTAAAATTTATTTAAAATAAGTTAAAAAAGGAAATATAATAAAAATACATAAAAAAAACTAACAATAAACATACGAGTGTATGGAAATATGTGTTTAATGGAATGAACGAAAAATTACATTTAACAGGGATTAATTGATTTGTGAGAAATCAATAACTTCTTGTGTGTCAATCTTGGTAACAAAAAGCCTACGTTTATGCGAACACCATTTGAAAAGGCAGTAGTCTCCAATAGAAATACCTTCTGATTCATGAAAGCATTCGGAGCAATAAACTCAAATATCACGTAAAACATAGAGAAGCATAAATCATGTACAACTTTTGACCATCCATTTGTTAAGCAGAATTCATCATCTATAAATTCTAACAAAACAAACCAAGATTGACCATGGTATGTTGAAACTTTAATGTTGTTGTTTCGTAAGTTTTTAGATAACAAAAACCTGTTCATGGATTTAGGCAATGTCTGCACAAACACGTAAAAACAAACATTATAATAACAAATAAGGTTTTTTTACTTAAAAAATATTAGAAACGTCATACCAAAACTCGTGCGGAAGGGTCATGAATAACCTTGAAGAATTTGTCACCCTTGTGATAAGCCATATCGAAGTTATGTGTCCTACTGAAATCCTGTTCTTCGTATGCAAAAAACAAACTTTTGTTAGTATATACATAAAGTCACTCATACTAAAAACTGATTTTAATTATCTTCTTTTATGAAATCCGGTATTTTGTTTTTTTTTTTATATACTTGTTTCTTATATTCACACATACTCAAAACCGATTTCAATTGCAATCTGTTTATTAAAAAACACAATCATATATTCAATGATTAAAGCTGAGCAGAATTACTCGCATATCGATTACATTCAAAGCATAGAGTTGATTGTAAAAAGATTATCAAATGGTTTTAATAAAAAAAAAACGATTCTTTTTGGTTTAAACATAATCGAAAAACAATACGATTTGAAAGTTGTTTTAATAAGAACACGATTGTATTTATTATATATGTAAAATGGTTTGAAACATTTGCTTTACGGATTTCAAATGAATCAGAAAAGTCAACCGGAAATCTTGGATGTTTTGTAGCATGCCATTTAGATATAGGATTCACATTTCTGTTTGTAAAAAAATAAGGATTTAGATATAGGATTCACATTTCTGATTGTAAATAAATAAGGATACAATCTTATTGTTTTTATCTTTTATGTTAGATGATTGCAAACATTATGATGAAGAACATACCTTGCAAAAATGACAATGAGATAGAAAGGAGAAAGGAATTAGTAGGAGAGGAATGAGTAATGAGAAATGGATGTTGACAAAAGTAAATAAAAAGAGGTTTATATAGGTCTTAGTCTTGGAGCTCCATATAGTAGTTGGATCCTTCAAGACCCTCTAAAATGCTAGGGTTCAACCCTAGTGTTTTGGTTTATTATATAGATAGATTTTTCTTTAGTATTTCAAATTTAGTAATAACTAGCGTTAATCCCCGCGTTACGGTGGAGGTGCAAACCGTTAAAAAGGTAAGTTTTAAATGTATTATCAAACCCGTGTGTTGAGGGGTGATGGATCTGTGTTTTGCGGGAAGATTGTTAAACTGAACGAAAAGTGGATGTAAAAACGTTTAACTACGCACGCTTGCGATGTGTTAAGTGTTAACGCACAAAAAATAGAACATACGTAAAAGATAGAAAGAATAACTAAGTCGACTTGGGATCTGCACGTTACGGCATGACCATTAAATGGGAAAAATAGATCCAAAATGTGAGAAAAAAGTGGGGTTAGAAATAAAGAAACTTATGTAACAAAATTTATATGATAGAGCTAAGGAGGGGGGGGGGGGGTATAAGCACCTATGCAAAATTTACAACCAACAATGCAATACTAACTTGGAAATTAATATATAGTAAATTCGTGGTTTTATCACGGTGAGACTTTGGGCGATGAGCTTTGTTGGACGTTAAAAAAATAAAAAAATAATAATTATTGGGTACAAATATACAAGTATAAAAGCATGTCCTACGAAATCGGTTCAGTATTAAACATTTGTGATATCAGATTCCTGTACTCTTATGGTTAAAAATGGTTGCCCAACCCTTTGCGATGTGGTGGTAACTACGGGGCTGTTTGGTTGATTAAGTGCTGAATCATTAAGATGTCTGAATGGTTAAGATGCTCTGGATGATTAAGTGCTGAATGATTCAGCTATGCACCAAGTCTGAATAGTTCAGCTCTTAATCATTCCATTCAGAGCCTTTTTTTAGATTGAAACAACAGTCTGAATGCTGAACCATTTAGAGCTGAATAGTTCAGAGCCTCATTAAGAGGCTACCAAACAGGCCCTAACTTGGTGTATAACTTAAAGGTTATGGGTTCAAGGTTAGGATCAAATACACAATGAAAGAAAAATAGAAAGTCGTAGGAAGGGTATCAAACAGACTCCAATTGAACTCATTCAAGCGGCATTGGAACCGTTTTATCTAACCCTACAATCTTAGTTTTTAGGTTTTCATTTTTTTGGATTTTTAGTTTGTAGTTTGTAGAATTTGTGCTATATTTTTGTGTCTTTTATGTAGCATTGTGTCTTTTTTTTTTTTCATAATTGTGTCATTTTTGCAATTCATTGTGTCATTTTTCTTCAACATTGTGTTATTTTGTGACTCATTGTATCATATTTCGTGATCTATTTTTTTTTTGTATCCTTCTCACTCTTCTCATTTTTATTATACTGTGTAAGATAACATGGCCCTATGAGTTTAATACCCACTAATAACTAACTTGGAGGAATTTAGCCGTTAAAATAAATTAAACATGTTCTCTGAAAAATATGAAGGTTTTTTACCTATAGTCTATGATAATATATATATATATATATATATATATTACAATGATGAATTTTGATTGCAACCAAACCGAATCTAGCAAGATTAATGGCCACAAAACTTTTTTTTGAACGGCAAACTGCAAATTTCATTCCATCCAAATTATTTACACAGACTAGACTAATAAGGTACTAGACTAGTCTAACATTACAACCCCATATCACACATAACACCTATCCAAGGAAACACATATTAATGACAATCAAAGTTCAACCATCTTTCCCAGGTCCAATCTCCTTTGATCCAATGTTTAACCCAAGTGTAGGTGATAGACTGTAGTTCGGCAAATGCAGCAGCAGCATCATTAACTCTTTTACCAGCAAAAATGAGGTCGTTCCGCGCCTTCCAAGTTATCCAACAAGCCGCAATAATGACCTGCCTCAAGCCGCAATAATGGCCACAAAACTATAGGCAACAAATAAAATACACCAAGTTCGATACGTTTTTGACCCACAAAAAACTTAGGGATTTATATCTTCAACCAACATAAAAATCGGCAACTTTCTTCCTTGAAAATTAGCTTTATTTCTGGCTCTCCGTATCTCCCATATTTATGAATCTGATTGAAGACAACCCTAACTTTAAAGCCCATATTTAACAAAACAATGCAAGAATACAATATATACATGTTTTTTTTTGAACGGCAAGTGGTGTAACCGATGGAGCTCCGGCTAACACCCTGGGCTAGCCTGTACAGATTACCCATTCCACCTGGATTGAGGATCTCCCCAGATGGAACCCCCACAATATATACATGTATTTAAAAACTAGAGCATAATATGTATGTAGAAAAAAAAAACGAAGTAAATTCTTATCGAAACGACAATAAAAGAAGTTAATAAATTTAGAAATGAAATTAGCAAAAGCTTGAAGTGTTGACTAGCCAATCAAGTGGGGCGAGGTCACCTCATCAGTGTCATTGATTTTTGTCCATTGTTGGTGATCCATTTGGATAGGTCATAGGATGATGGTGTCTAGGATGGGAGTAACCAAATTACCATAGAATATTTAGTGGTTTTGGTGTTATCAATTTATGTGTTGACATAATTTGATTTGCAAATTAAGATCCAAAGAACTTATGTTAGGTCAAGATGAAAGTAATTAGGAGATATGTACTACTACATGTAGCATAGCTATATCAAGTAGGAAATGTAATTTTTTTTTCTTCTGAATGTAACTTGCATGTCTACAAGCTATATTAATGTAATTTGTCAGTTATGAGTGTGTGTGAGTATATATGCCTTTAAAAAATCATAACTGAATGCTTATATAAATTTATTTGAATGAATATATTTTTAACATGACTAATAATTGCCAACATTTAAAGTTTTAAGATAGTAAAAAGTCAATTTAAAGGTCTAAATTCAAATGAGTGTACTTTTCCTTATATTCAAGATTTAACTTGAATGTAGCAATAGGGACCTCTTAAGATTTTTTTTAGGCATAAGACTAATTGACAACAATAAAGGCATAGTTAATGTTGCACCTACTTTAACTTAAAAAATGTTGATTAATATACACATGCGCGTATTTAGACTTTATTTCTGATGTTATTTTTACTTATAACTTAAGAATTGTTGTTACTTGTCTTGTGGTTTTTGCTCGTTGTATGAGGACCATCTAGAAAAATATATATTGCATTACATAATATTAATACCATACACTAGTCACACAGTTAACCTTAATTGTTATAATTTGTCTTTAAACAAATTATAGTGATCATCAAGGAAATATATTACATAATATTAATACAATATACTAGTCACACTTTAACCTTAATTGTTATGATTTGTTTTTAAACATTCTTAAATAACAACTTTTTTTTGAGCAATGATTCTAACGATTATGAGAACTATCAACAAAAAGTTCCTAATAATTAATTTTGATATTATAAAAATAGGCAAATGTCATATAGTAGTATTACTATTCACTACTCTTACTAAAAGTTAGTGTCATGGTGGTTGTTTTACGGATATTTCTGTTAAGATTATCTGCTACATATATAACTATCAATCACGATATGAATTCACTTAAATTTAATTACAAGTAGGTATCTTATTCTTTAGAAACTAAACTAGTCAGGTTCCCGCGCGTTGCACTGCAGCAGGAAACAACACTTAGTTAACATATGCATTGTGTGTTGTATTTTAAGCAATTATATCGTAAAACTTAAATTTAAGATGTCAATAAAAAATGTATTACAATATATTATAGATTATTTCGGTTCATTTTTGTTTGTTTTCGTTTCGGTTATTACTTAACTATAACATAACATTTTTAAATTAAAAAAAAAAAAACCTATAGCAATAATATACTCAAATTAAAGAGAAAAAAATGTTCGTTTATACGGTGTAATAATATTAGGAAAATACTAACGTATAAAAAAAATTATGAACGTTTAAAAATCATGGGGGTAGTTGGTTAAAATAAGGGTGAAAAGTGTAATTGTTATTAAATAAACAAAAGTTGATGGGGAAAATGTGTAAGTATTATATAAAAAACATATTTGCCCCAAGTAGTTAACATATGCATTGTGTGTTGTACTATAAGGAATTATGCTTGTAAAACTTAAATTTTAAGAAGTTCCTGTGAAATGTATTATAATATAGTATAGATATAGATATATGCAATATAAAATCTTTTTATTAAAAACTATTTTAAATTGTTCATATTTAGAACAAACCTACTAAAATATATTTGGTAGATTGGTCATTGATCCTTGGTGTCCTTTTTGTCACCCTTCCACCATTTCCCGCTCGTGATTTCCGCGTCGTCGAGGTGCTTTATTTGACCCCCAAAAAATCCACCTATACATTATATATATCTCTATGTTTTAAATTATTTATGTATGTTTTAAGTTGATAAATTTGTTCACACTATTCACAAAACAGTTAGACTGACTAGACCGTCCAATGGAAGCAAATAAGTCAGTCTAGCGAGTTTGAGATGTATACAAGTTTGTTTTTCGATTTGATTTGAAACTTGGTAGTGTAAACTGAATTGAAGATTCAACATGTTTTATATATAGTTATACTTATAGGGTATGGATAAGAGAACAAACCTCTATTTGAGAACTGAGAGAACCATTGTAGACCATAAATTGCTTTAATCGCATGTTTTTATGCAAGATTTTTTTTTTTCATTTATACATATGTGTATATAGCAATTATACATATGTGTATATTACATTTTCAGCTATACATAGGTGTATATTTCAGTTATACATATGTGTATATTGCATTATACATACGTGTATATTGAAAAAAAAAAATTCCTGCATAAAAAGCAACGATTAAAGCAAAAAAAAAAAAAAATTGCCTTATAGAAATGTGTGGTCCAAAATGGTTCTCTCAGTTCTCAATGTGGCCAAAGGTTCTCATTTAAACAAATTCATATAGCTCTATATATTATACACTGCAATTGTCGATTTTGAGTATGCCGTTGGGACGTACATATTTTTAATTTTACTCAAACTGAGTTGTGAATAATAATGTACAAATGTTCAAAATATAGATGTACATGCATCTAAGCCAACTGCCCCATTTAGTTTTTTTATGAACATCAATACCAGTTTTCTAAACTGCTATGGTTTTCAATCAATGTAAAGCATATATTCATCGAATGACTATCAGTATCTTACCGATATTGTAACAAACTAAACTGATACCAAACGAATGTCTGCAACACCACACAGGAAATCCCACTAGTTTCTAATATTCATAAACAATACTTTTAAATGTTAGAATTTTCAACGCTTTGAAAATTCAAATAAGACATGTTTTAATTTTCAAAACTGTTAAAGACCAAGCATACAGGTTTGACCAACGCTTTGCAGCATGAACCGGCCGGTTTGGCCCAGACATTGCATGACAAAATCAACAAATACTAGCTGAACCAATGTACAACCAAGCGATGCGCACACCGCGACCAATGTACAACACACAATGCACCATGGATAGACTCACTTAACTTCCTATAATGCACACAGACTACACAAGTTCACAACACATACACACACAAAAAAAACCTACAGAAAGTTAACAAATCCGCCTTTTCTAACCCGATCGATAGGGGCAATATCGTCATTTACTACCATACGCTGCAAAACCGATTCCCGACTGTTCAGAATCACCATAATGCCAATAACTTTGGCCAGCGGATTGAAGGAAAACAACCGGATTCCGTAGGTTGAACATCTTTAGGAGACTCTTTCTCAGCTTTCGTTTTTGTGTCCTCGTCCGCCTTTTTACTCTGTACACGCTCCACGAAAACTTTCTTCGGCTCGATAGCAACAACTGGGCCGAGACTTCTGTGGGGTGCCGGACTGGTTCCTTGTGACGGCCCCCCAATGAGTTGGTTAAGCATTTCTAGGACCTCACTCATCTTTGGCCTTGCTCTCGGGTTTCTAGACAAACACCTATTGGCTATTATTGACAACTTTTGTGCTGATTTCATCGAGTATTTACCCTCGAGTCTTGTATCGATTATTATCCGGAACTTTTTGGAATCTAGGTACGGTTTTACCCATTCTAGAAGCTTCTGCTCGTTCTTGGGTCGGTTTTTATCTAGTGGACGCCTACCCGTGATAAGTTCATATAGAAAGACCCCATAGCTCCATACATCGCTTTTGGATGTAAGATGACCGGTTTGGATGTATTCTGGAGCGGCGTATCCCATGGTTCCTACTACCGCAGTAGAGACATGCGTGAGCCCTTCTTGAGGACCTAACCGAGCCATTCCAAAATCTGAAAGCTTAGCATTCCAATTCTCGTCTAATAAAATGTTAGATGACTTGAAATCTCTAAATATAATCTACAAAAAAAAAAAAAAAAAAAAAAAAAATTATTAATAATTATTGTAAAACATACACATTACTAAAACCGGATTTTGAAAGTGTATTCGAACGTTAAAATACCTGAAAAAACATATCCTCGTGTAAATATGTCAACCCACGAGCAGCATCTTGAGCCACTTTGAGTCTCATGGTCCATGAGAGAGGTGAACCGGACCTTGAACATAGATGGTCCTCCACGCTTCCATTAGGCATATACTCATAGACTAAAAGCCGTTGCATTCCTCTTTCGTCGTCTTCTGCACAATAACCAATTAACTTTACAAGGTTTGGGTGCTCAACCACTCCTAGAACGTTCACTTCGGTTACCCACTCTTTGTGCCCCTATTGCGATATAATAACGAATATCAAGAAAGCTCATAGACATATGGCATTTTAGGTATATTTCAGATATGTGACAAAAAAATTAAACATTTTTTCTTGAAACTGAAACAAACGAACCCGGTGACCACAAGTCAACGTAAGACCTTGGTTTTAAAAAGCGCGAAGCGCACTAAAGCGACGAGGTCCAAAACCGAGGCGCAAAGCGCAAAAGCGGTGGGATTTTTGTACGCGAAGCGCAAGACGATTATATAATTTTTTTTATATATGCTATAGGTTGTTAGCATCATTTACCCAAAATATAGATACAAATAAGGTTTATACATGATTTAACAACCTTTTAGCTACATATATAACAATTTTAAGCATAAAAACACCTCCCGTACAAAAAGCGCGCGCCTCTGGGGATTTTTTTGACAAAAAATCGCGCTTTTCCTGCGCTTCTTGTACAAGGTGCGCCTAGGGTTACATAAGGCGCAAATCCTGGCGCCTCAGTGCGCTGTGCGCCTCGCGCTTAAGCGTGCTTTTTAAAACACAGCGTAAGACTGGGAACAGAATTTCATCAACAGTCAGAAAATCGAAAGCGATTATGAATTAAAGTTGACAATCTAAAAGTCAAAACCTAGGGAAAAAAAAGCTTACCTGTAATCCTGTTCGGCCCAACTGTTTAACAGCAACTTCTAACCGTTTACTAGGATCTCTAGGGTTCTTAATGAGACCCGTGTAGACACACCCAAACCCACCCTCACCAATCATTGCTGACCGGCTAAAGCTCTTTGTAGCCGCCTTGAGTTCAGAAAATGTGAAAACTCTAAGATTACTCGGTTTTTGTGAAAAGCTAGGAAAACTTGTGCTAGCATTTGAATCTATGCTATGACCCGACACGTTTAGCGAGGTCAGTTCTGATCCAGACCGTCGATTATCAGTATCTGTGAATAGCGAACTTGATGACCGAACAGATTTTGTCGGAGTTTTTGACTGTTCACCCTGTTTTTCACTGTAAGATGACCCAAAACACTTCATAGCTTCCTAATTTGATCTTCCAAACTACCAAACTGATATAAAAATTGAAATCAGCATAATATTTATTTGGAACAAAAATAGTAAAAAAAATAAAAAAAATTCAAAAGCTACTAGGGTCCTGCTGCTCTATCATATGGGATAGAGAAAGGTTATTTATTTATTTATTATTATTATTATTATTATTATTATTATTATTATTATTATTATTTTGAGAAAAAATAATAAAAAGAATGCATACAAATTAGGGTTTTTTTTCCTGAAGCACAAACCACATCTACCTGATGCAATTCCAATATGTCATTAAAGAATGCATACAAATTAGGGCTTTTAGTTTCTTTTTAACAAACATGTAATCAAGCATGCTAAATTGCAAATAACATATCATATAATCTACAAGAAGATTGGTTGTGATCAAGATAGAACTTAAAGCAGGCATCTTGAAACATTCAAACACTTATATTGTTCTATAACCCTATATTTTTATCAAGATTCTAACACAATCATATCAAAGATTCAAACTTTACAATAAATATGAGCAACCCAGATCAAATAAATAACAAATCAATCATACCCATGTGAAAAAACTTCAAAAAAATGATGATAAAAATAAAAAGTAGTCACCTTTATGCAGCTAAAGATCAATATATGTGCAAAAGATTATCTGTCCACAAAGATAAGAAGAAAAGGAGGCACATAATGATGAGAAAGATGAAGTGTTATGGGAAAGAAAATGAAGAAAAAATGAAAGACTAACTACCAAAAGAAGCTAAAGAAAGAAATAATGTTATTAATGGTAAGCACATGATGATCAGGTTGTAGTGTGAATGGGGTTTATGAGGAGTTTGAATTGGATACAAATTGTGAGTAGAGTAGGGTGGCGTAAGATATTGGTTATTGAAGTCAACTAGGGAGAAATAATAGGCAGAAAGATAATGACGACGAAAAAACCGTCGTGCGGGAATCGAACTCAGAACCAAATGGTCTTTAAAAGATGTGTTCTTTGTGGGTATGCGGATGAAACGGTTAACCTCTTATTGGTTACTTGTCTTGCTGCGAGAACGATTTGATGGGCGGTGGGATTGTGGGTGGAAGCTTCGGGTTTGGCTTTGGTCAATTCGGTTCGAGAAATGGTGTCAAAGAGCAAAATTTGTTAAAATGATGTACACATGATTCAATTTATTAACCAAAAGGATAACAATGTTCTAATGGGTCAAGTTAAACAAGTAGGTTATATTATTAAGACTTGAACATGTTGCATAAGATTTATGCAGGTATGAAGGTTGATCATGGTGCTAGATTACATGGGTCAAGATGCTGAGTAGATGTTGCCGAGTAGATATGCTATGATGTGTACGAGTTACCAGTTGATCAGGAAGTCTACGAGTGTTCGTGTATGTTTTAATATTGGGCTCAGTATGCATGGATGGTCAAGCCCATTTCTGTATGATTTAAGATTGGGTCCAAATCTCTTAAAGTTATATGGCCCATTATCAAGCCCATCTCGTCCAGCCCATCTCAGTAATATGTTTATAATCAGTGGTCAAGATTGTTTGTGTTTTCTCTCAACGGTGTAGATCATTTCTACACGGATCCCGAGCTTACTTCATCTGATGGACTATATAATACGCTCTGATCGTTCATTCTAGGGTTACGAGTATTTGAGAGATCAGATTATTGTTTTACTTTCTTTGTACTTCATCTCTTATCATTTAGGGTTTGATTAAATCAGTGAACATCTTGTTCCTGATTATTGTTCTGTAATCTTTCCTTTGTTTGTTGTTGATAGTGGTCTGATGACCAGAGAGATCTTGTGAGGTAGAAAGTTAGTCTGTTCTTGTTTTCTTTAGGTGTATTCTTTGATATTCTGAGTTAATAATATCTAGTAATCTTTTGATATCATGTTTTTGACATGGTATCAGAGCCATAGATTCTAGATCTGACTCTGTTATTGATGATTTGGGGATTTATCTGGATCTAGTTGTAGATCTAAGGGTTGTTCTTCCGCTGGTGCTTAAAGAAGTTCGTGGATCTGGATCTAACTGGTGACTGCTGGATTGTGGCATTACTGGTTTATTTTTTCTTTTGCTCTCTGATACTTAACCCTAAGTGAAGGTTAAGTATTACGAGTTTGTGGCGAACCCTAACTTGGGAAAACCCCTCGGTGAGATCGTTCCATTCTCGTTTACATTTGTTGTTGTGTCTAGGAGCACTGTCCGGGTTAGGTGGACCGGAGTTGGCTCAATATTTCATTGATATTGTGTGTGTCTGTCTGTCTAGGTCTAGAGGCTCCCGTGTTAAGACCTGCGGTGGGGCCCTTGAGAGGAACCACTGATCTGGATCACTGACTCGGCTTCGCCTGTGTTGTCTGATTAGTTTTGGTCTAATTGATTGTTGCTATTTGTTCTTGTTCTTGTTGCTGTGCTTTGACCTTGTGTGATTGATTGTTGGTTGACTGCTTGTTGTATTGTTTCTTTGACTAAAAATGGGTGATAATGTGGTTCCTACTGGTGGAGGGGCTATAGTAAACCCTAATGAAACATTGATAAGTAAATTAGATGCTAGTGATCCGTTGTATCTACATCCCTCTGATTCTAGCAATCTAACAATAATAAATATCAAACTTAAAGGATCAGAAAATTATTCTGTTTGGTCAAATGCTTTAATATTGGCTTTACAAGTCAAGAATAAATGGGGTTTTATTGACAAAACTTGTATTAAATCTGAGACTAATGACATTCTTGCTAGACAGTGGGATAGATGTAACTCTATTGTGCTGACATGGATCCTCAATTCTGTTAGTGAGGATCTGTACATGGGTCATGTGTTTTCTAAGTCAGCCAGTGATGTGTGGTCTGAACTTAAGGAAACATATGACAAGGTTGATGGTTCTATTGTGTTTGATTTGTATCAAAGAATAAACTCATTTAATCAAAATGGTATGACTGTTGCTGAATATTATCATAAACTAAACATAATGTGGAAACAACTTGATCAGATTTTACAATTACCTGCATGTACATGTAATGCTGCTAGAGAATTTAATAATTTTAGTAGTATGATCAAGTTAATGCAATTTCTTATGGGGCTTGACAGTGTGTATCAACCTGTTAGGACAAGTTTGTTGATTAAAGAAGTGTTACCAACTGTTAAAGAGGCTTTTTCAATAGTGTCTAGGGAAGAGTCCCATAGGAATTCAACTGGTAATTCTAAAAAGGGACAATCTGTTAGTTTTTTTACTAAAACAAATCAGTTTTCTGACACTAGTAAAAGGAATGATAAAACAGTAGGTCAAACAGGTCAATGTACTCACTGTAACAAGCCTGGACATTCTGCTGACAAGTGTTTTCAGTTAATTGGATATCCCCCATGGGCTAAAGCCAGGGGGATGCACAATAAGAAAGCAAATGTCAATAATGTTAGTAGTGATAAACCTGATATTCAGTTGTCTTCTTTGACAAGTGAGCAGGTGTCTAAGCTCTTAAGTTTGATCTCTGATAAGAGTGTAGACCCTCCTCAGAGTCATAATGTGTCAGGTAGCATGTTTACCCATCCTTTTTGTGCCAATGCACATGTTAAACCTATTTTTTGCTTTAATGTTGCTGGGAATAAGGTTAGGGTGGGTTGGATTATAGATTCAGGTGCAAACCAACATATGGTAACCAGTGAACATGAGCTATCTGACTACATTGATGTTTCTGATTTAAACATACAAGTTAAACACCCTAATGGAACAAATGCTTTGGTAACTAAAATTGGAACATTAAAACTTGGTAATAATGTTGTGTTACAAGATGTCTTTGTTGTACCTGAATACTGTGTTAATCTAATTTCTGTACACAAACTTGTAAAAGATAACCACCTGTTTGTTGGTTTTGATGAACATAATTGCTATATTCAGGATTTGTCAACAAAGAAAACCCTGGTGACTGGTAGTCAACTTGAGGGTTTGTATTTTTGTGGAGGATCATATGTGTGTAATAAGGTTGGTCTCTCTAATAAGAACTTTGATCTTTGGCATGCTAGGTTAGGTCATCCTGCTGATGTGGTCATTCAAAAGTTAGAGTCTATAGTGGGAACTATTGGTTCTAAAGGGTCTGAGTTGCCATGTGACATATGTCACAAAGCAAAACAGCACAGGGAACCATTCCCATTAAGTGAGCACAAGTCTTTAGCAGTAGGAGATCTAATTCACCTAGATGTATGGGGACCATATAGGGTTCCAAGTAGGGAAGGTTTTAGGTATTTCTTGACAATTGTTGATGACTATTCCAGGTCTGTGTGGGTGTGTTTTATGAAGCATAAGTCTGAAGTATTTGAAAATATACAAGAATTTGTTAATATAATTAAGACTCAGTTTAGTAAAACTGTTAAGTGTCTTAGAAGTGACAATGGTCTAGAGTTTGTTAACAATCAGATGTCAAATTTTTGTAAAAATTTGGGAATATTTCATCAAACTACTTGTGCTTACACACCTCAACAGAATGGAATAGTAGAAAGGAAACATAGACATTTATTAAATGTAACTAGGTCTTTGCTTTTCCAGAGCAATTTACCTGTTAGGTTCTGGACTGAATGTGTGTTGACTGCTGTCTATTTGATTAATAGGACCCCTTCTTCAGTTTTGGATGGCAAGACCCCTTATGAGCTTATGTTTGGTTTTGAACCCTTCCTAGGTCACTTAAAAGTTTTTGGGTGTTTGTGTTTCTCAACTGTTTTAAATGAATCTAACAAATTAAGTGAAAGAGCTGAAAAATGTGTTTTCATTGGATACTCAAATGAGAAAAAAGGATATAAGGTTTATAGTCTAGAGTCAAAAACCATTTCATATTCTAGAGATGTAAAATTTTATGAAACAATATTTCCTTTTAAAGAAAAAGAAGTTTTCCAAAGATTCAATGATAATAATAATGTTAGTGTAGATTCTTTAAATTTTTTCAATGATTATGATTTAGAAACACAAACACACAATTACCCTGAAGAGCCCAATGATGAAGGAAGGGGCTCAGGTAACAATGATTCAGGGACACATGAAGCACAGCAGTCCACTCTTGATAGTACTCAGACAAGTGGTTCTTTAGAATCCCAAGGTCTTGATGGAACCAAGAGTGATGACAAGGCTGGTCATGTGAGGACTGAAGGTGAAAATACTTCTAGTTCTGAGGGCAATGATTCAATGTTACAAAGTGTTAGAAGAAGCTCTAGGGGTTCTGTTATGCCTAAGAAACTTGATGATTTTGTCATAGAAGGGAAGGTTAAGTATGGAATAGAGAAATCTGTTAACTATGCTAGTCTTACATGTGAAAGTAAAGCATTTGCTAGTATTTTAAATAAAACTGTTGAACCTAAAAGTTTTAAACATGCTGTGCATGACCCAAATTGGGTCAATGCAATGAATGAAGAAATAGAGGCTTTGAATAGGAACAATACTTGGTCTTTGGTAGATCTTCCTAAAGGCAGAAGCCTTGTAGGGTGTAAATGGATCTATAAGATCAAGTATAGGTCTAGTGGTGAGATAGAGAGATTCAAAGCTAGGTTAGTTGCTAAGGGTTATAGTCAAAAGGAGGGAATTGATTTTGATGAAACATTCTCTCCTGTGGTGAAGTTTGTGACTGTTAAAACAGTTATGTCTATTGCTGTCCAAAACAGCTGGAAATTATTTCAATTAGACATAAATAATGCATTTTTATATGGTGAATTAAATGAGGATGTTTATATGAGTTTACCAGAGGGCTATTTTTCTGAAAATGAGACCAAAGTCTGTAAACTAAACAAATCATTGTATGGGCTGAAACAGGCCCCTAGAATGTGGAATGAGAAGCTTGTAAGTGTATTGGTTGATTTAGGATTTACACAAAGCAAGTGTGATTATTCCCTGTTTGTTAAAACTTCTAAGTGTACTACTGTTTTACTACTTGTGTATGTAGATGACATAGTGTTAACTGGTGATAGTATAAATGAAATAAATGAGGTTAAACTTTGTTTAAAAGAAAAATTCCTTATTAAAGATCTAGGGGAGTTAAAATACTTCTTGGGACTAGAAGTTGTTCCTACTAAGGATAGCTTATGCCTGTCCCAAAGAAAGTATTGCATGGATTTGCTAATTGAGTATGGCATGTTAGGGTGCAAACCAGTTAGCAATCCATTAGAACCAAATCATATCTTAACAAATTCCAGTAATGATCATCCTGAAAAGTTAACTAACATAACTGGTTATCAACAGTTAGTGGGAAAGTTGATATATCTGTCTCATACCAGACCAGATATAGCTTATGCTGTGCATTACTTAAGCCAGTTTATGCACAGTCCCACTGTTAGTCATTCTAGGATTGCATTAAGGTTGTTAAGATATTTAAAGTTGGCTCCTGGAAAAGGAATTTCTTTTAAGAAAAGTTCTCATTTTGATATTATTGCCTACTCAGATTCTGATTGGGCGAAATGTACAGTCACCAGAAAATCAGTGACTGGTTTCTGCATATTTCTAGGAGAGTCACTTGTGTCCTGGAAAAGCAAGAAACAGTCTACAATTGCTAGATCGTCTGCTGAAGCAGAATTTAGGGCAATGTGTACTGCCGCATGTGAAGTTTTATGGTTTAAGAATTTGTTGTCTGAACTGAATATTGAAGTCAAATTACCAGTTAAACTGTTTTGTGATAACAGTGCTGCTTTGTCTATTGCCTCTAACCCTGTGTTTTTTGATAAGACAAAGCATTTTGAACTGGATTTATTTTTCTTAAGAGACTTAATTATAAAAGGATTCATTCAGACTGTTAAGATTGGTTCTGATCAGCAAGTTGCTGATATCTTGACTAAAGGTCTGGGTGTTAGTAGTCATGAGGAGATGTGCAGGTTGTTAAAAATGGAAGATCCATTTGGTTATTAAATTGTGGGGGGGTGTTAAAATGATGTACACATGATTCAATTTATTAACCAAAAGGATAACAATGTTCTAATGGGTCAAGTTAAACAAGTAGGTTATATTATTAAGACTTGAACATGTTGCATAAGATTTATGCAGGTATGAAGGTTGATCATGGTGCTAGATTACATGGGTCAAGATGCTGAGTAGATGTTGCCGAGTAGATATGCTATGATGTGTACGAGTTACCAGTTGATCAGGAAGTCTACGAGTGTTCGTGTATGTTTTAATATTGGGCTCAGTATGCATGGATGGTCAAGCCCATTTCTGTATGATTTAAGATTGGGTCCAAATCTCTTAAAGTTATATGGCCCATTATCAAGCCCATCTCGTCCAGCCCATCTCAGTAATATGTTTATAATCAGTGGTCAAGATTGTTTGTGTTTTCTCTCAACGGTGTAGATCATTTCTACACGGATCCCGAGCTTACTTCATCTGATGGACTATATAATACGCTCTGATCGTTCATTCTAGGGTTACGAGTATTTGAGAGATCAGATTATTGTTTTACTTTCTTTGTACTTCATCTCTTATCATTTAGGGTTTGATTAAATCAGTGAACATCTTGTTCCTGATTATTGTTCTGTAATCTTTCCTTTGTTTGTTGTTGATAGTGGTCTGATGACCAGAGAGATCTTGTGAGGTAGAAAGTTAGTCTGTTCTTGTTTTCTTTAGGTGTATTCTTTGATATTCTGAGTTAATAATATCTAGTAATCTTTTGATATCATGTTTTTGACAAAATTAATCAAAAAAACGAAGGAAGGCCATGATGATGATTATGATGACGACGTTGTGAGCTATTTGGGGAGCTAGGAACAAGTTGATCTTCCAACAAGAAGCAGTCTCCGTTGCAAGATTGTTGGACGAGATAAAAGATTTTACTTATCTAAATATGAAGATTAGGGGGCGTTGGAACACATTAACGACTGATAGGTGGCTAAAGTTTGATGTTAATTTGTTTTGATTTTTTGGTGTATTGCCTCTTCTCTAGCGCCTTGCTAGAAAGATGGTTTTTTATTGAAAGCATGCTTGTTCGTTCAAATAATAATAATAATAATAATATTAATAATAATAATAATAATAATAAATAAAGATAAGGACGGGACGAACGTGTCAGAGTCTTGCCCGAGACAAATTTTGTTTTGTGACTTCTTAAATGAAAGATTATAGGTTGGAAATTTGTTCGAGATAACTTTTGTTTCGGGTTGAGCTAGGATGTTTTTCCTGTTGTGAGTTTCTTTATGGGTAGGTGGTAGTCGTTAGATGTGGCACTACTTAGGGGTTGTTTGGTAGCCTCTTAATGATCATTCAGATGCTACCTCTTAATAGTCCATAACCTCTGAATGGTTAAGAGGTAACCTTAAGTCTGAATGGTTAAGAGGCAACCATTAAGATGTTACCTCTTAGCTGTCCATACTTAAAATTACATCTTAACCATTAAGAGACTATGAACCATTCAGATGTAGCCTCTTAATGACCATTCAGAGGCTACCAAACAGCCCCTTAAAAAGATAATCCTGGGTGATTTAGTACTAATTTAATAAAATTTGACATCTTTTTGGGGTTTAGCATTATTGAGTGTATATAATAGTTGAAAATCTTAATTTTTGTTTGGGTTAAAAAAATTGTAATAGATGTAGCATTAGTACAGGTCTTTTTAGGACATTAGTAACCTTAAATAAACTTATAATAACATGTTGAAATATTCTCTCCGTTATCAACAATAAGTCATAACGGTAATAGCTTATTTTTAAAGACATCAAACTTTTTCTTTTTTTAAACGGTGACTTTTTTTAACAGTGTGACAGAGATCATCATACCCCTTTTTTAACAGACCCTAATCACTTACGCGTCCTGACTATACTTTTAACCGAGTTTAAAGATATCAAACTGTTGGTGTGAGTTCTTTTAAAAAGTTTAAAATAGTTAGTTTTTTTTTTCTTTTTCTTACTATTAATATAAAATCTTTCTAGATTTACATAACATAAACTATTAAATGTCAACGCAGATTTGTTTGTATTTTATGCCGGCGGCTTTGAACAAGTAAAGTATACCTATATTAATAACATCACAGCATGAGAACACCAACTCAGATATTACACAAATTAACTTCTTCTTAAAACACAATTTATTATACGTAAAAAAATTAGTAAAAACATCAAATGATGACATACTTATTACACATTTACACATGTGACATGTAAGCAATATTTTTGTGGACGATATCACATGAACCCATTGCTAACATCAAAGTTCAAACACTAATTTAATAATGAGTAAACTGCCATTTTCGTCCTTGAGGTTTGGCACTTTTTGCCAGTTTCATCCAAAATATTTTTTTTTCTCATTTGAATCCAAAAGTTTTCAAATTCTTGCTGAATTCATCCAAGTGCCTAACTCCGTTAGTTTATCTCAGTTAATTGAGGGGCAAAGTTGTCAATTCAATTCTTGTTTATATAATAATAATAATAATAATAATAATAATAATAATAATAATAATAATAATAATAATAAAGGATCAAAGCCAACATTCACTTATCCTAAATCTCACACACACATCTGTACTTGAACTCCTCTCCTACCTCATGTTTCCATTTTCTCCAAGATTATACACACACATAACCCACACTCCAGAAGCTAGAGAGAGAATCGAGAAGGAGGATGGAGGCCAGCCACGGCGGCACTCCTCCTCCTCCGTCCGATAATACTCCCATCGGCACACCCACCCCCGATAATACTCCCCCCGGCCGGCGCTGTAGGTGCAGTCAGAAGTGACGGCGGCGGCTGAGGTTTAAGGTTTCGATGGTGTTTTGGTTCCGGGTTCCGTCGAGTAGAAGGAAGGCAGCGGTGGTTTGGTTTAGGCTGCTGTCAAGGGTTCGAGTTGGGTTTATAGGTATGGGTATGATGTTGATTATAACTATTGATATTGATGACAGAAGATTAGTGGCAAAGTAATGGTGATTAGGGCGACGGTGGTAGGATATTATTATGGTAAGGGGGTGATGGGTCATCGGTTAATAGAAACAGAGGAACGAAGAGGAGGGTTTCTGGTAATGAAGGGTTATCGGATCAGAAGAGGAACGATGACCGGTGATGGTTATGAGAGGGATGTGGAGGATAGGTTTAATAGAGAGACTTACCAAGGAGATGAGCGGTGTCGGTGTCGGCGATGGTGACCGGTCACCGGAGTGGTGACCTTGGTCTCTTGGCTGCCTGTGACACACAACACACAAATGTGTGTGTGTTCTCATGTTTGTCTGCAGAGGAAGAACAAAGAAGGAGGCCCTTCTTATAAATCAAGTCAAAAGGGAGGGTATTTGGTTACACAGATAATAGCTGGAATAAGGAACGTTTGGCTGCGATAGAAACTTGGAATAATTATGATTAAAGATTTATTGTATTTTTTAAAAATATATAAAAGGGTATTTTGGTCTTTTAACTAAAAGTTAACAGAAAAAATGGATGGAGTTAACGAGTCGGATGGAAACGGCAAGAATTTGAAAACTAGTGGAGCCAGTTGAAAAAAAAAAATCTTTTGGATGAAACTGGCAAAAAGTGCCAAACCACAAGGATGAAAATGACAGTTTACTCTTTAATAATTTTGAACCCTTAAATCTAAGTAAGTTGTGATTAAAAGCTCTCATATTTCTTTGCAACCCATGGAAGATTATTTTAATTATATATAATATAAACTCAAATCTGCAAAAAATAAGGGGCAAATACGAAATATGTACATTATTTTATTTATGCCTTTATGGGCAACAGGACAAGCCTTTGGAGTGAAGATAACAAGACAGAAAAGGAAAGTAGGAACCATTCCAAACACGTTTTTTGTGGATGTAAAATATGATTGTATAAAATATATATTTTTTCTTGAATTATTTTTTATGGGACAAAAATATTAGATAGATAAATTGAAAGTTGTCAAATATGAAGCTGACTGTCTAGAGAACTAACACGTTTTTGTGCCATTTTCTTTTGACACATTTGGAGGTCTAGCCCTCGAGGCAATCTGGTTTTAAAAAGAGTTCAAAAGGTGGTGCAGAGCAACTTTCCAGCGACGAAGGACCTAAGTTTTATTTTTAATAGAGTAAGTTTTTCTATTCAAAAAGGGGTAGCGGCGCAACTTGTGGCCCGTTTACCCGCCTCCCACTTGTAAGAGTTATTGGTAAAAGATAAATCAATTGATTAAAAAATAAATAAAAAATAAAGAAAAAATAATAAATTGAAGATTTTGATATATGTATTCAGAAAATATATTAAAAAACGCAAATAAAAAGTTTTACAAAAAAAACTATTTTGCAAAATTACCCAACCTAAATTGTAGATTTTAAAAATAACTTTTAAGATTACGTCACTTATCAAAGATACCAACATAGTTTATTAGTCAAATATGTTCATACCAGCCAATGATGTTGTAGCACAATGGTTATAGCGGATGTGGAAATGTTTTCCTTAATGGGGTTCCTTCCCAAAAGGTACCTGGTTCGAGTCCTGCCGTCCATCGAAAAAAATACACCCAATAGGTTCAAACTTCAAAGGGACCAGCGCGTGGGAGGGATTCGAACTTGAAAAGAAAGGGGTTTCAAGTTAAAGGGTACCGACTAATTAATCAGTCGTTAGTTCGTTGTCAATTGGCAAAGATACAAACCATCAGTAATTTGTGGATGAATTCCATAGAAATCAAGTCATAGGTAAAGACTTTACACATAAAAAAAAAAAAATCATTGTTGCTTGTTTTAGTAATCACCGACTTTATAAAAAAATCAATAGAATTCATAATATGTATATTTTTGTTGTTCAAACCTTTGACTGAGTAAAAGTATTCCATACATTCAAATGACCTACATATAATGTTGACATGTATACATACTCATTTATCATATAAAGTTAGGATTTTTATTTACAATGAACAAAAATAGTTGAGATAAGATAACATGACATCTATGTAAACAAAAGGATTGTAACAATATGATCTTACTTCTAATAATTCGGTTGTAACGTATTAAGTTTCTTAACGACGTTTTATAATACAACAATGAGAGTATCCGAGACCTATTTGCAACTCGAATTGCGTTATACATGTATTCGTTTAACTTGATTCGCTTAAGTCAAATATGTTGATACAAAAAAACATACAGGCGTTCGTGACATACCTATTTCATCTCCTTCGTTCTCTGCAGCAAGCTACTTAAAGCGCGTGTTTCTGTAATCTGTACATTAGTCGGTAGGGGTGAAAAATTGCATATCATAATCGCTATGATACACTTCTAAAACAAGAAAAGCATGAAGGCAATCTTGATTGTTTTTTACTGTCATTAACAGTTTTTGTAACAGGAATAGTTGCTTGTGACGGCGCTTCAATGAGTTGGTTAACCATTTCTAGCACCTCACTCATCTTTGGTCTTGATTTCGGGTCTCTACATAAGCAACAATTGGCTATAAACGACAACTTTTGGACTGACTTCGGTGGGTAATTACCTTCAAGCCTTGGATCAATAATTTTATGTATTCTTTTTGATCCTAGGTAAGGTTTCATCCATTCTAGAAGCTTCTGCTCGTTCTGAGGCCGGTTTTTATCCAATGGGCGCCTACCTGTGATAAGTTCATATAGGAACACGCCATAGCTCCATACGTCACTCTTGGAAGTGAGGCGCCCTACTGAAAGATACTCGGGAGCTGCATATCCCATGGTTCCTACAAACTGATGACATTGTATTACTATATTTAGAAATTAAAGGATGAAACCGATGGAGATAAGGTTAGTCCCCTTATCACCCTCCCTAGACTCTACCAATAGTTCTGCTATAAGTAGGATTATACTAGGTACGTTTGTTTGTTTGTTAGTGATGAATTTGGTTTTAAAAAGCGCGAAGCGCACTAAAGCGACGAGGTCCAAAACTGAGGCGCAAAGCGGAAAAGCGGTGGGATTTCGTACGCGAAGCGCAAGACGATTATATAATTTTTTTTATATATGCTAAAGGTTTTTAGCTTCATTTACCCAAAATATAGATACAAATAAGGTTTATATATGATTTAACTTAAATATACAACCCTTTTAGCTACATATATAACAATTTTAAGCATAAAAACACCCCTCGTAGGAAAAGCGCGCGCCTCAGGGGCTTTTTTGGCCAAAAAATCGCGCTTTTCCTTCGCTTTTTGTACGATGTGCGCCTAGGGTTACATAAGGCGCCAGGCTCTGCGCCTAGGTGCGCTTTTTAAAACACAGACGATGAAAACCAAAATTCTAACGCGATTTAAATGTCCATAAAATCTAACTAAATAAACTTCACACTTCACACACCGCGTTAGCTCAATCTTTACTTTATATATAAAGATGATTATGGAAACATACCTTGGTCGAGATATGAGTGAACCCTTCTTGAGGACCTAACCGGGCCACCCCAAAATCCGAAAGCTTAGCAGTCCATTTATCATCTAACAGAATGTTGGAAGATTTGAAATCTCTTAAAATAATCTACAAAAATTAAAGTTAACGTTCTTGTGAGCATATGCCATATAAATCTATGAACTTTTTAATTTTTGGGACATTAGGGATTTAACCTGAAAATCCATTTGTTCATGTAAAAAAGTCAAACCGCGAGCAGCATCTTGAGCCACTTTCAGTCTCATGTTCCAGGAGAGCGGTGTTTCGGATTTTCCAGATAAATGATCACGCACGGTTCCTTTAACCATATGTTCATACACTAAGAACAGTTGTGTACCAAGTGCAGTTTCTTCGGCGCAGTAACCAATTAGTTTGACAAGATTTGAATGCTCAACTACCCCAAGGACATTAATCTCTGTTTCCCACTCTTTCTGCCCCTGTTGCAGAGTTGTATAATCAAGATTCAAGACTGTCCACAAAACTTGCAAAGTACCAAGCCTTAGACATAAGGCACATAACACTTAGCAATTGGGACAAACCCGATTGGTGCATGTACCCCCTGGTCTTTTGGCTATCAACGTCACCACATGATACATGATTAACCGTCCGTCATTTTTAACATTATTTTCACGAAATTAGTAAAATAACGTTAAAATTAGTGCAACTTTACTTTTGCACCCTGAGGGCCACATATATACACTATATGCGCACAACTGTAAGCGGGGCTATATCTAATATATAAGAGATAATACCAATAAATTCTAACTAATGTATTATCTTATATCTAATGAATGGGCATAAACTATGTTGCCAAAAGCCCTTCCGGCGAACCCCTAGGCCCTCAGGGGAGGCGAGTCGCAAGGAAAGCGCCTTGCGATCCAGGCGCTTCGGTGACGTTCCAGCGAGGTTCTGGTCAGATTCTGTAAGTTCCAGAAAAAATCTACAAATTCCGGCCAAACGGGCCTGAAACATCCAAAAGCAACCTGGACTAGCCCTAAACAAGCCTAAAACATGGCTAAACTCCCTAATATGGTATGTTAATAGGCCTTCGCTTTTTAAGCTCCTTGCGCCTTCTACGACTATGGGCATAAACTATATAAAGGCTGCAACTATCAGCATCAACAATGAAATCCATAACTACTGCAATTAGGGATTTATACATACTTCAATACTTGTTTACACTGATGTCCTGTTTAAACTAAACAAACCGCTGCAATAACTACCAACCGGCACAACGGCGATAACCGCCATAACTACCTAATACCGACTACCTTTAGGTGTGACATAGCTTTGTTCAACACACATATGACATCTTAGATATCAAAATTACACACATCTATATTAATACTAAGTTAAAGTTCAATACTTTATTATTAATTAGCCTGAAATTATTGATATCAACAATGAGCTCCATAACTAGTGCAATGGGAGGTCCACTTTACGTCCGGCTGACTTGCCAGTGTTTAGTTGGGAAGGTGGGAAACACGCATGAGTGGACCTTACGGGTGTGTCTCCTTTAGCGGGATTCAGTGAGAGTGGGTTCGTGGTTGGGCAAGCGGTCCTTAGAGCAGAGTCGAACAAGGTGGCAAAGCCCGCTAAAGCGTGCAAAGATAACCAACATGCTTTTGTCCCTTTGGCTCATTAGCACCGGAGGCGATCAGGTTCCTGACGAGAGTCCAGCGGGCGGTCCACAACAACTTCCCGACTCCCCATGGGCGAGGATTTGTTTTCACTATATCAGGGTTCTATATCCAGAAAGGAGTGGCGGCGCAGCTTGTTGCCCGCCTACCTGCTATCCTAACGTAATTTGCCTCTTTTATATTATCAAGGGGTTATATTTATATATAAAAAAAAATTCTGCAAATTCATTTGAAAATTCCCTAAAAATACAAAAAAAAAAAAAAAAAAAAAGTGTATAACCTGCAATAATCCTTTGGCTAACTTAACAGCCACATGAACCTCATGATCCAAATTCTTGATGACACCTTTATATACAGTTCCAAACCCACCTTCACCAATCATTGTAGAGAAGTTTTTAGTGGCTGCTTTGAGTTCAGAGATTGTAAAGACTCTAAGGTTGGTGGGTTTGTGGCCCAAAGTGGGTACGGGTCGGGTAGGATCCGATGGAGCAGTATAGAAGGATTGGGAAGTGGTTGACTTTGTTTGAGTTGTGGTGTCATATTCGATGTGTTCATTGTGTAGTTCGAACAGGAAGGAGATGCATCGGCAATGGAAGACCATTTGTTTGTTGGGAATTCAAAGAATTCAACAGTTGAAAAGAAGATTGGATTGAGAGTAAATTATTAATATTATTATTATGTGACATTTTACTGTGTTTGGTTGTTTGAAGAGATGAAGACTTCTTCAATGTTGACTCCATGGAAGTCAATAGGAAGTTGTGAGGGAAACTTCCTTTAATATATTGTTTACATTGAAAAGTAAACAAAGTTTCTTACCAAAAATACTTATTGTTTAAGAAATATTGTATTACTATTATTATAATCCGTTGTCCACGTCATCGTTAACGCCATGGCTACACTGCTCCAAGGCGTTAATAGGGGCGCCAAAGACTGATAATTCCGTGTTTAGTGTATTATTGTACTCCATTCTAACATGGTGGCTACCTAGCCTCTAAATCCGAAAACTACCTGAAGAGATATGTACCGGCGCACGCGCACGGCCCCACATCCTCCTTAAGAAACACCAATATAACAATCTATATATAAGTACAATAAAGAGATATTTCTTATTGATGATTGCTGGACAGTTACAAAGACTCAGACACAGATTGTTACAACGTTTCGACTATAATCTATCTTTCTCAACTATTAGTGAATTCTCTAAGGATTTCTCTGCCAAGTATCGAATGAATCCTTTCTCTTAAGGGAGAGGGGGTATTTATGCCTCTTCGAGATCCTCTGCGATTGGTTGGATTGAGAATGACAGCTGTGCTGTACGATCGTAGGCCACAATCGATGTTGGCGCTGGCGTCCTGCGATTGGTCCACGTGTCCTGTGTCTGTCCTTCTGTCCTTTTTCTGTCCTCGTACCAGCAGATGATCATGGGGCAGGGAATACTGGCCTCTGATTGGCCACATGTCCCTTTCATTGTCGGGTTGCAGGTGACATGGACGAGATGACGCGCACCGGCTTCTAAAAGATCCAGTCAGCATTCTAGCTAACGTGTCATGTAGATGTGGGACATATCTCTTCACTACCACTTGTTGATTTATCATTGGGTGTTTAGCAAAGTGGTATTACATGGCGTTATCAACTTATTGAAAAGTAGGCTTAAATCTGCCTCCGAGATTTGGCCACCTCGTTATCTTCTATTGCACTATGTCAGTATGAACGCAAATTGGTAAAAACACCAATTCAACCACTGGAAGTGTATTCTAACCACTTTTGAGTTAGATATTTTGTTAACGACTTAATTTATAGAAGACAATGTTGTTTAAAACATGTTTTCCCATAGGTATGTTTACACTTCATCAATATAGAAAAATATAAAAATTTGAAAAAGTTCTTACTTCAAGTCTTTTTCCGTCAACACCTCTCTTATGTTAAATCGCTCGTTAAATTAGTAAGGCTAAAACAAATTATAGACGCTATTAACCTAACACAAGATGAGAAGTTGTGGACTTTAACAACATTTCAATGTAATATGTTGTTACTCTTTACTTAGAAAATCAATTAAAATTGGGGGTATGTTTACTAATAATAACTAAATTAGCTGATGATGGAAAGATTTGGTAATGTAATGCTTGATATAATCATATATCTCTTATTTTGTATCACAGTTGAATATATATATATATATATATATTTTTTTTTTATATAGTAATAATTCATTCCAGGACAAAGAAAATTACATTAAGATAGCAAATCCTAATCTACTAAAAACATAACCATGTCCACCCGGAGCCGAGACACTACTGTGAATAACCCGCTGGACCCTGGTCAGGAAACGGGTAGCCTCCGGTGCCAATGAGCCAAAGGTATCAAAAGCCAAAGGTACAAAAACGTGTTGGTTCTCCTCGCAGGCTTTAGCATGTTTTTCTACCTTCTTTGCCTCTGCTTTTCGGACCGCTTGCCCTGCAACAAAGCCACTATCCCTCAACCCAACTAGGGGAGATACACCCGTCAGGTCAACACAAGCATGCTTCCCCCCGGCCCACCCAAAGACAAGGAGATCTGCTGGTCGTAGGGTGGATCTCCCTTCTGCTGGATCCGAGAGGAAGTTTACAGGGGCCTCCTTCTTGGCTGAGATCCCAGCCCGTCTTAAAATGTCCCACAGAATGTCTCGAACCCAATCATGCCGATATTTAAAACCGGGCAACTCCTTACAATGAACCGCGTGTTCCCCGTATTCATCCAGGCAGGCCTTACGGCACATCGGACAGATGTCATCCTCCTGGTACATTGGGATCATCAGACGATATTTAAGAATGGCCCTGTATTCAATAGCGGACATGCTTTGGCCTAAACCTTCGATCGGGATAACAGTTAGGAAATCTTGGGCGTGGGGGGTTTGCAGGCATTCAATAAGTTAATCTGTTTCAACTGAAAAAAATCATCAAAAAGCGAGCTAATGATTGGTTTATCTTAATGCAATGATACACAACAACCCTTTTTAGAACAAGATTTCAAGAGCTTCAAAGGACGTATCCGAGGAAGGCAGGCGGGCTTTTTATGTTGAATCCTTATGGAACCATTTTGGCCTTCTTGTTTTGTGTCCCCACCCTGGTTTTGACCCACAAAAGCTTTATTCGGGTCGACAGCAACCTGTGGGACCTGAGGTGATGCAAGACTGGTAGCTTGTGATGGAACCATAATGAGTTGGTTTACCATTTCTAGGACCTCACTCATCTTTGGCCTGGACTTAGGGTTCGCAGACAAGCACTTGTCGGCTATTATAGACAACTTTTCTGCCGACTTCAATGGATAATTACCTTCTAGTATCCTTGGATCAACGATTTGTTTGAATCTTTTTGATTCTATGTAAGGTTTCACCCATTCTACAAGCATATGCTCGTTCGAAGGCCGGTTAGTATCCAATGGACGCCTACCTGTGATAAGTTCGTATAGGAACACACCATAGCTCCATACATCACTCTTGGATGTACGTTGCCCTTCTCTAAAGTCCTCTGGAGCTATGTATCCCTCAGTTCCGAGACCCTGATAACAATATAACATTGAGATATACAAGTTTAATGATGAAACGAAAGGCTAGTAACATACCATTAATCTGGTTGAAACATGAGAGTTTTCTTCTTGAGGACGTAACACAGCCAACCCAAAATCCGCAAGCTTAGCATTCCATTGATCATCTAGAAGAATGTTGGAAGGTTTGAAATCTCTTAAAACAATCTACCAAAAAAGCAAAGTTAATGGTCTCATAAGTCGTAATTATTATTACGTAGTATTATTTTGGGTATAGCAGGACCAGACCTGAACTGCATCCATTTCTTCATGTAAATATGTCAAGCCCCTAGCAGCATCTTGAGCCACTTTCAGTCTCATGTTCCATGAAAGAGGCGTTCCGGATTCTGCATACAAATTATCTTCAACACTTCCATTAACCACGAATTCATAGACTAAAAGCATTCGTGTACTTCTTTCATTATCATCTACACAGTAACCAATTAGTTTGACAAGATTTGGATGCTCCACCGCCCCAAGAACATCAATCTCTGTGTCCCACTCTTTGTGACCCTGTTGCGATATAACTAAGATTCAAGATCATCAACAAAACTTGTAAGCAAATAACGATTTTTGTTTAAAAATGTTCAAAAAACAGTTAAAATTGGTCACTTCTAAAATTTGCTAACTTAAAACGGGTCAAATGGTTGACACCACCCATGACCATTGTTAGTGAAGTAGTGAACTAGATTTATTCCTACATTCGTATGTCGCTAATCCAAATTGTTGGTGGTAAAGCTGTAATTTACCACCACCAGTCAGTCCACCATGAAATCTTACTAAGCTTCGTTCTTCAAATAACAATCAACCGACGACTGTATATAAATTCAGTATAATTTTACGTTCATCTAAATTTTAAATAACAACACCACAAAGATCTTATGTAGTTAATGTGAACCGATCCAGAAGTTACGCCCTCACAGTCACCACCGTGACGACACCTAGAGTGGCGGAACTTAAACAATTAAATTGAGGGAATGGCAAAAATATTACAGGTAAAAAAATCAATTAGTTTTTTTTTTTTCAAATAAAGACCATAAATAAAAAAAATCAGTTAGTGTAGCTTTGTAACATTTACTCTCTTCTATTTCTTGGTTATGAAGAGACTTTTTGGCTTGTTCTTTTTTAATCTAAGTGTCTTAAAAAAAAATCATTTATACGATTCAACATATTAAAACAAACTAGACTTTAATCTCGTGTATTACACGGGTCGATAAATGTGATGTTATATGATTAGCAAAAAACGTTTTGTTTAAGAAAGAACATATGCATTTCACGGTTGAAAAAATCAGTGTATTATACTAATAGAATAAAGTATAATGTAATTTGTTAACATATATAGTCGTCAAGATATGTATTTTAAAATATGAACATTGACGTAACATTTACAAATTTTGTTAAGTTAATTTTTAAAACACTTTTTTTCAAATGGGAAATAGCTTTGATTTTTAAAAGCACCTATTTTTTTTATTATTTAACAAATTATTATTTTACTATTATTTACCATCCAACTACATAAAGTATTTTTAAATATTTAGATATCACTTATAAAAACAATTCATTGGTTTTCATTTTTAGTATTTTAACTGAAATAAGTTTAAACTTGGTTAAGTTTTTAAGTAAAAAATACAGGTTTATTTAAAGTATTAATAATTGATTTTATATTAAATTTATTTGGTTAATTATATAATAACTATCTTTAACTAAACAAATAATTATCCATAACTAAGTTAGATAGAAATAAAAAATAATTTTATAGAAATAAAAAATAATTTTATATTAGCCACAGCGCCCGATGTCACGGTGGTAGGCACGTCGTCCTTGCCGTTAAAAAAGGTAAGGGTGTTAAACGGGTCGTGTTAGCGGGTTTATAGATCCAACCTGACCTGAACTCCAAAATTTTACTTGAACCCAAACACAACCTGCTTGACCCGAATTTCCTTTATTTAGTTATTTTTTTCGTATATAAAATTAATATTTTACAATAAAATTGCAATTAATATAAATAGATAAACTTTTATTAAAAAATCGTATTTTATTTTCTTTTTCAGTTATAACTATGACATTAAATACAAACGAAAAATAAAATATAAATAGGTTAAACTGATTACCAGGCAACCTATTTAGGATGATCTGAACCTGACCCATTTAGCTAAATAAATTGGCAGGTTCAACCTGAAATTGACCCGAATCTATTTAGGCTAAACAAAAACTTGGTTAGATTCGTGTCATGTTCACACCACTGCTATTAGGCTTCAACCTTCAAAAAAAAAAAAAAAAAAAAAAAAAAAAAAAAAAAAAAAGATACGTGATGATTGGAACCTGCAATAATAATCCGTGGGAGCGCTTCACAGCCACATGAATGTCATCAACAACAGAAAGGAGAAACATCGGCAATGAAACACCATTTGTTTCTTCAAATCAAGAGTTGACAGAAACGGCGACTTAATAACACCTGCATGTAGGAAATTTGGCTAATTTCATCGAAACAAGTAGGAATCTGGCAGCTACGCAAATGGAAATTTCATCTTCACCAACCATGTTTTGAGTCTTCACCAAGTCAATAGGCAACAGCCAAATTGATTTGGTATTTAGACCATAAGGAGTGGTGGGGGAAAGAGGGGGATGAAGCGTCATGTGACACTTGTGGGGCCCTTGTGGGGGGGAAAATAATTGTGGGGAGTGGAAGGGGGAAGAGGTAGGGGGAAGTGCCATGTGGCATTTTGTTTTTCTTTTTTTTTTAACTTTGATATATAAAACAATAATAATAATAAATATTTTTAATTAATAAAAACCTAGAAAAATACAAAAAAAAACCTAGAAAATTAAAAAAAATACAATAAAACCGAAAAAAATTAAAGACTAACAAATCAGTTCAGATTATATTTTTCCATAATATCACGCTTCATTTGAAGCGTCATTTCTAACTCCGGCCCTTGCATATGGTCGGTGTTCATGGCGAGAAATTTCAAATCCTCGCGTTTTTCGCGCTGCTCTCTGATAGACAATTTGCGCTCTTTCATAGTCAACTTCTTTTCAAACGCTTCACGAATATTTTTTTTCTCCTCGAGCATTTTTTCTTGAATCAAATTGAACTGAATCATGGTGGCATTTAAATCTTGCAAGTCAGCGCTGTAGGCGCCGGTTGATCCAGAACCCGAACCCGAGGCAGTAGATTTTTGCGCCCTCTTTTTTGACTTATCTCGACCGGGTGGGCGACTCAACTCCTCTTCAAACTCGTCTTCATCCAAATTAACGGCTTCTACGTTTTCAGGATCAGTTTGACGGTTTCTTGACGAATTTGTTTTCGACCTTTTTGCGGAGTTGCTTGCAGTGGGGACGTACGCCCATTTTGAGTGGTTCTTGGCGACTTCCCAACAATGAAGAAACTTGAATTCGAGACCGGTTTCGTTACGATACGCTAATAGCGACCGGCTGAGGCTGTCGGTGTCCGTTTCACCGCTTTTTGGATTGTTTCTTGCGTAATAATAATGCGGTTGAAACGCGTTCATTGCCCTGTTTATCTCTGTCCACTTGGACGAGAGACTATCGTTTGCTCGATAGAACTCTCGTCCCATCAACCCATGGAACGCGGCGTTTATGTCGTTCCAAAAGTCGATTTTATGGCGACTAGTTCCTACAAAAAAAAAATAATATTAGCAACACCTTACAAATAAAAATCATGTTAAAAAAATTATTACAAATACCTTCTTGTTTTTCCGACTCGCTTATCCACGCTTTCGTTATAGCGAGCTCTTCATCGGGTGTCCACTTAAGTGGTTGGCGGTTAGCGGCGGCTATTGCTTTCTCCTCCGGGGTCTTCCTCCTGTGACTTCTTCTTGCAGGGGGGGTTTTACCCGAAGATGATCCCGCGACATTTTGGGGTTGTGTTTCGGGTACGGTTTGGGTTAAAGGAAGTTGTGAAGGAACGAGAGAATCATTGAATGGGAAATTCGGATAAATTTGCCCACTAATGAAACCCGCATAACCCGCGTAGTCGGGACAAGGTGAAGGAATGGGTGGACGGTTTGGGATCGGGCGAACCGGTGGTGTATTCGGGTTTGGGACAAACGCGTAAGGGTTGTTCGGGTCGAAGCCTCGGTTGTATGGGTTCATTGTTGGTTGAGGAAGTGTATAAAATTTAGATGAAAAGTGTATAAAATTTGGTTGAAAAGTGTATAAAAATTGGTTAAAGTGGGTGTTTTGTAGTGAAATGGGGGTAATTTATAAATTTTTTTTTTGACCGTTGCCTTTAAAGCCGTTGGTATTTAATTTTTTTTTTAATCGACCGTTGATATAAGCTTGGCCCAATAGGAGAGAGCCACGTGGCCAGCCAACTTCCCCCACGCCAGTGGGCATCCTCCCGCCCCCCCACTCCCGCCCCTCTCCACGCTGCATGGCGGCGGTGTTCCCCCCCTTCCCGCCCTCTCTCCCGCCCCCACTCCGCACAGTCTTAGAGCGTTGACAATAGAGATCTCGTACTTATTCACATCATATCATATATAGTATAGTAGAATATACTAAAACACAAATCAAGTGCTACAGTAGTAACACTACTACAGTATCATTACATGAAATTACCATTTTGTCCTTTGTTTCTATTTTTTTTTTACTGAATTACAAGTTTTGTCCTTTAGGTTTATACCAAATTGCAAAGAATGTTCTTTAACTTTAAAATTGATTGGTTTTGTCCTTTATCTTTTAAAATTTTGCACGTTATGTCCTTTATAGCTAACTCGGTTAATTTTTATGGTTAAGTTGGGTCATGTGCCAGGCACCTGAGGGCATTTTAGTCCTTTCAAGCCTTTTATTATAAATTTAAATAAAAAAAATACTTAAACACACACACACTCTCTCTCTCTCTCTCTCTCTCTCTCTTCTCTCTCTCTCTCAAGCCTTTTTGTAATGACCGTTTTTTTTTTTAAATACATTCACAACCAAATACTACTTACCAACCATTTTCATTTACAACTAGTTTAAGTTTTCAAATATAGTTTGGATAAGTTGCCATGGGGGATTTATCCCAACATGTACTAAACACTAACCCAAGACCTTGGAGACTACCAAAAACATTGTTTACAAGACAAATCCCAAGACTTTAACCATGACACCCAACCCAACAAAACGCGTGTGCATTCCCACATCCGATCCGCGACTTGATCTTCAAGCATGCGCCTTACCTAGTACGCAACACAACCAAAAGAGAGTTAGCTATGTGTTCCACCATGGATTATACCATTACTAATATTTACCATTCTAAACATCATTTATACTTCCATATTGACCCATTAAGGTTGTAACATCGCAAAAAAAAAAAAAAAAAAAATTCCCCAAAACTTTTATTTTATACGCCTTTATCAGTAGCTATTCCTAACACACGACTTATATATATATATATATGTATATATATTTATAATAATAATAATAATAATAATAATAATAATAATAATAATACTAACACATAATAACAATATATGGATCAAATAAAATTAAGTAGTTGTAAACCCAACCCAAACCTCCCTTCTCTTTTATTTAACCGTAAGCCATGAAACAGCCCAAAAGAACGGCCCAAGTCCGGCCCAAACACAAACAAACCCCAAACCAGCCCAGATCTCTCCTTCCCTTATCTAAAAAAAAAAAAAAGTATATATGCGCACCTGCCGTGGCTCGAACCCGGCCTGGCCACAAATCAAACAACAAACACCACCACTACGCCACTTAGGCTTTTAGTGATAAACCTGGTGCATTATAATATTTATATCCATTTTAGATCTCCTCCTTTTTGTTTACAACTCACAACAGATCGCTGTTGTGTTCTTTTTTATTTTTATTTTTTTTTCCTTTAAATCACTACTTTGACCACCTAATCAAGACCCATATGATATTATAACTAGTAATTGATCAAAGATTAGCAATTGCACCATGATTATCGGCCTAATCTGAGTCAAATACCTCGTCAATTATCATCAATTCATACGTTTCACGCGTATACATTCATGTCGTGGTCAAACTTGCCAAATCAAATACCTAGACCCGTTCACTATAAATTGAACCTCTGTGAACGATCACAACTCGCCATTACATCTCTCTTAACCCCCAATTCTTCACAAAATCTTCTGTTCTTGATTAAAAGATCGCACTTTGACTTTTTGGCTTGACCGATCGTTCTTAATCAAATCAGCTTTGTAAGTACGATTACTATGATGGGTTTTGTTATTCGGAACATGCACAACATTAACCCCATGATTAATTGGGATAATGTTGTGTCAATTGCTTGATTGCAGATGCTAGGGCTCGAAAGCTTGGGTTTGGGGAAGATGACTCACGTCACTATTATATAAAAGTTTATCAAAACCAAATAAATCACAAACATACTAGCAGCTCAGTTGGTTATTGCATGGGTCCTGGACCTGATTGTCTGGGGTTTGATTCCCATAAATAGCACCATTCTTTTTCTTTCTTTTTAATCCTTCATTTTTATATATATAACCTCTAATCTTTTAAAAATAGTTTTAAAATACCGATAGAAGGTTATAAATTCTACAAAAATTATTTTATGATGTTCTAATAGAAGAGTTCATCATACAATTTTTAGTTTTTCAAAAATCTTTTATTTATTATATATAATAAATATTTCAAGTTTATTCTATTATATTTATAAAATTCCATTAAAATATCAAAACAAATATATAAATTTCCACAAATTTTATTCTGAGTTTTTATAACATTAAGCTTTTCAGAAATGATTTTTAATTCTGAAAAATCATTTATTTAATATTTTTAAGCAATTTTTGTTAGATTTAATCATAATTAAATCATAATAAATCCAATTTTTGGTATTTTTGCACCAAAATTTCATACAATTTATTTCTAAATATTTAGAACAGAAATATGATTTTTAAAATAATAATTCTTTAATTTTAGTATTTTTGAATATTAAAGTTAAGTTTTGGCAATTTGTAATAAATAGATTTAAAAATCTATTTTAAAGGAAATAATTTTGCAAAAATTATTTTTATACTTTAAACACATCCTTGTAACCATCCTAGATTTAACATTTATAAAAAGATTTTTAGTTATTTATTTACTAAATTTCTCTCAATTGACGAATATTTTTCAAACAAGCAATTATCCCCAATTCGAAGCCCTAGAACTTATACATTTGTAGACTTGATAGACTTAGACATATTTATTACCTCATTTTAGGGTGATACTTGATACATTTGGTCAACACATTTCTCAACAGATATAACATTTTACCAAGGTGAGTTTTACATAGCCCCTTTTCTATTTATCACCATTTTTGGGGTGAAACATGTTACAACATCATTTATGCAATTCAATCATCAATGTGTCTATGTGTTTTCTATGTTGCATTATGTCTTGAGCATGATTAGAGTAAGCACCATTCTAGCATAATCATTAACTCCGTACAAGCCGGCGGTATACATTGATAGATCTATTGGACTGACAATCCCACCCGGATACGTGCCTCCTACAAAGGTAGCGTGGGTGTTTGTTATCGTATAACATATTCAAGTGGACCATGAGCGTATGGTATGTATCATATTATAACAGTCATCAGGGTTGATTATGCACTCGATTTATTTCTAGTATGTTCTCACATATGGACTAGATTGACATGACACATGAATTGCACATCATTTTTACTCAATTATCAAAAACCTATGTAATTCTCACCAACTTTTGTTGACCCAAAATCTTTTCAACTTAACATGTTTCAGGTTCTATTTGCTTGAAGATATGAATTGATGCTTGAGGATATTTGTATAGTTTTATTCAATTTGATGTACAAATTCTAGAACAGTTATATGTAATTCATTTAAATTATTTAATGGAATTTATTATTCACCATGAGCTACTGAACAATCATCATTACGTGACATCCCGATGTTTCCGCCATCGGTTGGGGTGTTACAAAGGTCTTTCCACCCTTTTGACCCATTAAGGTCTTTCCACCCTTTTTGACCCATTAAGGTCTTTTCTACCATATGACCCATCATGGTCTTCTCTACCATATGACCCATTATGGCCATCTTGTTCATCCTACATAATTTCCACACTTGACCCGTTAAGGTCTTTCCAACCGTTGACCCGTTAAGGCCATTTCATTCATCCTACATAATTTTCCACCTTTGACCCGTTAAGGTCTTTCCAACCATTCGACCCATGAAGGTCATTTCAATCATCCTACAAATTTCCATCTTTGACCCGTAAGGTCTTTCTACATACTACATAACCCAACTATTTAACTCATTTATTCAAGGCACAACATTGTACACAAAAGTGACTAGATGCAAGTCAAAACCAACTTACCTTTGTCTTGCGCGTCGTGTCCTCCTTGTTTGCTTGATCCTTCCGTCTTAATACCTACACTTGATGAACTCATAGTTTAGAACTCATAAACTCATCTTTTCTCCAATATAATTCTAGCCATGACTTATTAATGGCTCCACATTTGCTACCCATTTCAATTAATTCGCATAATATTAGGTATGATGCTTTTCTATTTATTCATTTAAGCATTTCAACATACACTTGGTGTGCATAAATTTTAATTAACATTCATATACCTCTTTATGGACACATAACCCTCCCATCCACCCTATACATTTTTACTACTACTATAACTAGCAAAAATCACAACATAAGATATCATCTTTACTAAACTATAGCTCTGTTTGACCTGCAGAAAGTCAAACATGGGCTCTTTCTTAAAACCCATCTTCTCATACTCACATTTTCATACAATTTATCTTTGATTAACATAATTTATACATGCAACTGAGTGTATTTTCTTTACTAAACAAGCTACTTCCAATTTCTAAGCTAAATTATCAAAACTCATACATTTCTACCCTTATCCAAGAATTTCATCAACATAAAACAATCACTATTAGCATCCTACAACTCACCTTGTGTTTATTATGACCTAAGGACTTGAAATCCCTTCACACGCAAGTGAATTGGTCAATTTTGCTTGGGTTTTGGGGCTGATTAGTGAGTTTGGGGTTTGGGGTGGTTTTCTCCTTCTCCTAAAATACGTATACTCCTTCCAGGAGTTTTATTTTTGTGTCTTAATCCTCCCCACTCACCCCTAGATAATACATTGTTTCAGTTCAGCCCCTCCCTTTTAGATTAATAGTCATTTTAAGCCATAACTTGAGTTATTAGCCATTTAACCCTTTCTTTTTGTACATATTTACCCACTACCCTTTATTAATATTATTTTAGATTTTTGGGATGTTACAAGTCTACCCCCCTTACGGAGGTTTCGACCCCGAAACCTTAATACGTACCAAATAAAGCGGGGTAGTGCGTCCGCATCTCTTCCTCCGATTCCCACGTGAGTTCCGAGCCCTTCCTATGTTGCCATTGAACCAAGACTTGGTTTATGGACTTATTACGCAACCGCTTTACCTTGAAATCTTTTATGGCTACCGGCTTTTCTACATAATTCAACTTGTCATCAACCTCTATGTCTTCAAGAGGCACATAGGCGGTTTCGTCCGCAAGGCACTTTCGCAATTGTGATACGTGAAATGTGTTATGAATTCCACTAAGAGAGGGTGGTAATTCCAACTGGTAAGCAACCTGCCCAACCCGCGCCAAAATTTTAAATGGTCCGATATAACGCGGGCCCAACTTCCCGCGCTTACGAAACCTTATGATCCCCTTCCAAGGGGAGACCTTCAATAACACAAAGTCCCCGACCTGGAATTCAATGGGGCGCCTTCTTCGATCTGCGTATGCCTTCTGACGATCTTGAGCGGCTTGTATTCTAGCCCGTATAAGGCTAATCTTTTCGTTGGTAAGTGATACCAAGTCTTTTGGCGCTAGCTCCCGTTAACCCACTTCCCCCCAACAAACGGGAGTCCTACATTTCCTCCCATACAACATTTCAAATGGGGCCATTTGGATACTACTATGATAGCTATTATTATAGGCAAATTCTACTAATGGTAGGTGATCATCCCAATTCCCCCCAAAGTCAAGAACACATGCCCTAAGCATATCCATGAGCGTTTGGATCGTTCTTTCCGTTTGCCCATCCGTTTGAGGGTGGTATGCGGTACTTATCAACAACTTAGTACCCAATTCTTCTTGAAACTTTCTCCAATACCGAGACGTGAAACGAGTGTCTCGGTCTGACACAATGGACGTGGGCACCCCATGACGGGATATTATTTCATTCACGTAAATTTCCGCCATTCTTTCCGAGGTATATGACTCCCGGATTGCTAAGAAGTGGGCACTTTTTGTGAGTCGGTCAACTATGACCCAAATTGCATCATGCCCCTTCTTTGTCTTGGGAAGTTTAGTGGCCAAGTCCATCGTTATTTCTTCCCATTTCCAAACCGGCACCTCAAGCGGTTGTAACTTCCCATAGGGTCTTTGGTGTTCGGCTTTGACTTGGGAGCATGTCAAACATTTTTCCACATACTTAACTATATCACGCTTCATTCCGGGCCACCAATAATCCCTTTTTAGGTCCCGGTACATTTTCGTTGCTCCCGGGTGAACCGACAATCGGGATTTGTGAGCCTCGTTAAGCAAAAGAGCCTTCACTTCACAAGGCCATGGAATCCAAATTCTGCCATACCGGGTCTTTATTCCACTTGCATTCTCTTCTAGCTTGTCAATAATTCCCTTCATTCTTGGATCAACGATTTGTCGGCTATAATAGACAACTTTTCTGCCGACTTCAATGGATAATTACCTTCTAGTATCCTTGGATCAACGATTTGTTTGAATCTTTTTGATTCTATGTAAGGTTTCACCCATTCTACAAGCATATGCTCGTTCAAAGGCCGGTTAGTATCCAATGGACGCCTACCTGTGATAAGTTCGTATAGGAACACACCATAGCTCCATACATCACTCTTGGATGTATGGTGCCCTTCTATAAAGTACTCTGGAGCTATGTATCCCTTAGTTCCTAGACCCTGATGACAAATTGACAATATAGTGATATACCATTGAGATATAGAAGTTTAATGACGAAAACGAAAGGCTAGAAACAAACCACTCTGCTCGAAACATGAGACTTTTCTTCTTGAGGACGTAACACAGCCAACCCAAAATCCGCAAGCTTAGCATTCCATTGATCATCTAGAAGAATGTTGGAAGGTTTGAAATCTCTTAATACAATCTACCAAAAAAGCAAAGTTAATGGTCTCATAAGCCGTAATTATTATTATTATTATTATTATTATTATTGTTACTACCACTACCACTACCACTACCACTACCACTAACACTGGTACTACTACTAGTACTACTATTAGTATTATTATTATTACTATTACTATTATTTATTTATTTAAAACTTTTATTTTTGGTATAGCAGGACCAGACCTGAACTGCATCCATTTCTTCATGTAAATATGTCAAGCCACTAGCAGCGTCTTGAGCCACTTTCAGTCTCATGTTCCATGACAGAGGTGTTTCGGATTTTGCATACAAATGATCTTCAACGCTTCCATTAACCATGTATTCATAGACTAAAAGTAGTTGTGTTCTTGTTTCATCATCATCTGAACAGTAACCGATTAGTTTGACAAGATTTGGATGCTCAACCGCCCCAAGAACATTAATCTCCGTCTCCCACTCTTTGCGACCCTGTTGCAATACAATTAAGGTTCAATATCGTCAACAAAACTTGATGCTTGATAAAAATTCACACATAATTTATTAAGGGATAGTCTACAGAATAAGTTCAGGTAGTTAATGATGTGGCAGTGGCAGTTATTAGTATCAACATCTGTTGTCTAAGCCCACTCAGGCGCGCGCCTAGGCCCACTTTTCAGGCCCATCGTAGCCTTCTCGCTTTGCTTCCAAAGCCCACTTTCGACAGAATTTCGGCCAACAATTGTCTGAATACGTCTATGACAATTATATCAGCCCTAAACAAATCTATAATCAACCTAAAACTAACCCTAAAGAATCCTAAAACATGTTTAAACTCCTAAATATATTTTTATACCATGTGCATCACTTAAAAAAGCTCTTGCGTTTTAGCGCCTCGTTTTGTTTTTTTTTCTTTTCCTTCCTTAAATGAAACTCGGGAACACAATCAAATTTTTCTTTCCTTTCTTTTCTCTAGTTAAGTTAACTCGGGAACATGGCGTTAGTTATCCTTCCGATTTGAAAGGAAACGGAAGGAAAGGATATGTATCCTTTCTTTTCCTTCGGTTCTTTTCCTTTCATTTCCCTCCTCAAGTGCGCCTTTAACAACTATGGTATCAACAATGAAATTTATAACTACTGCAATTAAGTAAGTGACCATATCATCACCAAAACAATTTTCGCTTCGACTTCAATCTTTAAAAAAAAGACAAATACAAAAAAGATAGGCGTAGCGGCTAATTCAAGTTGCGAACCTGCATTGATATATGGGTGTGATATATGTGTGAGTTGTAGCGCTTCACAGCCACCTGGATGTTATCGAAAGGAGGCTCCAAACTCTTAATCACACCCTTATATACACTTCCAAATCCACCCTTTCCAATCCGCGAGCGAAAGTTTTTAGTAGCTGCCTTGAGCTCAGCGACAGTAAAAATCCTCAGTTTATTTCCTTTCTCGGCCGAATTTGGTATTTCTAACTTCAAAGTCATTGCATGAGAATTGTTATCAGACCGGTTAAGATCCGAATGAGCGGTATAAAAGGTATCAGTGGCAGTTGATTTAGTTTGAGTTCTGTTAGTTTCATATTCGATATCATGTTCTAACAAGAATGAGAAACATCGGCAATGAAACACCATATTGTTGTTTCAAATCATTCACTTGAAACATTGCTGACACATACTACTAATACTACTAGTAGGAAAATTTGACTCCATGTAAACAAGTTGGAATTTGGCTGTTATGCGAGTGGAAATTTCCTTCTTCACCAACAAGGTTGACTACGTCAATAGCCAATTATTAACTGTATATCAAAACAAAATGGCCATGAATAGTATCTAACTAAGGTTCGATTATACTTAACTAAACTTTGGTTAGCTTCTTTTGTCTTCTTTCCTTTCCAAAGTTGACTCCTATGTTGACTAACATTTAACATTTCTTGACCGACTAGCTTATTGATATAATTTACACTATTTTTAAGAATCAAATAAATTAAAGAATATATATATACACTCCCAAAATCATACCTATTATTGACACTACTCCACATGTGAACCTCCATGCAAACCCCAAAGTCCCCATACATATCAGAATATAAACTAGTGGGGTGCCCGCGCGTTGCGGCGGAGACTACAACACTTTAATTGGTGATTTTAAGGCTGTGTACAAGCTGTTGTTCGATTCACCTTGGTTTCGAGTCATAACCAAAACCAAAACTTTTGATTAAGATATTTCAAAAACCAATTGGTTTCAATTATTCATTTGTTCCAGTTTGATTAATCGGTTATGAACATTGGTCTAACTGGTTTTCAATAAATAACCGAAAATTTTACTTGAGCTGGAAATGTGGACTTGAACCCACTATTATTAATTAATTTATTTTTCTGTTATTGTCTACTCGTTTTATTTGAATATTTCTTAATATCTTTGTTCGAAATTCATTATAAACATATATTTCTTCTCTGATCATAGAATCTGGTGATCGTATAGTTTAGATCAGATTAGCCATATCTGATAATTTCATAATTCAAATCGTTACCTCATGATTAAAACACGGCTTTCATTATTGATTTATTGATTTCTATATAGTATTATCAGGTTTATAAAACTTTAACTTTTATAAAGTACCATATTCTATATAAAGATTATAACAAAACATGTAGCATTATGAATTATTTTTTATGTGTTCTATTTTAATGTCTTTAAAATAATTGTAGAATTGAATGTCATGTGGTCACATAAACATCTCATGACTCTTAATTGTCTTTTGATTAAATATGGTGTTTAAAAAGACAATTTTACCCTCAAAAGGTAGTTATTATATGCATTGTGTGTTGTAACATAAGGAACCAAACTTGTACCTCTTAAATTTTAAGAAGTCCTTGGGAAATGCTTTATAATATAGTATAGATAGGAAAAATTACAGAATTCGTCCTTTATGTTTGCATCGTTTTTCAGTGGATGTCTTTTACTTCAAAATTGACGAGAATCGTCCTTTATGTTGTAAAATCTTGCAGTTTTCGTCCTTTAGCACTAACCCAGTTAGTTTTCATGGTTAATTCTGACTAGATTGGACCCCACATAAGGGTAAATTGGTCTTTTCACCCACTAATCAAATATTAAATATATAAAACAACCATTAACTCTCTTCTCTTTCTCTCCCAACTTCAGGTCCCTCTATCCACCTTTCTTACACCACTAGCCAACACCCAACCTCCGATAACCACCACCACCCAACCTTCGGCAACCACCACAGCCCCATCTTTGACCTGCAGCCACGATCTTCACTCAAGAAACCCCCAAATCCAAAAATCCCAAATCCCAACCACAATCTTCACCCAAAAACATCGATACCCATCGTCCCTTTCTCCCTGCCTTTTTTCCACCACCACCACCGCCATCTGACTACCACCCCAACCTTAAAAAACGATCTTTGACACAAAACAAAATTAACCTATGAAAATCAAAATACAATGTGTGACAAAACCTGAACCCTAAAAATTGAGAACATCGAAAGGAGGTGAATCAGGGGGTAGCACCTGATGCTGATCATGTTTGTGAAGTTGTTAATATTGGTTTCGATTAATGCTTTCGGTGTTAGGGATTAAATGACGGTTGTTGAAGGAGGGTGTAGGTTTGATTCAGATCTTGAAATGGCTTTGGGTGTTTGTAGTAGTTGTGGGTTTCCGTGGTGATGGTGGTTCACTTGGCGTCGCCAGTGGTTTCCTGTTGCTGTCAGTCGTGGTGGTTTGGTATAAACAGTCGTGATGATGTCGGTCGTGATGGTGGTTCGTTTGGTGTCAGCGGTGGTTTCCTGGTGCTGTCGGTGGTTTTGGTGGTTGTTGCGAAGATGGTGGTGGTGCTCGTCGTTGCCGGAGGTTGGGCCGGTGGTAGTCAGATGTTGGTGGTGGAGAAAAGGTAGAGAGGGGGAGTTGCAATAGAGAAAGAGAAGAGTTGTTGGTGGTGATAAAGATGATAGAGATGAGGGCAAAATTGTCATTTAACTCTCATGTGGGTCCACATGACCAAACTTAACAATAAAAACTAACCAAGTTAGGCCTAAAGGACGAGAACTGCAAGATTTTAAAACATAAAGGACGATTCTCGTCAATTTTGAAGTTAAAGGGCATCTACTGAAAAACGATGCAAACATAAAGGACGATTTCTGTAATTTTTCCATATAAATATAATGTACACCATATGTTTCTTCTAATAACATATCCAGCTAGCACCACTACATCCGATCAACACAACAACCTACAATGGCAAAACTAACACTTATCTTGCTCACCTTTGTCACCCTTGTAGCCTTTGCTACATCACACAAAACCACCATCACCACCACCATCGATGACGGGAACTCGGTCTCAGAATAAAGGCAGTGTAGCCAACGGTTACGGGGACAAAGGTTGTCTTTGAAGGTAACATTTTGCACACTTTCAAGGTGGATTAGCTTTCTTCATAAACAGATCCGATTACCACCGTCCCCGCCGCAACGCGCGGGAAACCACCTAGTTACAATATACCCATATTGATATTTTGTTATACATTTAAAAAAATAATAAAATATCAATTTAAAAACGAAAAGAAATTGTTTTCAAAAGTCTTTTGAATTAAAAAAACTTTTTTGAAATATTTAAAACTGTTTTATAAAAAAAAATCAGTTGATTTTAGTGTTTTTGAAAATTTTTATATCTTGGCTCGGTGGAAAGGAATCATAATTTCAGATCCTAGCCGCTTTCAAAAATGCGTTAATTATTAATATACGAAAGTCTTATTATTATTATTATTATTATTATTATTATTATTATTATGTATTTGTATTTGATTTTTATATTTTCTTTTTTTGAAAACTCTAAAAATTAGATGAAAAAAACTACTTTTATGTACTTTTTTTTATTATTTAAGAAAGATAGTGTCTACATTAGGGATGAGCTCGGGACGGTATCGGTACCAACCGATACCGATCCTGAAAACTTTCAAAACCCAATACCGATACCGCTACCGAAAATATACGATACGATATCGGTTCGGTATCGGTACGGTACCGGTATGGTATCGGTATGGTATCGGTATTTTACCTTAAAATACTGATACCATACCGATACCGAAAATAGCGAAACCGAAAACCTCTAAATGTGAATACCGATACTGATACCGAACACCCTCGGTTCGGTACGGGATCGGTATCGGTTCGGTATTCGGGGCTATATGCTCATCCCTAGTCTACACACGGACTTTTTTATGAACCCAACCAAACCAAATTGGGTCCATAGGTTTGTGTTTCAAACCTAGCAAGACCCGTTAGGAACCAAATCGATAACTGCACCTCGGACCGGCTAAGACCCAAACCAGTTAGGTCCAGGGGCCCAAACCAATATGTGCACCTCTACCCGAAACTGTCCATGGCTGATCATGCATGGCCGATTTCTCAGTATATGATAAAATGTCGGTTCACATATTGGTCCGCTACCATACCAATCCGGTTCACTTCGAATCATTTTTTCACAAGTATACCATGCGTTCTTCCTTACACAAACCACATACCTTATAACCTTAACACAAATACAAATACAAATTCTAAAGTATAATAATATAAATTTGAAAGCTTATATAGTTGATGGTATAACTTTTTATTAACTAGTATGATGATATTATACTAAACTTTAAAGAAATATATAAAATTATTGTTACAAAATACACCTTTCTTCTGGTCGTCCGTCATCTCTAAACATTCACAACCATTGGCGGATCTTAGTGATGTGTAGACCGGGCCTCGGCCCGGTCTCTTTTTTCGTTTCGCAGTGTAAATTTTACTGAAAATTTCCAAAAATTTGTATATGTATTGAGTCCGGCCCGCCCAGAATGAGCCCGGCCCTACCAGGTGTTTGGTTCAAGATCCACCACTGTTCACAACTACACAATCACTCAAAATCATAAGCATTCAATCAATCTCTCTCTCTCTCTCTCTCTCTCTCTCTATATATATATATATATATATATATATATATATATAGGGGGCGGTTATTCTACAAAAATAGAGAATCGTGCGAAGCGTGCGAAGGATATTTGTACATGATAATTACGTAATGATAATTACGTAATGTTTTTTATGTTCATTAAAGCATTACGTAATTATCATTACGTAATTATTATTACGTAATTATCATGCATTTGTACATGATAATTACGTAATGATAATTACGTAACGTTTTTTATGTTCATGAAGGCATTACGTAATTATCATTACGTAAATATCATTACGTAATTATCATGCATTTATGTTCATGAAGGCATTACGTAATTATCATTACGTAATTATCATGTACAAAGTGATCCTTCGCACGCTTCGCACGTTTGTATTACTTTGTATTTGATCCTGCCCCTATATATATATATATGTTCTTTTTACTTATGTGTGTAGTTTATAAATATAATTATTTAATCTAAGCTTAGAACACAAATCATAAAACAAGCTAATGAAAGGTTTATCTTATCTTAGTGCAATGATACACAACAACCCTTTTTAGAACAAGGTTTCAAGAGCTTCGAAGAGCGTATCCGAGGAAGGCAGACAGACTTTTGAACTCGAATGTTGTCATTAGTCATTTCACCTCCCACAACTTTCTTCGGCTCAACAAAAACCGGCGATGCAAGACTAGTAGCTTGTGATGGAACCCGAATGAGTTGAGTAACCATTTCAAGTACCTCACTCATCTTCGGCCTGGACTTGGGGTTTTCAGACAAGCATTTGTTGGCTATAATACACAACTTTTGTGCTGACTTTAGTATGTGACTACCTTCTAGTCTTGGATCAATGATTTGGTGGAATTTTTTGATCCTAGGTAAGGTTTCACCCATTCTAGAAGCATCCGCTCGTTTAAAGTATTGTGCATTTCCCAATCCGATCCGTGCCTACCTGTGATGAGTTCCAATGGGTGCCTACCCGTGATAAGTTCGTACAGGAAAATCCCATAGCACCATACATCACCCTTGGATGTGAAATGCCCTATAGAAATGTACTCTGGAGGTGCATACTGCACAAATCCTGCAATCTGACGACGTTATAATGTTATATCACTAAACTTAGACGGTTTATGATGAAAATGTTAATAAAAAATGTTCTTTTGACTAACTTCACACACTACATTAGCCAGATCTTTTTGCAGACCTACAAAGGGATCATTTTTATATAGCACCCCTCAATCCAATACTAGACTGTTTTGATTTGCGACAATATAGTTAGATCCAGGAGTAATGGATTTAAATAAGCCAAACTATTGACTATTGGTCAATAACAGTCCCAACTCACACTAACGCCGTTAGCTAAAACTCACAATTCTAGGCGATTTTTTACCAGGTTTGAAAGAGAGAATCGAGACGATGATATTGGTATGTTCAATTGCAGAAATGAGCATGGTTCGATGGTTTAATCGTCGGTTCCGGTCATCCCATCCGAGGAGAACATCAACCTATAACCGACGAACCATGCTTATTTATGCAATTGAACATACCAATGTCATCGTCTCGATTCCTTCTTTCAAATCCCGTTAATAATTGCCTAGAATTGTGAGTTTCAGCTAACAGCGTTAGTGTGAGTTAACGGGGGGTCCATTGAGAGCAAAATGTTTGAAAGTTGGGACCGCTAGTCGTTATTTTTGTATTTTAGACTGTTATTGGCCCATAGTCAATAGTTGGGATCATGGTTTAAAAAAAACGCTTGAGGCATGCGCCTCGAGGCGCGCCTTAAGGTGATTTGGTCTGAAAACGCTTCTGAGGCGGCGCCTCAGGTGTTTGAACAGTGGTATGCGCCTCACAGGACTGAGGCGTTATGAAAAGTTGCGCCTCCGGGGGTTTTCAGGTATATTTTTTATGTTTTCGAAATTTTGTGACATTTTATGTCTTTTTTATGTGTGTTTTTGATGAATTTGATGATGAAATTAGTTAGCATTTTATTTTTTGAAAGATATATAACTATTTATTTAATTTTTTAATTCCGCCTCGGTTCGCCTCGAGGCTTACGCCTCGTGAGGCGAAGGGAAAACGCCTCGAGGCGCGTTTCCGTTCTTTTAAACTTTGGTTGGGATTATTTAAATCCATTACTCCTTAGATCTACATAAAAATCCATATAAAGTAACATACCTTGGTTGAGATATGAGTGACTCTTCTACCATCAGGACCTAGTATTTGAGGCACCCCAAAATCCGAAAGTTTAGTATTCCATTGATCGTCCAGAAGAACGTTAGAAGATTTAAAGTTCTTGAAAATCATCTACAAGAAACCAAAGTTAACGGTTTGTAAGCATCATCGTTTATAAACTTTTATTTTACTTTGTCCGGTTAAGATTAGACTTAACCTGAAATTCCATTTCTTCATGTAAATACGTCAAGACACGAGCAGCGTCTTGAGCGACCCTCAGTCTTGTGTTCCATGAGAGAGGCGTTTCAGCTTTTGTCGATAAATGATCTCTCACGCTTCTATTCGTCATGTATTCATATACAAAATACAGTTGTGTACCGCCCTCGCTTTCATTATCTTCTGCGCAATAACCAATTAGTTTGACAAGGTTTGGATGCTCAACCGTCCCGAGAACATTAATCTCTCTTACCCGCCATCTGTGCCCCTGTTGCTCACTTAACAGATTAGGAGGCTATGTTACATCATTTATGTCTTGGTATCTAAAGGGTCTTGCTATTGATACACCCCTTTATGTCTATTTTGACACTCGTTATACGAGTAGTATACGGGTATATGACAGTGCATAATCAAATCAATCGATATAGATGACGTGTATACGACCCATATAGATGTATATCGCTCGTAAAAGTATACACAAGCTTATAGATCTATACAAATTGTGTACATATCAGAATGTCAAAATAGGCAAAAAGGTGTGTGATTACTAATTAGCCGCAAGGCTACCTAAAACATATACACATAAGATATAAAGTAGTTAACCGACTCGTTTTCATGTTTGATACTGGTGTTAATCGTGTCATCTCTAACTAGGGGTGCAAACGAGCCGAGCCCGAGCTTGACCAGGCTCGAGTTCAAGCTCAATTAACTTATAAGAGCTCGAGCTCGGCTTGGTTTGAGCTTTGTTTTTAAAGCTCGAGCTTGGCTTGTTTGTTGTTTCTCAAGCTCGAGCTCAGCTCGTTTAGTGTTTATTAGTTAATATATTAAATAAAAATAATATATATAATAGGCTCGATAGCTCGATAAGTCAAAAGCTCGGCTCGACTCGGTTATTAAACAACTCTAAATATGGGATAAATAGTATAAAATATTAATAAAACTAATATTATACTAAGGCTCGATAAGGCTAGATGAGCCTGGCGAGCTTCATATGCTAGGCTCGAGCTTGATGATTAAACGAGCTTTGTTTATGGCTCAAGCTCGGCTCAGGCTCAGGCTCGATAAGGGTCGACTCGTTTCGAGCTTTTTATCGAGCCGATCTCTAGTAGCTCGCGAGCACAAGTATATGATACTCATAACCAAATCAATCTTGTACAATTCAACAAACTATACACAAAAAGATAAGTTTAGAGTCCAACACTTGTAGCCCAGTTAGTTGAGGGCCTAAAGTTTCCTATAGGAGGCTTGGGTTCAATTCCCATTAGCTACATTTGAAGGACATTGGTGGAGGGAAAATGAGGGATGACCCGGCCATTGGCTTGGGTTCGAGTCCTGATCCCGACCGGTTTTACCGATTATTTCACTGTCGTGCCTTCGGGCGGGTGAGTGGTCGGGTTTTCCCGGGAATTGGTGGCCCGGGTACTCTCGAGTACCTGATTCGCCAAAAGGGTGCCCGAGAGTGCTCGAAATTGATTCGTTGGCCGTTCAAAAACAAAAAGATAAGTTTAGAACCTGCAATGATTTGTTGGCTAGCTTCACAGCCACCTGAATCTCATTAAAAGGATGATCCAAACTCTTGATCACACCCTTGTATACAGTTCCAAAATCACCTTCTCCAATCTTGGAATCAATGCAAAAGTTTTGGGTAGCTTCATTGAGGTCAGCGAGAGTGAAAACCCTCAGATTACTTGGTTTATCGACCATGTTGGGGACTTGTATCGTCGTCCTTGATCGTACGGACCGGTTGAAATCCGAAGCAGCAGTGTAAAAAGTATCGGTAGCAGTTGATTTAGTTTGAGTTATGGTTTCATTTTCTGTGTCTTGTTTTTGTTCTAACAAGAAGGAGAAACATCGGCAATAAAACACCATTTGTTTTTTCGAACTGTTCACTCAAAAGTCAAAACACCATTGTTGTTATGATTTATGAGTTCGTGGCAACAAGTAGGAATATAGAAAACGCATGTGGAAGTTTCCTTGTTTACCAACTACGTTTTAACATGATTTTTTCGGGCGTCAAAAGTTAGTTGTTGGATTATAAATGATTGTGCTTGGTTATTTGATTATAAAAAATAAAAAAAAATACCCTTCACGTCACCATCATCTCGTGATGTTTTGGGGGTTGGAGGAGAATTCTCCCTCTGCTGGGTTTTTTTTTTTTTTTTTTTTTTTTTTGTATGGGAAAAGGGTAATTTGAATTATTGAAGATAGTTGGATATCTAGAGTTCTTATTGTTTGACTGGATCTGAACCGGATCAGGACCCAAAACTTAGTGGTAAGAAAAAAATTAGATCCTGTAACTTTCGGCTCCACCTAGTCAACATTTCAAGATCCGCAGCTATCTAAAGCTTTATACATACATATAAAACCTCAATAACATTATCATGATTATCTATATCCGGACATCTTCATAAAAATATCATATGATTATTTACATAGAGAGCTTTACATTTTCACCATAACATTTTCATTGAATCTCCATGACCAATTATATCATCTTTCTAACAAGCAACAATGTCCACACTCATCATAATACCATAACTCTTTTTTTACATGCAAGACTTCACAATTTCACTTTAACATAGTCATAGAAATAGGGGTGTACAAAATGCTCGCGGCTCGCAACTCGCTTGAAAAAAGCTCGGCTCGAAAAAGCTCGTTTTGTTATCGAGCCGAGCCGAGCTGGCTCGATTTGTAATTGAGCCGAGCTCGAGCTAGGGGTCTTGGCTCGTGGCTCGGCTCGTGACTCGGCTCGATGGCTCGGCTCGGTGGCTCAGCTCGGTAGCTCGGTTTGTGGCGCGATAAACATCTTTTATATACTTAATAATACTTTGAATTAATCAATAAAATATGAAAAATAATAGAACAAAAACACAAATTATACAAATAATACTTTTAGTATGCCTTTCATTCATTGAAATATTAAAAAAATAAAAAAATATACATAATTTTATTTTTATATTTTTTGTTTCTTATTTTATTAATATTTTTTAAAAAATAACGAGCTGGCTCGAGCCAGCTCGAGCTCGGCTCGAACATTTATGAGCCGATCTCGAGCTCGGCTTTTCAGCTCGACCAACAAAAACGAGCCGAGCAGAGCTGGCTTGATTTGTGTTCGAGTAGAGCTCGAGCTTAGCCTGACTCGGCTTGACTCGGCTAGATTACACCCCTGCATAGAAATCTCATTATTTTATGTGTTTCTTTTCAACTAATGCTCGATATAAAATTTTCATGATTTATTCATATTCAATTTTTTTTCTTCCAAAACCATGTTAATAAGTGTAGAGGTTCCCTCCCGAATAGCCCAATACACAATATGCTAAGCCCAATCCATATTAACTCAATTTTGGCAATCCTAAGTTGAAGGTGGCCTATTAGAGTTAAACCCACCATACTCCTATAAATAGAAGACTCATCCTCAACATATGCACAACTTGTTCTTCCTCCCTAAAACTCTCTCTACATACTATCACACTTATACATGTTTACCCACATATATTAATGGTGAATCCAATACTGACCTAAGCGTCGGAGAGTGGTCCAGAGACCAGGGTCTCAGATCCCTTCTAACGAGTTTTCATGGTTTTGTAGATCTGAATGGAGGCGATGAAGATGGGGTGTGGTTTTGTTACTTTTTGAGAAGTTCACTTACCTGTGGAAGCTGATCTGTAACCATCCATCTAAGATTTGTTTCTTCAATAAGCATATCATTATCGTATCATCTTCATAATATGCCAAACATCGCCATAACTTCATAGTTATTCATATTTCAAAATCTTAGTAAACATACCAATAACCATAACGTTATCATGGCATTGTTATATAGTCTAGTCATACACACGTCATCATACTACTCCTTATCAAGGTCTTAATTAGGTGCAATATAAGCAGGAAGAATCCAAAATGAAAATCCTAATGAGGTGCAAAATAATCAGGACGCAGTTGTTGCACTCATTATTTCAGGTCTTAATCCCATTGATTTAGGTCGTAATCAAGGTCACCGTAATCCTTTTCACTTAGAAGAGTTTTATATAGTTCTTACTGAGGAAGAAATACAGGCTTTGCAGATCAGGGTTGTGGGAGGAGAAGGAATAGCAACTCTCAATGATGATGGAATAGAAGATGGTCTGAAAGGGGCGGATGGTGGAGAGCAAGTTAACCATGGAGGTGGTAATATGGAACAAGGACAACCACCATTATGACCATTATATCTACAAGCAAGGACACTAGCTTCTTTTAGTTACTATTTCGATGCATTAACAACCCTCCATGGGAACAACACAGCAACAAATGCGTGGGCGCTTGAAAACCTCGAAAACACATAATTCCATATGCAACGGTCATCTAATACTCGAAAGCATTTGACGGAATTGGAGTACTTGTAGGATTTCTTTGGTTTGGTAGAACCTCGGGTCCGTTTACATGCCAAATCCAAGTCCATTTTTTACATTTTATATTTAATTTTTTTGTTTTGGTGGTGTAACTAACTTACATTTTATTGTTAAATTTCCATAAGAAGTGCTGACACAAAGGCACAAGGATTATGGGTATAACAGCTGGCCTACACCCAAAGATTCCAACACAATTATGGTGGCCACATACTACATCCAAGAATTTAAAACTGTCTTTATGATGAACAGAATGTCTATTTGAACAACTTAACCTTCGGCTACAACAAGAGTGTGACTTGCTTCTGGATAGCTATAGATTAGCTTATGCCTATCAATGGCAGTATATAAATCTTGAAGATTAGGACGATTGAAGATAAGTCGTTGTAATGTCTTTGTTTGATGTGGAATAAAGCTGTGTTTGAATGTTAAAAAAAATGTGCACAACAAAGTTTGAGACATAAAACGTTCATCAAACCCCGTTTCCCTTATTTTAATCCACGATTTTTTATTTGCAAGTTATTCTTAATTTTTCTGTTGTAGTTTTGTATGTGTGGCGTATAAGTCCATTGATCGGGTGTCAAGGAATGTTTGGACTACCACTATACGCCATGTATAGGGCTATACGTGGATATATGTGGACATGTGTTTTTATACAAGTTGGAAAGCCAAGTCTTGGGTGAAATTCTGATTCTATGCGTGGAGTATGGCCCTATGTGTTAAGTATAGGTCTGATTGTTATTTTTTTTCAAACGAAAATTCAATATTTATCTATTAGTTTCATACGTTGTATATATACGTATTAAAATTCTTTCACGTTTTTTTCCAAAATATATTTGATAGATACCCGTTTTATTAAAGTTTTAAATGTTGTAATGTTTAACACAACAAATATTAGGTTTCTTCATATTTTTGTAAGACCATACGTAGTGGCCAGTTAATTGGGCGTGAAAGGGGCATTTTCGCGCCCCATTCACATGCCAACACCGCCCCCTGCCCGTTAAAGGGGCGTTAATGGGGCTTGGGTGAAAATTTTCGCGTGCGTAAAGAGTGGGATGGGCCAATGGGGGTGTGACACTTCATTTTAATTTTTTTTCTTTTTTTAAATCAAATTTAATACCATTATATATTCACACTCATTTCACCCACCAAATTTCACTCACCATTACACCTCTTCCCCATTTCAAGCCCCTTTCACCCACTAAGTGGCCCCACATTGCCAAGTGTCAAAAAATGCCCCTTTAATGCCCCTTTAACCCACAAATTTCACCCACCACTACACGGCCTAAGTAACAAATCAAATCACATGAAACTAAACGTACTAAGATTACATACACACAACCAAAATGTAAATATCCATACATAATAAGTCGGTTTGTACATAACAAGCAAACAAAAAGTATAACCACGCCATATCATATAATATAATACAATACAAAAAATCAAAAATCAAGCATCATGATCCTTACCCTCTGCGTCCTCATCCGGATCCTCTAGTTGCAGTGGTACAACTGGCACAGAGTCAACACCCTCTCTACATATCATGTCTTTCTCCCGATCAACCAGCCCAGTCTAATTCGAACCCGTGCCAGTCAAAGCTAGGGCGGCAATTATTACCAAGTAATTGTTAAATAGGGTGTTTTGAGTTTTTTTTTTTTTTTCCATTTCTTTTTTGGGTATTGAATTTTAATAATCCAAAGTTTCAACCATTGGCCGATAATAATCCATACGTCAAAAATTCCCAATAATAATCCTAACTTTTGAACATTTGGCCTCTAGTAAACCTTTTTTAACTGAGCACTAACTGGGTTTCCTTGTTCACCAACTACGTTTTCACATGATTTTTTCAAAGGGTTGATGTTTGACCCTCTTATGGGTGGTATACTGGTATGGGTGGCGGTGGTCTCTGCGTCACCAACACCACCCCTAATATGGCGTCACCCTTTCGGGCGTCAAAAGGTGAGGGGATAGTTGTAGTTAGTTGTTGGATTATAAAAGATTGTGCTTGTTATTTGATTATAAAAATAAATAATAAAAAAAAAACCCTTCACGTCACCATCATCTCGTGACGTTTTGTGGGTTGGAGAGGAATTCTCCGTCTACTTTTTTTTTTTTTTTTTTTTTTGTATGGGAAAAAGGTAATTTGAATTATTAAAGATATAATTGAATATCTAGAGTTCTTATTGTTTGACTGGAACTAAACCGAATCGGGACTCAAAACTTAGTGATAAGAAAAAAATTAGATCCTGTAACTTTCGGCTCCACCTAGTCAACATTTCAAGATCCGTCACTATCTAAAGCTTTATACATACATATAAAACCTCAATAACATTATCATGATTATCTATATCCGAACATCTTCATAAAAATATCATATGATTATTTACATACAGAGCTTTACATTTTCACCATAACATTTTCATAGAATCTTCATGACCAATTATATCATCTTTCTAACAAGCAACACGGTCCACACTCAAACACAGATCTAATACCCTTTTTTTCATACAAATGTTCGAAAGTTGGAATTATTATTGAGAATTTTTAAAGTACGTATTATTATCGGCCAATGATTGAAACTTTAGATTATTAAAATCCAATACCTTTTTTTAGATCCCTACTTCGTGATAAATTTGGGTCTACAAAAGTTATGCAACAGGTCAATTTAGGCCTATCCAAAATAGATGGGTCAACCCAAACTATATGAACCAATTCAGATCGCCATTATAAAAACTTGCCAAGTTAAAATGGGTTCAAAAGGATAAGCATCATTTGCCACCATTATGTTGGACATGCCATTCAAAATGTCAAAAAGGGCTAGCAAATGTAAAACTGTTGGAAAGTGATTAGCACCATCTACATGATTTTCTGAAAATGGACCAAGTTCACAAGCAAGCTTTACAGGAACTGAAATAAAAGGTGAAGGTCACCGGATTACGATCTTGTAACTTGCTATGTTTCTTGCATAGTTTGGTCTCCTTTTGGGGCATCATTAGATCCCAACCCGCGAATTTTGACATCATAGTAGACTTCCTCGACTCTTCTCAAATCATACTTCATTCCTGCAATATACATATATTAGACAATGAAGTACACTGGAATATGGAGAACAGAGAGTTTGTACTCTTTCAAGCAAACAAGATGATAAATGAATGGAGAAGCGCTACCACATAACCATAGTTGTTAAAAGCCATCGCCTCTTGCGCCTAGGCCCATTTTTTAGGCGTGCGCTTTGAGTCGAGGAAATTGCGCTTTAATTCTCTAGACGATGATTTAGGCACAGATTTTAGCTAGATTCCAAAATTACAGAGAGTTCCCTGCCAAATTCGTTAAACTATGGCTATATTCCAACCATATTTCTACTTTTATCTAAGGAAAACTAGTCTATATACTAATACATCAATAATTTAAAACTTTTGATATTAGCTAGGTGAAAGATAGTATTATTTTAATATATTTTTACTTTATTTTCTTTGTTCGCTTTTTTTTTATCTCATGCCCTCGCTTTTTTTGCGCCTTGCGCCTTGCGCCTAGGCCCCAGGCGAGGCCTATGCGCCTTGAGTGCGCCTAGCGCCTTTGATAACTATGAATATAACCCACTTGTAAGAACAAATCTAATGTGTGCCATACTGCCAAGTGGCAATTCGACCCATTTACTTGTAAGCAGGTAGATTTGGGTTGCGTCTAATCTCAAGTAGGTCAAGTAATAAAGGCTAAAAAGAAGCATATTAAACGAGCCGATTGTAATGAACATGCTAAAGGTCATCTAGGTTCTAGTTCTTAAGCACCACGTGGCCTATTTCAACCCATGTTAAAAGTAACCAATTTCAGCCCCGTCCTAGTTACCCATCTTGCTATCTAAGTAAACCTATGTCCTATGAAAATCATCAATAAAAAATATACCAGCTCATTTTAATGTAATTGTGCCTTTGTAACTGAAAAATGAAATAGGATGTAAAAAGCACATACCATCAAACTTTTTGCGTAAGAAATCATTCCTGAGATTAAGCAAGCGGAATGATGCATGGAGGTCGGTTAAAAACTTTAAGACCTTTCTGGGGCAATCATAATCACCAGCTGTCACTTGGTTCACCACATACCTTGGCTGCAAAACATTATTAATTACTTGATACAAACTTACAATAATATAATTATGTACTATGTAGCTCTAGAATAACATGAATTCACCTCAGAAACCAATATAGAAAAGTTGTATAGAAAAATCAATGCAAGGTTTTTAAGGCTTCAAGCCTAAATGAACACGCAATTTAATTTTTAACCCAATAAAGAAGATGTTTTATCAAAATCTAAATTCATTTCATTTAAATTACAGTGAACTACATCTCTATATAATATATTTATATTTAAAAAAAAAACATAGAACTAGTTAAAGAAAGCACCAAACAGATTGATAAAACTATATAAGAGAGAACCTTAAGTAAGAAATGAAATCCCGGAAGAATCACACTTCCTCTATATTAGTCAAATTAAGTACATACTTTTTTTCCATAATGAAAACATAATGTTTGATAGGCACAGTCTAATGACATGTTTAATTATTGATCATTTGATCATATGTCTAAAATTTCCCTTATACAAAGTAAAAATAGTTCCAGACAAAACTCAGAAGTTACTAATCTCAAGTAGTGAAACACTAACTAACTAACGTGTAAAAAAGTAACTAACTACCCAGGGGCGGATCTAGGGGCTTTTAGGGGGTTCCCAGGAACCCCCTCGGTTTGGAAAAAATTGAAAAAATTAGTGGAAAATTTCGAAAAATTAGTGAAAATCTACGAAATGAACCCCCTGGAAATCCGTCCTGGATACGCCACTGTAACTACCGACGGATAATTTTCCACTTATATTATCTATGCTTGATAATAAATTCACCAAGACAGAATATCAGGGTTGGTGGGATTCTTACCAGCTCATTAGACATGAAACAAATGCCTGCAATATAAAATTACCATGTTTAGTTCAATGTATATAATGAGAGGTGCTACAAGAATTTAAACATCTTTTTCGGTCTTAGAATTCATCCATGGATGATTAGGATACGGATAAACATCACCCAATTTACCAACAAGTATCTAAAACAGAACCCGACATCTGGATCACCACAAACAACTGACAAATTTTGAAATGATGATTATATATATGATTGAAGACTTCCAACAGCACTTATACGCATGACTCAGCATTCACACACAATTATACTACTTAATAAGTTAAATGTCATTGTCAAAAGATAAATATAGGGAAAATTTCACAAAAGAACAATGTAATTTTTAAAATGGACCGCTTTTAGCAATTATACTTTTTTGTGTCACGACCCAGCAATTGCGGTTATTGAAATGGACAAAGGTAACAGTGTATAAAAGATAATTACCAAATAGGGTTATAGGGGCAGTAAAAACTGTAATTACCAGATTAAAGAAAAAAAACTTCAATTATCAATGTAGACCATTTCCATAACTTTAATAACTAGCATACTAGTTTGTGACATAAAAAGAAAGTATAACAAAGTTGGACCATTATAAAAAGTATGTTGCTAACTTGCTATTCTATGAATTTCATCCTAGAATATACTAAAACAAAGGTATGCCTCATCGTCTCCAATCACATGATTTGTGTCTTCAACAGGAAATATATTATTTGCTAAAATTGTTTATAACATAATGACTTGATAACCCACATGGTCCATATTGCAACAAAGAAAAACTACAAGATTTCATAAGGCAAGATATTGTTCAGTAGTAAGGAAAAGTTGAGCTTTAATTGGTTCTTAGTATGTCCTATCCAGAAAAGTCCCATTGCAGTCGATAAAAGAAGAATAGCCAGATGTTATGATTTCCATTTCCTTCTAAATGAATATATGATCTGACATGGGTTAAAAATAACTAAACTCATGGTTAATTCTCATGTATCTCTTTCACTGGCTACAAGTCTAAAATATACCAAAATTAATAAAAAGTCTATGAAAACTGGCAACCAAAACTCAACAATTTCTTCCCTTTTTAAGGGCACGTTACTGATAGATGAGTTATACGAAACAATAATGATAAGAGTTTGGTGGTTGCCATATATTAATCCATTGAAAAAGTGTGGAACATCAATTACTCACCAATAAGATAATCTTCAACATCAAGACCAAATTCTGAAGCATTCACTGCATGGGCCACCAAAAGCAATAAAAGTTTTAGAACAATTTAAAAATCATTTAGTCGTTATACTACATGGATGCCTGGTCAACACAAGATTAGCGCTCTATCCATGTCTACACACAGCTCAAGTATTGGAACCTATGATCATAATTAAAAAAAAAGCACAAACTGTGACTTACACCCTAACTTCTCCTCCACTTCAGTGTGAATTAAAAGATCACCTGTCTCTAGCCAATGCATAAAAGCAATTATAGAGACTACCTGTTGTGCCTCGGTCCTCCAGTCGCCATGATATCTGCAAGTAAACCGCATAAATATTACCGACAAAAAGCAAACAGCAATACAAATTAACAATTAACAAGTGAAATGTATTTCCAAACTGTTTCAGTCACCTATAGTATTCCCCTGGGCGCTCACGAACAATTTCTTCAAGTTGACTAAAAAGCTCCTTAAGTACATCAATTTGTGTCTTAGCCTTCTCTAGAACCTCTAATTGCAACAAAAAGGAGAAGAATAAGCCCCAACATATTTCAAACCTCAGATCAGAACAACCAATTTCTTACAAAAAAGTAATGTTCCTAATAGTTTTAACATTTCATTATAAAAACATGCAAATGCAGATCTCAACAATAGTTTCACATGTATCATAACCTAACTCGGTCCAGCTGTCCATCAAGTATCCAGTCCCTTTCACAGAACAGTCCTAAATTGATAGTGTTTTACATATATCATAATACAACTGTGTTCATAGCTCTGTTATCAAGGCCCAGAGCACCCTTCTCCCACTTTTCAAGCCCAGCGCACCCTTATCGCATCGCTTTAAAAGTTCCACTTTCAGGCCCTAAGGCGTATTTTTCAAGCTAAGTTCTGACAAAATCGCGGTCAAAAATCATCTGAGCAGGTCTAAAACAATGATACCAACCCTAAAGGCTAACCAAGCATGAAATCAACCTAGAACAACCTAAACTAGCCCTAAAATATCCTATAACATGCCTAAAACTAGGAATGAGCAAATCGTACCGTGCACCGAAACCGGACAACTTTTTTGCGTTTTTCGGGATCGGTATTTTCGATTCAGTACGGTACCGGTATTTAACGTTTATTTACCTTCAAATAACGTACCGCAGAGCACTTTCACTACCCGTATCAGTGCTCAATTTTAGTGATTTTCCAGATCAATACCTTCGGTACGGGTACCGAGCTCATCCCAACCTAAAACCACTAAAATTTGTATTTATATTCTATAATTCTATAAGCCTAAGTGTGCATTGTGCCTTAGACAACCAAAACTCATAGCATTATCACACATTAACCAATTATATATCACATAAAGCCTACTCACAACGTAAAAATAAAAAAATGTAAGCCAGTAGTACCATGAATAGGGCGAGACTGATGAATAAGAAGAAGACTAGAGTGCATCATCCTGGTAGTGGACTCAATCTGTGTAGCAACGGCTTTAATTCGGTCACGTAAGGTTCCAGATGCTTCTAGACGGTGACGGAAGTCGTGAAACTGCTTCTCGACAATAGCAGAGGTAGGGGATGATGATGATGACGAGTCATTGGCTGCTGCCATTGATGTGAATGAACGGTTGCAGTGAAATGTTTGTTGTTGTGTGAGTGTAGTAACGGTTGTGGAGATGGAGAGAATGGTTATGGGGTTAGGGTTTAAGGAACGGTGGGATAATAATGTTAAAGCTGTACGGTAAACGAACTTCATTATTATTTGCTGTTTGCTGTTGGTGTGGCTTGATTTGTGTGTGTTGTACGTTATTTTTTTAGACTTCTCAGATTAATTAATCTCATAAGGTGATGTTTTGCTCTCTATTTGTGAAGCTCCTTTTGACTTATGACTTTAGTCATAAATTGTGACTTATAACTTATCCTCTCATTTCTCCTTTTCAAAGCCTAAAATTCTCAATAAGTTACTTTTCAATCTATCCATCCAAACACTTTGATTTAACTTATAACCTTTTCAATAAGTTATAAGTCATAAGGAGGTGTGGAAATGGAGAGCCAAACATGCACTTAGACTTGTATCCCTATTTGGGTAGTAATCAAGCTCGGGTACGCCGTCACCACCCTCTCAGGTTAGTCGGGTGGGTAGTCTTTCTAGGTATCACTCAACGTAGCGGAGGAAAGGAGAGAGGGAGCAACATAGAGAATAGAGTAAAATGGGTGGGGCTTATGGTTTAGGGTCATTTGAAATGAGTGACGTCACTAGTTAGGGTAGTTGAGAGTAAATTTGAAGTAGTCAAATCTCATTGGTTGAATCTTATGGTAGGAAAGGTTACTTGATAAGAGTGATTTCGCACCTGAAGTATGTTTGCGGTAAAATAGACAACCCTAAGACATTGCTTTGTATTAAACATCTCTTTTATTTATCTTGATAATTAAATGAGATAACATGACCATATTTGTTTGCTTAATGAAATGAATGAACCCGGACAAAGTTTTTGTCCACTCATTTCATTTTTTTATTGTATGTTCGTCTTTTAAAATGCTCAATCGGTATATTTCATGGTATGTTCATCCTTGAGATATATATTGCTACAATGAGAATGGGTATGAGGATTTGGCCTTCGTCTAGGGGAATTAGCCGTGCTCTGATCCTGCTAAGATTAGTGAACCGCTAATAACGCTGATTCAAAAGACCTTATGCAAATGCCCAACCCTCCTGATTCAAAGACCTTATGATACATGATTTATAGTTGGGCTAAAAGTCTTGTGAGTGTGTTTCAGGTCTGGCCCATATTTGATTAAATCAGGTTCAACCAAAAAGTGTGAAGAAGCCCATGAACAATGGCCCATACTCAACTCATTGGTTTGAGAAGACTCTTCTAGGGTTTTGCTATATAAGGGGTGTGTCAGAGATATTTTCATTATTCTCTCCACATCAATCATCTCTCTCACATTTTTCTCTGATCTCCGTCTTATATACTTTAGGGTTTATTCTAGTTGTAAGGAATTCCTTATTGTCTTGTATTTCTTATTTTCTATAAGTGATTCATCTGATCTTATCAATCAGACGAAACTCTTAAACATTGTATTGATTTTTGAACTTGTATGTTAACAAGTTCTTGGGTATTGGGGGGTAACGATTTGGGTTGGCTTAATAATATTTTTGTCACCTGTTTTGTCGTTATTTCTCCCATTGTGTTATGGATTGTTCTTGTTATTTAGATCAGATTGTTTGTGTATGTTCAAACCCTCAATTTCTACAAAATATTTAGCCAAAAAAAGAAATAGGTCAAACAGTTTAAAAGTAAGCAAAGGATGGTCAAGCATTTACAACCGACAAATTTGTTTTATTTAAGGAAAAATTGATCACCTTTTCGGTTTTGGTAAACATTTTCGTAATTATATTTAGTCTACTAATTATCTATGACAATAAAAGAAGTGTTGGCAGGTGACAAAACCTGTTATGATCCACCCAAAATATTTACCTGCTTTGACCTATACCCAACCCACAACCAGTTTGTCCGGGGAACCCAAATCTTTTCTCAAGCTTGGAAATGACATTGCAGATGTTACTACCTAACCTTATCATTTATCTATAACATCAAATATCATATCCTTTCTAGGAAGGTTGTCCATGAATTTTATACGCCCTGCCTAAGGTTCCATTTCCCCGAAAATAAAACCCATACCATTTTTATGGGAAGTGGGATCTGAACTCTGCACAGGTGTTCATATTACTTATATAAATGTACTTTTACATGTCACAAAAAAGAAGGATGAATAGTGTTGTTTACCATCTCTAGCTTAAACGTCTCCAAGATTGGGGAGCTTCTCATCAGAAAATAAAGTAAGGGTAGCTCGAGCGTTTATCTGAAAACCATCTCACGAATAGGTGTAGTAATGAAACCGGGAGTCCAATGACCCTGCCTACAACAAAATCCTTGAACCACAACCAGAAAATAAAGATCAATTATAAGTGAAAGAAATAAACCCAAAGTTGAATTAGTTAAATTCCTTACGTTGATCAACAAGAAGTAAGTTGGCAGGTATTCATTTCCGGCTAAACATGCAAACAGATCTTGCAGGGTGGAATCGTCATCATCTTCAACATCTTGCGTTTCCTACACCAAGTTAATATACTAAGTACATAACGGAGTCCATGAGGATCACTATTTTTGTAACACCCTAAATTTACATTTATGATGTTAAAGGGTTTTTATTTCATAGTTTGTATTAGAGGGATTAGAGTGTAATATTGTATTAGGGAAATGGAATTTAATAATCCCAACTTTGGGGGGTTGGAAGGCAACAGTCCCAACTTGAAAGTTGTACTATAGCAGTCCCAACTTGTCAACATTTTTATTTTGTTGGTCCCAAACTCCAAACTAACCTCAGTTAGTTTTCTCTATTAAGTGTCAAGTGGCATCACACGTGGCAGTCTTACGTGGCATAAAGTGTTATATCTGTAAAAAAAAAGGTGGGTCCGGATTGCACATGTGTAAAATAAACTTAATTTAATGTTTTAAAAAAAAGGTGGGACCCACAATCAAATAATAAGAATAACACCCACCACCATCTTCCTTCTTCCTCCATCATCTTCATCATGTTCACCACCACCACTGCCACCACAACCACCTGCCACCACCGTCATCTTCACCACCACCACCACAACCACCTGCCACCACCATCATCTTCACTACCACCTTCAAATCGAACCCAATCACAAATCTGGTCATACCCACATGTTGCCAGCTTCAAATCGATCCATTCTGTGCAAAACCCCCCAATCAAAAACATCCAAATCAAGCTCCAATTCGTTGGTTTTATGCTCGGCGGCCGAACACCCTATTTAATCGATTACACCTCGAAAACGAACAGGTTAGTGTGATTATTTAGTATGGTTTTGTTCGGAATTCATTTTTCTATAATAGCCCTAACATTAATTTGATTAACAGGTTCGAATCGTTGGTCAATTGATCAAATATAGAATTAGGGTTCTTCGTAGCAGGTGGTTAGTGGTGGTGGCAGGTGGTTGGTGGTGGTGGTGGTTGGTGGTAGTTGGTGGTGGTGGTGTGGTTGGTGGTGGTGTAGGTGGGGTGATGTAGGGCCCACGTTTTTAAAGATTTTTTAAAATAATTAATAGATTTTTTTTAATTGAAAAAACAAGTGGGGCCCACGTTTTTTATCAGCTGGACATACTGTGCCACGTAGGACTGCCACGTGTGATGCCACGTGACACTTAACAGAAAAACTTAACTAGGGTTAGTTTTGGACCATTTAAATAAAAACATTGACAAGTTGAGACCGTTATATTACAACTTTCAAGTTGAGACTGCTCCCTTCCAACCCTCCAAAGTTGGGATTATTAAATTTCATTTCCCCTATTGTATTCTATATATAACCATGTATATTTAGCAATTATAATCACAATCACAATTCAATAATAATTATATCTTTACCAAGTTTAACTGTTTGAAACACATTCTTGATTTTTGTAATTGTTTAAATTTGGATGTGAAGTTAGTAAGCTTTCGGGACATAGCTTCCACACTTTAATGTTATTAAGGTGTGGGTATTACAATTATTATTTAAAACAAACTTACCAAAGTCAATATCTTCAAAGATGGGCATCGGGATAGGATATGAATAATTGTGCTTTTATTTGTCTATGATCCTTCCACATACAGATTTCTCAGGCTCGAAAACCCATTGAATTGGGGTTTCCGGATAAAGTCACAACGGTGAAGACATAGACTAGTCAACTTCTCGAGCCGGAGGATCGACGAGGGTAGCTTATACTCCATCGTCAATGTTAATTTTTCTAGTGAGTTTTTAGTTGCCAGGTGAGCTAGTATGTGGTCAATCTCCATTTTTTAGTTGCCAGATGAGCTAGTACTTCCCTGGAAGAAGGTATTTTCATGGTAGTTCTATTTACATAGATAAGCTGGACACACATGAGTTTTCAGTTCATGAAATTGACTGGATGATGTGAGAGTTAGGTGAATTTAAAGAAGGTGTCAAACTTTACTATAATTATCAAATACCTATAAAGGACTTGCAAACTCGTTTAGCAACTTTAGGCAGTGATTTAGATGTTGTCAATTTTGAAAAATATGTTAGGGAAAATAAGGTTATTAACTTTTTCATTGAGAACAATGACACTAAGGTTGATACTTATTTGAAATCACCAGAAGGATGTAAAGTAGTTATTAAGGAATTAGAGGATGTGGAGGGTTCAGGTCAGGTAGCCAATGTTCGTAGACAAAAGTTAGTCCCTAGGCGGAGATTGTTACTTGAGTATGGGAGTAGTTTAGGTCAGGTAGCGAATGCAAATGAGGGTTTGAATGGTAATGAGGGTGGGAATGTCAAAGAGGGTTTAAATGTCAATGAGGGTTTGAATGTCAATGAGGGTGGGATTGTCAATAAGGTTGTTGATAATATAGACGTTGATGGCCGTAGTTTTGATAACATTGACTTTTCTAGAGAATTCCCACCAGGAGATGTGAATGTTAATGTTCATGAGAATGAGGTATGTATGGACGACAATGGGCATGAAGTTCCTAAGAATGACACTGATGCAGTTGTCAATGAGAATGATGCTGATGCAGAGGTCAATGACAATGATGATGATGCAGATGTTGAAGATGACAGTGATGGCGATGATTCAGAAGACAGTGATTATGTTGTTGACAAGGATAATGAGGTGGAAGAGATGGAAGTTGATATGATGGATTTCAATTATCTCATGCTTGGAATATTTGAGGGAGTACTTAATGAAGAGAATTGTGATGTCATCAACTGTAAAAGATCCTGTAGGGGGCACTGACTCCTAGGGCAACAAATATCTTGGAAGAAATCAAGTCTGGAGCGGCACATTGCAGAGTCAAGTGGTATGGTGGTACCAAGTATCAGGTTACTGGTCAGTCCAGGGAACAATATGTTGTTGATATTGTTGAGAAGGAATGTAGTTGCAGGAGGTGGGAATTGACAGGAATCCCCTATAAACGTGTTGTGGCTATGAATTGGGACATGACTCTAAATGGATAGAAGGTTGGACCACCAGAGTCATGGGTGAATAGGTGTTACTGGTTGGAAACTTGGAAGGAAGTTTACACCCACAAGATTGGCACAACAAATGGTCCTAACATGTGGCCAAAGTCCAAATGTCCCACAACCTTGACTCCACCACTCTTTAGGAACCTAATTAGCAGACAAAAAAAAAAAAAAAAAAAAAAAAAAAAAAAACAGGAGAAAGGACCAGGTGGAGATCCAAGATCAACTGGAAAAAAGGGGAAACCAGACTCAGGAAGCATTGCAGAATGAGATGGAAAAGAAAGGGAAACTGACTAGGAAGGGGAAGAGTGTCCAATGTGGGGTTTGCAAAGGTAAAGGGCACAATTCAAGAACTTGCAAAAAGAGGAAAGTTAAAAAGGCCAGAGTTGGTGGAGGTGAACAAGCTGTTGATGCTTAGCTGCTGATGGGTCAATGTTGTTGTTGGGTCAACTGTTTTGTGTTAAACTGTCTTTTTATGGTTGTATTTTGAAACTACCTTTTATGTTAAACTTTTGGTTGTAATGTTAAATTATGTTGGTCAATGTCTTATGTTAAACTGTTATGGTACCCACCTTTTTGCTAGACAATTTGTAATGGTAAGTTATGGTATGAATGGTCATTTTGGTATCTTATGTTATGAATGGGTCAATATGGGTCATTACTGCTCTTATGGGTCATTGATGGTAACTTATGTTGTGAATGGGTCAATATGGGTGATTGCAGTGTTATGGGTCATTGCAGTTGTTAAAATGCATTTACAGGTTGATATTGTCGTGTTTTGGACAATATGGGTTATTAATGCTGTTGTGTTTTGGTAGGTTAAAATGGGTTATTAATGATGCTATGTTTTAGACAATATGGGTCAATTTGGGTTATTAATGTTGATGTGTTTTGGCAGGTTAAAATGCATTCAATATGGGTCATTCATGCTACTTGTTACCACCATTGAATTCACTGCAACTTCAGTAGTTAATGGTCACATACTTTTGCAGAATGAATTGAATATGGTAGGTAAACATTGACTAGAAACCACTAAAAATACATTCAATACCACTTGAAAAATTGCATTCAATACACCTTTCAACACTAACATATTACATTAACATATTTCAGTACAAAACTTGTCCAAAATACATATATTGAACATTAATTTGATTACATAGACTTAACAATTGTTGCATTATGTAGCCAACATTGCAAATTGTAGCCTTGATGCTATCAACAACACAATGACCAACCTATTCTTCAAATGAATTTTTTCTTTTAGTTCATCTCTTTCATCTTCAATCCTGTTTCTTGCTCTCAAAAGGCCAGGGATAACTTGAACAACACGTGAGCACATAGGTGGGTCAACCCAACCTATAAATCCATGACAATTTTCCTAGCTGTACAGAGTAAACAAGTATCAGAACCAAAATCGAATCTTAATGGTAGAGCAAAATACTTACCGGATCTGGACACACGAAGAAACGACGTCATAGGTTGTTATCAGTCCAGGAGGTATGAACAACTGCTATTCGACCACAAGGACAGGTTGCCATTACAAGACTTGTGAAGAAAAAGAAATATGAAGAAGAGGGAAAGAAGCAGTTAATTTCGAGGGAAAATAAGAAGGGTTGGTAGGTTTTGCTATTTTAATGGGAAAAAAAACAACTGAAATTACCATTTTACCCCCACATGATAACCACGTGAGGGTTTTTAACAGCCGGAATGGATGCCTGTCCATATCAGGGACCATTCGAGTGCCAAACATATACTACTGGGACCATACGTGTTATTTTTTCACGCCTACGTTTAGTTCGATTTTAGTATTTTTCGTTTTATACATTTATATTTTCCAATGGCAGTTGACGTGGTTTTATGACCATACTGCAACACTAGGGCTTAATACTAGTTAACCAAACTAAGCAAGTAAATAACAATCTAGATCCATCCATAGTGGTGGAGTGACTTTTGTTTCACCTATGTGATTAAAGGTTCAATCCTCACTTCCATCATTTATGGTTTGGTATCCGGATGAAGATCGAATACGGGTGGCGCCGGTTTGAATCTGACGGGCGGCGATGTTTTACCGAGTTCTATAACACTGTCGTGCATTCGGGCGACTGGGGCTCGGGTTTCCACGCATCGGGAGAAGGCGGGGGCGGCTAGAGGTCGAGTAGTCGATTCTTGAGCACAGCGCCCCGCAAGGGTAGTTGCCACACAGTTGTTCGCCGATAAAAATAAAAATAAAAATAACAATCTAGATTCATGTATAATAAATGAGCGGGTCGTAAAGGTAAAGGGTATAAAAATCAACAACATATATTCTTAACTTGAAGAGCCTGCCTGATCTAGTGATCTTGATAAAAAAAAAATAACAATAATAATAATATCACCAAATTAGGAATCGAACACTGGCGTGATTTTGCCGCCATCACAACACATTCCGGTATGGATACGCCGCCTACTGCAGCACCACCAGCATCTTCATCAAACACTCGTCGATCGCCTCTTCGTTACTTCTATTGCAACTGCTTTAAACGATGCTGTCGTTGTTTCTGCTGCTTCTACTCTTACCCTTAATTTTATTATTTATAGGTTTAATTAAACAACCAATTCACTTCTTTCCAATTTATACATCATGATGATGATGCCTTTAAATTACTTTAGAAACAATTACACTCTTACTACATGTGGTTTACTGTTTGTTGTTTATTTAGTAGTTACAGATGTAAAGTCTGCAGTGATAGCAGATCATGGTTGAATTGGAAGAAGGTACATTTTCTTCTGATTTAAGTCTTTATCATGTATATAAGTATATTAGTAAGTGATAGAATACATAGGTTATGTGTGTTTGATTGTATACTAGTGATTGAGATCTTTGTACTGTTGGACTGTTAGTAAATAAATACAATGATGATTATGTTTCCTTTGTCTAAATTCGAAATGTTTGGTCGCTTTTACTTGGGTCAATCTTGGGTGAAAAGCTGGGATGAATCTATGATGAATTTGGTTCTAACTTTTATCGGCAGGGCGCGGATCTAGAAATTAATTTCAGTAGTAACGTTTTTCATTTTTTTTTATTTTAGTAGTAACGTTTTCCAAATATCGTAAAAAAAAAAAAACAAATTTTCCACTACGCGCGCGAAGTTGAGTAGCAACGGGCGCGGCACCTAGCTTCAAGCTAGGTCCGCACCCTGGGGCTGCGTCTGTTTAAGCTTTGCACTGAGCCACTGATGCTTGAACATGAGTTTGGCGTTCCGGTTTTGACCTTATCCGTATTTGGTTCTACTTTTTTTCATTATTCACTTATGTATTACTAAAGGTTGTTTTTTAGGTTTAATATTAATAATTAACAAGTAGCTAGGACATGCTATGTTTAAAACTGTAATTCAAGTAAAATTTATAAAAATAACAATAGTACCTAACTAACATAGAATTTAAGAAGAAACAATATAAAAAAAATTGTCTGTTTTAAAGCTGGACATTCATGTTTGAAGTTGATTCCAAAGAGAAAACCCAACAAGAAAGAAAGATTCCAACAAAGATTTGAGGTCAAGCAATGTTGTCAACAGTTTCCTATTAATATTGTAATTTAATTTCATTTAATTTAATTAATTTACTTTCATAATGCTTTAACATGTTTATGCAATAGGCAATAGCTAACCCACTTTGGAATATTTTTGTTATATCCATTTAAAATATATGCCACTTTTGTGAGGTAAATATATTTGGGCAAACATATTGTATCCTTGTAGAAAACCATAGAGGGAAAAAACAAAAACTTTGACCTATGTTGCTTTGTAGCATGCATTGTTAAACAACTCATAGGTTGTAATGTTGTAATTATACTCTTTGTGATAACCCTAAGGATTGGTTTACTGACTAATAAGTTGAAATAAGGTATCACTTTCCTTCGATGTCTTTCACATTCCATTCTTTAATTCATAATTATCCTCCCCAAATCCCACCACCACCATACAACCACCATCAACCACCTTACAACCGCCACACGTCGCATGGCCAAGATTTATCACCTTTCCATCATCATCATCATCATCATCATCATCCAACTGATGTTTACCAAGTTCATGGTCGTTAAGTCAGAAATAACGATACAAGAATTCTACCATGAGGAAAGGGATGCATTAATTCCATTCCGGGACTCTATGAAATCCAATTACAATTTACATGGGAATTGGACTGGTCCACCATGTCTGAACAATATGAGCAGGTGGATTGGAATCAGCTGTACCAATTCCCATGTGACCGAGCTGACTCTGGATTCAATAAATTTGACGGGATCACTCCCTGTCGAGTTCCTCCAAAACGTTACTTTCTTGTCAAAACTCAGCTTTCAAAACAATTCCCTTACCGGCGTCCTCCCAAACCTCACCAATCTCACGCACCTGAATTCAGTGTTCCTTTCTGGTAATCAATTCTCGGGTCCTATTCCATTAGATTACATCCACCTCCCAGACCTCACCACACTTGAACTTCAAGAAAACGAGTTAACAGGAACAATCCCGCCTTTTGATCAACAATCATTGACTGCTCTCAACTTGTCATACAATCGGCTTTCTGGACCAATCCCAGAAACCAAAGTCCTAGAAAGGTTAGACCGTAGTTCGTTTGATCATAATCCAGGGTTATGTGGAAAGCCTCTGGATATACCTTGTGCCGTTTCTCCTCCACCGTCTCCTTCAGGAAACAAGAAGAAACGCCTCAAAGCATGGGGTATTGAGTTGATTGCAGCTGCAGCTGCAATCATACTGTTCCTCGTGATTTTCTTTCTGTTTTGTTGTTACAGAAGAAATCAAAGAACAAAACAGACGAAAGAAGCAGCTGGTACGTTGGATTTATATATGCACCCGAGGTGTTCAATGTATTTCCTAGGTAAAAAACTTACTAATATATATATTTTTTTGTTTCTTTTGTGTACAGAAAAGCATCAACGTTTTAACGAAGGTGTTGGAAAGAAAGCTCAATGGTCTGGAAGTACGGATGATCTAGAAAAAACAGTTGACTTAGAATTCTTCCATGATTTTAAACCGGTTTTTAATTTAAATGAGTTACTCCAGGCATCAGCTAAAATTCTTGGGAAAGGAACTCTAGGCATCACCTATAAGGCGACACTGGAATCGGGTCTCGTTGTTGCTGTAAAACGGGTCAAAGTAATGGATTCTTTGACCGAAAATGACTTTATACGCCAAATGCATTTGCTCGGGAGATTGAGTCATCAAAACCTTGTAGAAGTGATTTCGTTTTACTGCTCAAAAGATGAGAAGTTGGTCATATATGAGTTCATCCAAAGCGAAAGCTTGTTCGAGTTATTACATGGTTGGTGTTTAATATCTTTTACTTCACAGTTATAGGAAATGTACTATGTATTAGGGGTGACAATTTTGGACACTAAACGAAAATAATCAGGTTTTGGGTTGCATATCCAACCCATTTAATAAACGTGTAGGGTTTAGGTTGACCTGTTAAATTAAGCGGGTCATGTTCAGGCTGACCTTTTTAACCTGTTTAATTTAACAGGTTGGCTTGTCATTCTGTTTAATTAAACAAGTCGAACTGCTAGTGCTAACCCGTTTACTTCCTGTTTAACCCATTTATTACAACCCGCCAACCCTATTAACACGTCTACAACTCGATTACTGCCCTGTCAACCCGTTTGACGTGTTTAGATACATAGGTTAAACAGTTAAATGGACTGTGTTTGGGTTGCATGATTTTGAATAATAATGTGCAGTTTAATAATATAGGTTAAAGTAATAATGTGCAGTTTAATAATATAGGTTAAATTTTGACCTGTAAACTCGACATGATTGACGCTCCTTTGACAGTACATAGGATATCTTCTTATTCATGTTCTTGAAATGTGCAGGTAGTAGAGGAATTGGGAGAATACCACTCAACTGGACAAAAAGATTACAAATCATTAAAGATGTAGCAAAGGGTCTAAGTTTCTTGCACCAATCATTATCTTCTCAAAACGTGCCACATGGTAACCTCAAATCATCGAACATATTAGTCTACTTCACAAATGAAACCACACACGCCAAACTATCAGATTATGGCTACTTGCCACTTTTACCATCGCTAAAGTCAGCATTAGCGATCGGGAAATGCCCTGAAGTCATGGAAGGGAAAAAACCGACACGCAAATCAGATGTTTATTGTTTTGGTGTTTTGCTGTTGGAAATGATCACAGGAAAACCAACAGAAGATAATAACCATGAAGAGTTATCAAATTGGGTTAGAGGTGTTTTGGACTCTGATTGGTCAATGGATATATTTGATTTGGAAATATTAGGAGAAAAAGATGGGTATGAAGATATGTTGAAGATTGCTGAGTTGGCACTTGAGTGTACTGAAGTAGCACCTGAAAGAAGACCTAACATGACTCAAATATTGACCAGATTAGAAGAAATCCAGTATAGCCAACTGAGTATAGATGTTAACTAATTGTTTTAATGTTTTTTTTTTATATATATAATTTCTTGGTATAATAATATGAATAAAAGAGGTGAATGTAGATTATTGGGCAAAAATAACACAATGTATATTGGTTCTATGTTAATAAAAAAAATACACATTATTATTTTACTTGTTTTTTTTAATGTAAATTATATTCATTCCAAGACAAAGAAAATTACATCAAGATAACGGGTAGGCGGGCAACAAGCTGCGCCGCCACCCCTTTCTGAATAGGAAATCCTAATTTACTAAAAACGTAACCCTGTCCACCTGGAGCCGAGACACTACTATGAATAACCTGCTGGACCATGGTCAAGAAACGGGTAGCCTCCGGTGCCAATGATCCAAAGGTATCAAAGGCCAAGGGTACAAAAAAAAGGTATTTAGCGATGGGTTGGTGAAGAAACACCGGTTAAACACGTTGGTATACGCACTTGTGTGTAATAAAAAGTATCTAGTATGTACAATTATAGGTGACAGGAATATCGGTAACGAAATTTATAACTTGCACGTAGATGAAAAATCTTTTATCGTCTTTCATATTCAATAAGGTTGGCAAACACCGAAAGTGTCTTCTCTATTTTTGGATCTAATTTAAGAAACAAACAATACAAGTATTTGTTATCTTTCTTATAACTACAATAAATTAAGAAGAAGATGACTTGCTTTTCTTTTCTCTTCAATTTTGTTACAAATATATGTAATGGTGGTCCTGATTTAGACCCTTTACCTTATCACGTCATATCATTCTAGACTTTCACCTTAAAAGACTACATTTTCCCTCTAAAACCAATCAATCCAGACCCCCACATCACTATCAATTTCATCATTTAGTTTTCCTTTTATTTAAGTTATATCTAATTTATTCTTTCATATTAAAATCCGGGTAGCTAGTAAGACCCCCAGCTCGATAGTGGTATTGTATCAAGCTTTGGATATAAGACACATAACACTTAGCAATCAGGACAAACTCGATTGGTGCATGCTCCCAGACCCGGCTCAAGCCCAAGCCAAATGAGGCTTTTGCTTTGGGCCTCCAAACTCTAAGGGCCCCATGGTTTTCGCAGACTTACTCCTAGCCCATTTTTTTCTTGGCATGAAGTTGTTGGTTCACGAAAATTGATGTATCTGATGATTTTTGTATGCTATTTACAATGCATACATTAACTGTTGCTATATGAACTAGAAAACATTTTATGCTTTTGGAAAAAGGGCCACAAATTCTCACTTCGCTTTAGAGCGCGTAAAGGGTTGAACCAGCCCTACATGTTCAGTGGCGAAGCTTGACTCGAAATATCGGGGGGTCAGAAGTTACCGGGGGGTCGGAAATCACTAGTTTCGGGGGGTCGAAAACCAATTTCGGGGGGTCGAAATTGTCTATACCAAAATTTTTTTATACGAATACTATATAATCAGAACTTATGAGCAAAAATTCGGGGGGTCAGCCGCCCCTCCCCGCCCTTTAAAAGCTACGCCACTGTACATGTTCCCCTTTATCTTTTATCTTTTGGTAATCAACGCCATCGCATGATACATGTTACATTCGCTTTTGATCGAAGTCAAAGACATTAAACCAGGTCAGTTCCATTTAAACAAATCGTTGTTGGTACGCTAAAAAAATTAAAATTTAAATTAAAAAAAAAAAAAAACCAGTAACATGTTAGTAGTAGTCACTATCCGTTTGATTCTTACACGCGTCGCCACAGCCGGACTTGAAACCTAAATTCAATTCCAGTTTCCTACAAAACATTTCGATTCCGTCCAATAATAATAAATAATACAATACAATTATCCATCCTGTCTGTCTTCTGCCGCTTTCCAATCCTATGAAGCAATGTTTTTAGTACACGGACTGACTACAAACAAGTGCTTGCTTTAATCTCATCATCATCATACCCATGAATCATCAGGTTACTTTTTTTTATATAGCTTTTTTGCATTCCTTCTGTACAATATTATTATTATTATTCATGGGTTTTGTTAATTGAATTGAATTTTAGGGAAATGTGGGGTTTTTATGATGGTTTTTGTTGTTATATGAATTGGGTTATTGAAATCTTGTGTTTTGTTTGAGGGGTTTGATATTTTTTTTTGTGGGGATTTTAGTGTGATGTGATTCTTGAAATCTTTGGTTTTAAATGTTGTTTTTTTTTTTTTTTTTTTTTTTTTTTTTTTTTTTGTGGGAATTTTTGTGTCATGTGATTATTGAAATCTTGTGTTGTGTTTAGTGTGTCTTGAGTGTTTTTTTATTGGAATTGTTAGGCAATTTTTGTTCTTGATGATGGTTTAAGTTGGAATTTCAGTGTCATGAGATTCTTGAAATCATTGTTTTGTGTGTGTGTGTGTGTGGGGGGGGGGGGGGGGGTAGGCATTTTAGTTCTTGATCATAGTTGAAATTTTAGTGTCATGTCTTATGTTTAATACTCAGTACTCTTGTGAATTATGATTTAGTTCTAGGGTTTTGATGATGGAATCTTGTTTGAAACTGTTTGTGTGCATTTTGGATGTAATTAGACACGGGTGTTTGTTAGTGTAATAGTGTGAATTTTAGTATTAGTTGTTCACAGTTTTTTAGTTTTTGTTAATTTTTTGTTGTGTGTGCATGCGATTCTTGAAAAATTTTATCGGTGATCGGGCATTAATTGTTGATACGATGAACCTATATTAATGTTATTTAATATTAATTAATTGCTGGATGAAATTCTAGTTTATGCTTGAAATTTCTGGCTTTGATAATTGAGTTGTGTTGGACAAGGATTAGTTGGAATTTTAGGGCAATGTTGTTTTTAATGATGATTTTCGTTAGTTTATGCATTCGGTTATTGAAATCTTTGTGTTGTGTTTAAGGGGTTTGATGATTTTTTTGTGGGAATTTTAGTATCATGTGATTCTTAAAATCTTGTGTAGTGTTTGGTGTGCCTTTAGTGTTTTCCAATTGGAATTGTTAGGTATTTTTGTTCTTGATGATGATTATTTAAGTTGGGATTTTAGTGTCATGAGATTCTTAAAATTCTTGTTTTTTGTTTAGTAATCTTATGACTTATGATTTAGGTTTAGGGTTTTGATGATGGAATTATGGCTGAAGCTGTTTGTGTGTGTTTTTGGATAATTTGTGGGAATTTTAGTATTAGTTATTCGCAGTTTTGTAGGTTTTGTTAATTTGCGAATAGGCGTGCATGCGATTCTTGAAATATGATTAGGCATTAATTGTTTTAGTATGAACCGAGTTATTAGTTATATGCTATTTAATGTTAATCGCCGGATAAAATCTGGTTTATTATCAAGTGAAGTAGCTGTAATGAGGATCGAATGGCAATCTATACGCAGTTTGGATATTAATGTGGAATCAAAGGTCAACTTATTGTATTAATTCCCAACTTCAGAATACAAACGAATATAAGATTTAAAGAGCAATAGGATCTGTTTTATCAAAACAGGCAACACTACATATCGTGTTACTTTAACTTAATTTATAATACAATGCTTTGTTATCAAATACTTTTCTTTGTCGATGCAAAATGATGAAAATAGGGTTACACTAATACGTGCGTCACACACCTATTTGTATGTTGTAGGACGCTAAGATAATAACAAAGACCAAATTTGATTTGTAATACGTTATTATTCTTATTATGCGTTAATAATTTTTTGTAGGTTGAAGAAGACTCTTTTTATCATTCTTTAGGTGAAGAAGCAAGTGACGTTGAGGGTCTACTTGTAGAACCACGGTCTGACCAAGTTTCTGTAAGTGGTGTATGGTGTTACGAAGAAGATGACCGCACAAAATGCATAAAAACTGAAAATGCTTCCTACAATTTAGGTAAATTCAACTTTTATTATTAGTGAATTATCATATTCTTAGAGTATTGTCTCATCCTTTTATGGTTAATTACCATGTAGGATATAGTATTTTTTATTTAATATTTACTAATTTATTACTCTAGAACAAGTACCAAAAATGGAATATTATTGATGTCAATCTTGTAACAAATTGTATATAAATTATGCGTTTTATTAGCGAGCATTGTATTTCAAATAAAATAATTGACCCAAAAAGTCTATAACACCAAAAAAAAAAAAACACATCAAAAACACCTTGAACCACCAGAGGCGCACCTAAGCCTCAGCCCTTAGAGGCGTATGTACAATCTGAACCCCATGAGGCGCGCCTCATACTCGTTTTCTTAGAGTTTAGCCTCGAGGCGCACCTCGAGGCGTACGCCTCACCCGTTTTTTTAAACCATGATTTACAGTGTCGTTGTTCTGACAATTGAATAAAAGTTACTTTTTACCTCTTATATAGGTGTCCAAGGTTCGAATCGAAACATGGAAGGTGTAGATACGACAATTCGTAATGTATGTCTTCTGTTAAAAGCCAGTTTACTTCTTTTAAAAGTTACCTTTCATCTCAAATAAATATTAATATGTTATTGCCGCATATTTTGTTTCCTTTAAAACCTAGTTTAGTTCTTGGTTATCAACTTAATTAAACTTAGTCATTGTATTTTGCCGTAACTATATTCTTGAAATTTATAGGCATTTGATGTTTTGCCACATGAAGTTGGAATGGAAAATCTTCTCGCAACAAACATCTCTCCTAGTGATGATTATCTTTTAGGTTCGTCTTGAGATCATTTTATCTAGTTTCTCAATATATTCACAATGATCACATTATATTGGATTTGATCATGGTGCTTTTATAGGCTATGTTTCCAACGAAGGTTTACATGCCAGGAATTCTCAGTTTGCGATGAAGGGTAGTTTCGACGTACAAAATTCATTGGCCGAAAACATTTTAGGAATCGAATATCAGAATTACTTACTTAGCAACTGTATATTTGGAACATCAACTCATTCATCTGAGCCAAAAGGTTTAGACAGATTTGAAGATTTTTCAAACTCTTTCATTGACCAAGAAAATAACCAAGATATATTGCCACCTCAAATTTCACAAACCGGGGCGGAAATAACTCCATTTTGTAAAGATAGACCCGAACGCACGAGCTCTGTTGAAGATCATAATGGTGTTGGGGAAATTACACACAAAAGATGTCGTAAGCCTACAAAACGATACATTGATGAGTCATCAATGCTAAGTCTAATCAACGCTAAGAAGAGAAAAGAAGCTTCTTGCGGGTCAAAAGTCAAATCTTCAGGGGATCGACGTGTAAAAAGTCAAACTGAGGTCAAACCTAAAGAAAAAATGCCATCTCCTGCAATTTCTTTTGATAAAGCTATTCAAGTGCCGTTTAGTTCTGATGTACCAACCGAATGTCAGAAAAGCGATTCGCCAACTAAAGTAAGCAAAAAGGTACTCTGCATTCCTTTAAAAAGTTTGATATTTGTTATTTTATTATAAACATGCAATGCAAATGTTAGAGGTGTCCTCCGTTCGCTTTGAGTTTATTTGGGGGCTCAGATCCCATTTTGTTAATAAATTTTCCTTACCGATAGAAAAAAATTGAGTTCGGGTTGAGTCTGGCTCCCGCCGATTTGCCATTACCGATAGAAAAAAAATTGAGTCCGCCCCCCCCCCCCTCCCCGGTTTGAGAACCAAGCTTCGCCCCTGCGTGTGGCACACCAAAACATACGCGCTGTGTGAACTTTTAAAGCAATCTATAGTATTCTAGTTTATAATTTTAGTTTTTTTTTTTGCAGCCTGAAAATCGCATTGAGAAGTACTCAAGTGCGCCTGAAGACGATTCTGAGACGGTGCTGAGATCCGTGACAAGTGGCAACCAGAGAAAGCTTCATAGAGTGTGGAGTGTTTCGGAAGTAAAGAAGTTGTTAGATGGTGTTGCTCATTTCGGGGTAGGGAAATGGACTCATATCAAGAAATCCTTTTTTTCATCGTCAGCTCATCGAACGCCTGTAGATTTGAAGGTACCTTCATCTTTTTTATCATGGACTCATCAAGATTTACTTTTTATGTAATTACAAGAGTGCTATTTTTGTATATTTTCATAGGACAAATGGCGAAATCTTTTGAAGGCAAGTCATGCAATAAAAGGAAGTAGAATAGAGGTAAGAATGTTTTGATCTCGCTTCTTTTAAATCCAAGATCATCCAAACCTCTGATCGCTTTTTCTGTATGTCAAAAATCTAGATGTGGGTTGATGGGTGACGACGGGTTTGAGTCAAAACGGGCAGTGGCGGACCTAGGATTTGTATTCTAGGGGGCGATCAGAGGGTTTAACCAAACTTTAAAGAGGGGCGATCGGGATTTTTGCCTACAAATTACACTAATTTTTTTATTTTTAGGGGGGGGGGGGGGGCGCCCACCCACCTTAGCTATAGAGTGGGTACGCCACTTAAAACGGGATAATTTTGCATGTGGGTCAAGACAAGCTTGGTTGACCCATTAACAGCTTATGCCCATTTTTATAATCTTATAGATCCTTAATGTATTTTATCTGATTACAAAAGTATATCATCAAGTTGATGGTAATAATATATTAAAAAAACAAAGCGATTAATGACGTAAGCATTTGAATAGACGCATTTGACTCGTCAGTGAAACCTTCTGAAGTGAGAATATGTTATTGCAGGATGATCAGAAACGAAGCCAGTCATGGCGACCTATGCCAAAGTCGGTCTTGTGTCGTGTGAGAGAATTGGCGTCGGTTTTTTTGTACCAACAAGAAAGTAGCCCAAAGATTTCGAAATCAAAATTCCAACATAATTCATCTCCTGCTAGAATCAAAAGCCCTGATTAAAAGAGCTTGTGTATAGAAAAGAGTATGTGACTTTAATTTGAACATATTGCTTGATGAGAAAATATCTAGTTTGTCCTTTTGATTACTTGGAAATATGATGCATATTATCAAATGTTTTTGGTTAAAAGTTGATTTTTTTTATATTGTTGAATGTCGTCGCGATATGGCTGGTTTTAACGACGGTTACAGTGGCATTGTTTGGATGTTCTATTTAAAAATGTATATGATTTGATACCAAAACTGGCAAAAAAAAAAAGGCACAAGAAAGTAGAAACAATCCTAAGGTTTTTATGTGCAGACATTTTTATCAAGCCCACTTTATTCGGGCTGTGTGTTTTCTGGGCTTTACGTAAAAAAAAAAAAAAAAAAAAAAGTGCTCTCACGTTGGCGCACATTTTTTTTTTTTTCACCTTTCACACTAGTAAGGAGTGTTGTGGTGCGGTGAAATATGAAATATGATAGGCTGCCCAGAGTGGGAGCCTATCCACGCCCGGCACACCACCCTGTCCACCTTTCTTTGGGTGTTGCCCCTCCGGAATGTGGAGTTCTCCACGGCGTTGCCCCGTGAGAAAAGAATTCAAACATTTATTACCCAATACCGTTGTAAAAGGGATATTTTATTTTAAAAGAAGTTTTTTAATTTAAAATATTTACTCCATTTACTCTATAAAATTACTCACATAATCACACTCATCTTCATATTTGTCTACTACTCCTCTCAATATTTTAGAAAAAAAATCTTTCAACTTTTATATAAAAAAATGAACCCACACAACCGTTCTTTTGATCTAAGTAACCTGTTTTGTCAACCCGAAACCTTGAATACCCCACAACAAAACCCAAGTATCCCACCACTACCGGTTCCTACACCCGACTTTGCGGCATGCATCTTATATATAGGCATGATGTATTCAATATTTTCTTTCCACCAAAATTGAACCGAACCAAACCAAACCGTTAGATTTCAAGCAGCCAAACCGGTCGATTTGCTTCACAAATCTGGTCGGTTTCTTTTTTTTTTTTTTTTTGAATAGTGAACTTCATTAAAACAGACAAGTCCTCAAAGAGAGGACCGCCATATAAAACAACTACATCATATACAATGGATACACAACCCAATCCTTCCAATGAATGGAGGAAAATTTCGACCTATTTCTCAACCATAAAAACGAACAAGACTTGACAAGAGCGATGATGTTGGCAACCTTAGAACCTTTAAAAACTTTGTCATTTCGACTTTTCCATATGCCTCAACAAGTAGTCATCACAATACCTCGCAAAATCTTTTTAGACCACTTCACATTCGGCCCAGATGGTTTATAAAGTTGACAATATAATAATGTAATGGGTATATTTCAAATATGACAATTAGGATGACAGTTGGTGCACACGTATGCATGGCAGTTACGTAAATATGAACCGTTGATTCGTTATTGCCTTATTGGTAAGTGCAAGTAAAAAATAGATTTACACTTGGTAGGGTGGAGTGATGTGTAGGAGATTGTACCAGCTAGAGGCGTCCTTGAAAATTTTCGTACCCTATCTGAACTATTAAAAAATATGTCTCTTAATCTTTAGTAAATTAAATAATTTAACTAAATGTTATGAAGATCAATAGTATAGCAATAAACATAACAATTGCAAAATAATAGTATTAGAATGAGTGAAATTACATACAGTAATAGACTAGTATCTAACTGACGATTCGTTAGTTCTCCAGGTATTCTTGGTAGCAAATTGGTGGACCAACTCTTCGCACTTTATACAATCTATGATTTCGTTGTTGAGAACTATAATCGCTAACTCGCTGAGTATTTCCTGTGACATTGTGGATCGTAAGTATGAATTCAACAACTTTAATTTTGAAAATCTCCTTTCTGTGGATGCCATCGTGACTGGAATGATCAATAACATTCTATATGTAATGCACACATTTGAGAAATAACATTCTTTTTTCATATGCTCCAAAACATCTATAGAGTCGCTAAATTTTTATGATGTGTCAAATAAGTTCAACTCTGAACAGAAAGAAACGTTGTTAGGTATTGGCTTATAATGTAATGGGCTTCAACTTAATAATATTTAAGTTTTAAATTGATTATCATTGGGCCCAATGTTTAAGTGTTCAATGAGTTTTTTATTTTAAAAACACACACATATATAGGAATTTTATAAAAGAAATTATGCTCCGATAAAAATAGGCCCAAGCTAAATGACCTTCCCGCCTTAGGCCAAAGCCGCCTATAGCAGCCAAGGGGGCATGGCGGGAATTAATATATGATATCGGGATCGGGATGCATGGCCTGCCAGCTAATCTAATCCTCTGCAACTCACGTGATCATTACTTCACTTCTTTTCTCCAACTATATAATTGACATTGTCAAAACCTTTTATTGTCGATTTGTCTCCAAATATATAATATCTTAACGTGGAAAGCGTAGGAAACATTATCAGTCCTTAGATATAGGTTATGATATGATGTTAATTAACAACTCTAATCATGGTTGGCTTAATCTAACCAAGGGTAAATTAGAAAAAAAAAAAAAAAACGTTCACAATTTTTTTTTATTTCAATAGAGAGTTAACCGAAGATTAATTTACAGGATTTCAAATCGATTAAACATTTTGAGCTATTACACAATCGAAAAGCAAATAAAAAGTCGATTAAACGTTATAACAGAGTTTGAATAAAAAAACAGAGGATTCTATACGAATACGGTTAAATGACACGATAAACGTATGATTATGAATAAACGTTTGTTGTATTTGTGAAATATTTTCGATTGTATTTCAAGAAGAATGATTAAACATAAAAAATTAGGTTAATGTAAGTTGCAGAAAAAAAAAAAAGAAGAAATTGATAGCAGAGTGTGTTAAGCGCGCATATATATATATATATATATATATATATATATATATATATTTAGACACACTTGTAAATTGGTTAATATTATTTAAATAATAAAACGCATTCACAAATGTAAAAGTGCTTTTTGAATAAATGCATTCGAAGATGAAGGAGGAGGAATATTAGAGGAACATTAATTGCGTCTGAAAATCTTGGCGCAAGCTACATTAATTGGATCAGGGGTAGATTTTCAAAAAGGAAAAGAAACATGTATTTTTTTTTTTGAACGGCCAACAAATTGGAATCACTCACGGAACACTGGAGTATCATCGTGCCACCAGTGTTGCCACGCGATCATATTCCACCACCAAGTCACCAATTCAGGAGGAAACTCATAATTATGAGAAAACCCCCTTTGTGAGATTCGAACCCAGGACCTTATGGTCCCTAAGTCTTATCTCACCACCAAGATACCACTAGGCTATAATGCCTTGGGTAAAAAAAAGAAACATGTATTGAACTTGAAAACAAAAGCACCTTGATATAATATTTAAACGCAACTTATTTTTTCACAAAGCTTATTATGTTGATGCTCTATTTTGTGATACAACCGATGGTGTACGTGAAGGTGAGTTAATGGTATGTTTTGAAAAGAGCTTTAACTTTGGTTATAAAACCCATGATCCATTATCATTTTAAAACCCATGATCCATTATCATGTTAAAACAAGGAGGCCACCGAACAAATATACAATCACCCAATAGCAAGTTAAACATAACAGACTCCAAGCTTACACCATGAATACAAACGCACCTTTATAGAATTATAAACGCACCTTTAATGAATTATAAAAGCACCTTCATTGAACGTGCGTTTGTTTTCATATGTCTTCTCCTTCTTCATCATCTTACTGATCATCAAAAATCTTCTTCTTCTTCTTCATTCTCTACAATACCTCCATGATCGTTGTTTTTCGGTAATCGGATATAATCAACATATAAAACTAAATCACTCATAGGATCAACACTCGTTATCAATCGTGAACAAAGATTGTAAAATTGAATGAAAAAACAGAGCATCACATAATTCTGGACAACTATTGTTAATCACTGGAGTTTCGTTAAAAGTTTTCAATCGAATATAATTAATCAAACTTTAATTGAATTTTATTATCTTATATATTGGAGTGTCGAATATAATTAATCGAATTTGAATTGAATTTGAATCAGAGGTTAAAGAAAGAAAAAAGTCTAAATTACCCTTTTAATCAACTAGGATTGAGTTTATTAAGCTTAACTATGGTTTACAGGTGTCATCACATTGTGGCTTCCTACACTTCTCACGTTAAGGTAGATATGTATCGTATACTTTCTCTGAAGATATCTGTGTAAATGAGTCGAGCTGTTTGTAAGTTACTATGAATTGTATTATTAGAAGATTGAATCGGGTTGAGTTTAAACTGATGGAAAATGAGTCCACAAATAAACAAAATCGAGAGATTGATCTAACTTGATCGACTCTTTTATTCATGTATAAACCAAAGCACATAAAATTACCTTGACCAATTATCTTTATTTACAGTAAACTAGACTCTTGGAAAATAAGAAAACCTATTTTAGGTCGGAACTTGCCTTTTGTTATTGACTTGATTAATCGACTTTCTACCGTTCAAAATATCATATACCAAAACAATTGAATAAAATACCAAATAATGTTAAAATAAAGAAAACAACCGACTAAAACACTCAACCAATTACATTGACTCAAAGCAAATTGAACCATCAAGACTTGTCCAACAATCACCCCGTAATCTTGATTTGGTCTGGCTTCACATCTGCACCGTTATCAACAACTTCAAAAATACCTCAATCTGACCTCTTAGATTTCAATTGCTTCCCAGGTCGTAAGCCACCTGCTACCGACCACCATCCAGGAAACAAGCCATCCGGCTTTCCGTCTTCCAAGCCTCTAAATGAAAGCTACCACGCTCATTTGGAATTATTTATGGCCAAAGAATGAGCCACTCCATTTCTAAACTTATCCTAGACGAGGAAAGAATCATCTTGGATTGAAAGTTGCTAATGCGATCAACCTTGTTATTTAGAATAAAACCTACTATTGATAGACTCTGATACATCATCATCATCATCATCATCATCATCATCATCATCATACCCAGTTAATCACACCAATAGCAAAAGCTAAGGTATGGTCTGAGGAGGGTAAGATGTAAACAGCCTTACCTCTACCTCGTGGGAATAGAGAGGTTGCTTCCAGTGAGACCCCCGGCTCGATAGTGGTTTTGTATCAAGCCTTGGACATAAGACACATAACACTTAACAATCGGGACAACCCCAATTGGTGCATGTACCCCTTTGTCTTTTGGCTATCAACGCCACCACATGATGCATGATTAACCGTCCGTCATTTTTAATGTTATTTTCACGAAATTGGTAAAATAACGTTAAAATTAGTGCAACTTTACTTTTGCCCCCACGATGGCCGTACGCGGGGCTTTGATCGACTCTCATACATAGGTAATATTTCTAGATTAATATTAGAAAACTTTAATATTTTATAATACATTTATTTTTTTATAACCAAATATATCAACAAAACATGTGAAATATCTTACAATAATATACTGACTATTAGTATCCGTATATAAATAATGATTCATTTATCATTTAATATGATTTTTCTTGAATAACTTGCGTTCTAAACCTTAATACCATTGTAATTTTGTTTGTCATACGTACACATTTTCCACTATAATGTGTTAGGGAATTTGTAGTAGTTTTATGCCAAGTTTCTAATTACTACATTGTCATTCATAATCTATAATTAGCCAAGTTTTCTACTACTACATTATCACTCATAATGTAATGTAAAATATAATGTAACATAAAAAGAAAATTTAGTTAACCTATTGATGTTTGACCCAAGGAGACATCTTTCATATCAATTATTGAGGTTATCATTCATCTTAGAAGTTTCAACAACTATTGAGAGAGATTTTATTGCAACAACAACCATTAAGAGAAATTTTTCATTGAAGCTTGTGAAGACGGATTTACACAATCCGATTGAGATGATTTTATGAAGATCTTTGCATTATTTCAAAAACGTGAAACACCTAATTATTTTTTAAACATGAAAACTCGTAAACAACAATCACAAATATGACCTTGTATGCTTTTAGTAACATATATTTTCACCCTTATAAATCTAGATGATAGGCATTTAGAAACTGAAACATAATGATACCAGTGAAGAAAATTCCTAGATCTGTTAAACGTTACACCATCATTATACTAGAAATATCCTTGTATCCAATGATTAGAGCTATGAAAATATGTTACAACATAATAATAATAATAATAATAATAATAATAATAATAATAATAATAATAATAATAATAGAAGAATACAAAGCATATATGTACAAATGTACAATATAATATTTATGAAAGTGATTTCTGCATTGTGAAAAGTCTCAGTCTGCATGATGGTTGTTACTATGGATATATGATCTGTTCATGTAGGATTTAAACCGACCAGCTGCATGAGAGGGGATGAATCACTAGCTGGATTTCATTTACTCCCTCATTTTAAGCTAACTCATGAGCCCAACGGGTCCCTCTCACCTCACCTTGATCAATGATCATCACACCCTGGAGATTTGACGTATACATGGTTCGAACCACATAAAGCCAATCCAAATATGTAACAAGCCATAAATTGTTTCAAACTACAGCCTCTAGCTAGCTTAGATTGTGACTCGCTAGCTATATGGTTAAATGACCCGTGATTTTTAAGAGTTATGAATGTGCATGCATCTCACAAGTCAATTTATCTATGAAATGTATTATATAGTTATGTTTAAAAACCGTTAGGCTATACGGTGTGGTGGCGTGGAAGGGGGTGAAGCCCCTACATGTACCTAGCTACACTGCCCCTTATTACGGCGTGGACATGGCGTGGGGCAAGGGGCTGGGAGAGTTCCACTGCGTGGGGCAAAAGGTGAGGGTGAGGTGTCTTCTTATGATTGGTTGTTAGATTAAAAAATAAAAAAAAACAAAAAATGTCCCATCTTCCATGCCCCACCACCCCTAATTTTTTGGGGCTTGGAGGTCTGCTGCTGATGTGATTGCCACATGTCACTTTATGTCCCCTTTACTTATATGATTGCACTGTGTAGTCTTAGAAACTTTTCGATCTAAACCAAAGCAAGTCAATTGGTTTGACCACTTTAATGTTTAAACGGTTTGGTTTATGGTTTGATTTCCATAGTTAAACCAGGTAGGTTCATGGAACATGCCATTTGACTTTTGGTATCTATCTCTCTCTCTTTTTTTTGTTTTTTGTTTTTTTTTTGGTTATGTATATAGATCGTAATATTGAACCAGTGTGAGGTTCAATAAGGAACTTCCAAAAAGTGAGAAACTGGATAATCATGTATTTAACATATTATATATATATATATATATATATATATTATAAATAAGTCAATTTAACATGTAAAAAAATGTTTTTTAACAAATTTTATTGGAAGCTTTTTACGTATAAAGATGTGTAGAAGGCGAAGAAAAACATTTTTGTAAAACAATTTTTTTTACCTTTTTTAACTAATTTAAAGCATTTTTCTAATTTATGGTTTTTGATTTTTTTTTTATCAAAAAAGATTTTACATGTATTTATATGCAGAAGCTCCAAATTTTTTTTTGAAAAAAAAAATCATTTTTTATATGTTAAATTGAATTTTTATGATATTTTAACATGTTAAACGCATGATTCCCTAGCTCTCCACTATTTTAAAGCTCCCCAATAAATGCCCACCCCTATATAACCATCTTTATCATTCTAAAACTTTTAATACAAACCAAAATTAAAAAAAAAATGGTTAAAACCATGAAAAAACTAACATTTATACTGCAAAACCCCGGTAACACCAGTCGATTTGGCTAAACCACTCAACCTAGCAAGTTTAATTTATCGTTTCATGAAACTGTAGTTCATACTAAAATCATCGTCAAAACCAGTCAAACAAAACAATAACCACCCAGTTGCTCGTTTTAGGAATTCTCCCATGTATCATTCTAACTAGGGCTGCAAACGAACTGAACTTTCAGTGAACAGTTCATGAACAGAGGTCGCGTTCGTTCGTGAACGTTCGGTAACATATTCGTTTAGGTTTGTTTGTGTTTGATAGTATATCAAGGTTTTTAATTTTTACACTTTTTTTATATTCTTTTACTTTTATTTATTTTACCCAACAAATAATATATATGAGGTAAATATATGACTACATAACTATATGAGACCATTAAACCTACTTTTTGTATCCAAACTCATTATATGTTTCTACGTTCCAGGTTGATACCCTCCACCTCCAACGCCCTCTGTCAGCCACCTCCAATGCCCTTTTCCAATACTAAGTATGTTTGGACAATTAGGTTATATTTTGGGTGGATTTAGCTAATGTCTTAATGTCTGTGAATTCGATGTTATTCAAAAGTTAATATATGTCCGTTTGTGTTTGTTTCCATTCATGAACACTTCTTTGTGGTAATTTGTGTTCATGAACACTTGTTTGTGTTTGTTATTGTCCGTTTGTGTTCGTGTGCGTTCATGAACAAAATTAACAAACGAACACGAACATCAGTGTTTTCTTAACAAACGAACACGAACAGAAAATCCCGTTCGGTAAGTGTTCATGAACTGTTCGTGAACACATGATTTTCTTAACAAACGAACACGAACAAGGCCTTATTCGTGTTCGTTCAGTTCGTTTACAGCCCTAATTCTAACAATTTAACCCTACTTAGGATCATTTTTCTTTGTCATAATTTCTTTCTAGTTTGTACTTAATCAAACTTCGTTATGAAACTTTAAATCCATCAATTTTATATCATACATTGAATGAACAATAAAAAAAATGGCTATAAAATGAAGTTGCGTGGAATTCACTAAGTGCTTGTAAGAAAATGACACTAAACTTGGTTTTAATCTTGAAAGTGAAAGTTGGCCAGTTGGGTACGGGTATGTACAAGTTGTGTACAACCCTTTTCTTTAATATATCATACGTGTGTGTGGTTGTGGGACAAAACAAGCACAAATGAATAATATATATATATATATATACATATATTGTACAACTACCTTCTTGATGACACTTGGGAATATATTTCTACTTCAAAGACCAAGATTTTATGGTTATCCCACTACACTAATAAGGCAATATGTGAGAAATATAGATCAAGATGCTTATGGATACCCATCATCCAACCCTAAATCTATGATTGTAAGGGATGGGTCTTCTCCACTTACAATAGGTCAACCCCCCAATATAAAAGAAAAGAAATGCAAATATTCTTCATGCTATCTTAAAAACAACAATTAATATATTTATATATGTTAATAAAAACTAAAATAATCAAGGTGTGATTTTCTTCTATCATAGGTTTGAGGTTTGAATCTTCTTGTCTTAACCACCTCAAACCACTTATCAAACTAAAGTTATTTACGTTGTGTTTTATTTTATCCCATTAGTTAACATAGTATTGAATGGGTTGTTATTCAATCCTTATGAAGTTTTAAGGGTATTTTTAAGTGTATAAAAAATTTTGGTGGTTTTTGTCAACCCTGATTTTTTTTAATAAAAAAGTATTTTATACCATTTTTAAGGTTGAGTCTATAGTAGACTTCTCTAGAAAAAGAAAGGCATAACCAAGTAAAATGGGACAAGCACCAAAAAAAGCTCTCAATTAAAAAGACTAAAGTGCAATATGAAAGTGAGGATACTCTTATTTTGGTCAACACCCCACTTTCCACTCACACTAATTATGATTCACAAAATCTTGTTTAACATTAGATAACTATGAGTCCATCCTCAATTCAATCTCAATCTCACCACCCCCTACCCCCACCCCACCTCCAAGAAGAATGACACATTGCATTTCAAAAAAGAAAAAGAGATGCACCCACAAGTTTGGAGTAGATTAGATAACTATGAGTCAAATAGTCAAATCCTTATAATGTTACCCTACCCCCCCCCCCCCCCCCCCCCTTCAAGAAAAATGACATCTTGCATTTCAAGAATTACAAGAAAAAAGAGATGCCAAGTTACAAAGTGAGACCCACAAGTGGTGAGTAGATCATTAGATAATAAAAGGATGGTATGGAAGGCATGGGATAAGCTTCTTGGACAAAGTGCAATTCCACAATAATAGTACTTTTAATTTCTGCATGTTACTTTAAAGATATCATAAAATATTATCCGCATGTGAAAGTGTGTTAAAATAACTTCATATGTAAAAAATAAAAGCCCCTTTGTTCGTACAAATTCGTATCATTGAGTTATAATATAACTATATGCCCATGAACACAAACTCAAAGTACCACTTTGCAACAAAACATCAAAACCTTCCCATATCCTCTCACAGCTACCCCCCCCCCCCCCCCCCCCAAATACATACATATATTATTTATATTTAAAATCCTACATTTAATGCTCCAATAAGCTCTAAGCTATGAGATATTCAACCTGAACACTATATATGCTCTCTCCCACTTCCATACCAACATCACAGTCTTTCTCCTACACACACAAGTATACATACATATACATACATACACACATATATATATTTGTAAAGATGAAGAATGGTAAGACTTTAAAGTCATGGATTAAAAAGTGGAAAAAGATGAATGATGGTGGGATCATACCTTCATCTACAAGCTGTGACAAGTGTTGTCAATGGGCATTCAGATGGCCATCATTCATCAATGAAGATGAAGCCTCTATTCCAAGAGATGTCCCAAAAGGTCATTTGGTTGTGTATGTAGGCAACAACCAAAGAAGGTTCGTCATCAATGTGAAATTACTAAAACACCCTTTGTTCAACGCGTTGTTGGATCAAGCTAGAGAAGAGTATGACTTCACTAATGATTCAAGACTTAGTATTCCTTGTGACGAGGAGATGTTCATGAGTGTCATTCGGTGCGCCACATCACCACAAGACCGAAGAATCGGGCTGTGCATTTGACTTGTTTACCAACTCAAAGGAATTGTTTGTGCACTATTGTTATATGTATTTGTGTAAAGAGATGATGTTGATATTGTATGCGACTAGCTATATATTGTTAACTCTAATGTGAGAAATGAAACCTGTTTTTTTGTACGGATTAAGGTTTGTTAAAACTTATTTCTTTTAGCAGATTTTTGGTGGTTGTAACATGTAGATATTCTATGATCATTAAATATAGTCATGTAAAGTACAATCATAGAGAAGAACAAAGAAACAAGATTCCATAAGTATAACTGATTCATGTTTTCCACACGTTCGGTATGTTGTCATATGTGTAAGAACAGTCCTAGGAGGGTTTGTCTATAAATTTTAGGAAGTGTACATTTTTTCTTTGGTGTCAACGCGTATTTTTTTCAACAGTGCATTAGCGCGTTTAAGTTAATGGTGCATCAACGTGTGTTTTACTGCTTCTATAAGTTGTTTGGACGCGTGACGTTTCCTGGTAGATTTCTACACTGAAGAAACACAAGTTCAAATCCGGTGATAAGGTCTATTGGTTGGCAGTGTGTCGTTAATGTTGGGGATTTGCAGTAAAACAAAGGAACAACTGGAAAACAGAAATCTCTGAAGGCACGTAATCGCTTTCAGATTGAATCAATTTGACGGTTCAATCGAATATTCAATCGGATACAATCAGAGATTGAGAATTTTCTGTATGTTATGATTGAGAGAAGAACCAGAGAGAATTTTTTTGACCGAGATAATGAATTCGTAAATCATAATCAATTTTGGGGCCAGTAACTCCTGTTAGGCAGTTATTTTCAGGGTTTTTCAATTGCCAATTGCCTTTTAGCCAGGGGCTCTGTCCCTTGGACCCTGCTCCCAAGGGCGCTGCCCCCGGACCCCCGTCCCTTAGGGACTTCGCCCCTAAGTTCATAATAAATTCAAATAGGCGTGCACTCCGCACATCCAGACCAATATGATGTATTATTATGAAGATATTAGTCAAACAGTCAATCCAATTACACTAAAATGTCCAACAGTTAATCTAATCACTATGAACTCCAAGTTAGGGTATTATATGTTCCAAGTCAGGGTATAAAAGCTGCAAAACCGAAACAAAACCGTAAGCTAGTTAAGAAGAATGAGAAATGGGGAGTTCTTCTCGTAACAACCCTTCGAGTGAGAATAAGTATAGGTTTCCTGTGAATAAAGAGAATTTTGGGAAAGTAACAAGTATGGAGTTCGAATGCTGAGTTCGAGACCCTTTTACCTTTGAACAAATGGTCCTATTTATAGACGGAGATGGATAAGAAGGATTGGACAAGAGGTCGTTGTCAAGAATATCCCTTTTGCGCCTTTTGTCATCGCTATGGGCGCCCGCAAAGGTGAGAGCACGTTTGCGAGGCCTGATTGGCCACACGTCGCTTTCAGAGTGTAATATTTGCCATGACTGTGCCGACTGTTCGTGGAAGTTAAGGATGACGTAGATATGTGGTGTGTCATTGGCTTGCCGCAGTTGTCACATGTACCTCCAGTTTCCTCTGTCACAATCCGTTAGTGGAGAAGACACCCGGTACAGAGTCAGTGCTCTATGATTGGCCAGATGCCACTACTGTTGTAACTCCTATTCCCTCCATGTGGTACGCTTAGTGGAGGAGCGTCTAGTGTATGATTTGTGCACGGATGATTGGTTACACGTCATCGTCCTTTGTACTGACATGTTCCCTTCGTGCTGGCATATTTGCCTATCTAGCGGGTGGTCCGCGGTGGTCCAATGAGCCTAGTTAGTTGTTCGTTGTTATTGGATACGAGTTAAACCGGGACTAGAAAGGGCTCGGGACCATATCTCTTCATACCTCTTCGAACCGCTCCCGCAACTCCATGATGTAGCTTTTTTTTGCAGTCGCTTGCCTTTTGGGTTTGTCCCTTCCTATGGGACATGGCTCTATTGGAACGGGGTCAGCATCAAACTCCGGATCATCGTTGATATCTATTTGACAACGATCGGTCGAGCCTCCCACGCTGTAACTGCCAGACTTAGAAGTTTTAGACCGTTTTGCGCTTGCAGCCTCGTTTGGAACCGACGCCCATTTTCTAGATCTCTTCAAAACTATCCACGCCCGAATGTAGGGGTAAGGATGATGATACGCGTCTTCATGTTTATGCATCGCCTCTTGGAAAATGTTTTCCTCGTTTCACCCACTTAATTTATTTACAAACAGTGGGTCATAATACCCACAAAACTGTTAGAAACTTGGAGCTTACAGAATCGATATCTCGATATGGACCTTGCTCCATTAGCTCGTGGAATTTGTCGCAAACTTTGACGCAAAAACTATCTCCCGTTTAATTGTTTCCTACATTTTATAAATGTAATAAATATTAGTAACAAGAATATATATACATTTTTTATGTGATAATAGAAGTAACAAATACTCATAATAATATTTAATAACTATTGGACATTTTGACGAAGCAAGAAACGCCTTAGCCAATGCCTCGTTTTCGATTTTTGACCCAGGTAGCGCCTTCGTTTTGGCGCCTTCTTCACGTACCCGATTCTATTTTTTTTCGTTTGGAAGTTTGGGGTTGGGTTTCGGGCACAATTCTTCAACATCATCTTCTTCTGTGGATGGTGGTAGGGGTGTTCAAAATCGGATAATCCGAATTTCGGATATCCGAATTTCGGATAATCCGAAATTTCGGATAGTCAATATTGAGATCCGAATCCGAATCCGAAATTTCGGATATCCGAAATTTCGGATTCGGATTCGGATCATCCAACGGATAATCCGAAACTTAAAAAAAAATTAAAAAAATAATAAAAAATAATAAAAAAACTATAAAAAAACGTTCTCCTTTATGCCTAAAACGTGAACCTATTAAAAAAACAAAAATCGAAGTTAGATAAACGAAATTTGAACAACAAATATATAAAAAAAACTTATTATTTTGATGGAAGGGGGCTGTGGAGGTCGGATACGAGGTGGACGGGGGCTGTTATAGAGGAGAGAAGAGAGAGCAACAACTATGGATTAGAGGAGTATGGACTTAGAGTTAGAAGGATTAAGGATTTAGGATTGTGTATTGTGTTATGTAGTGTATATAATATTATATATTTATATATATATATATATATTTAATATTCAGATTCGGATAATCCGATTATCCGAAAATTTTCAAAATCAGGATCCGAATCCGAATTTTCGGATAATCCGATTTTCGGATATCCGAAAATCGGATTATCCGAAATTTCGGATAATTCGGATTCGGATTTTCGGATTTTTCGGATTCGAATTTTGGATTATCCGATTTTGAACAGCCCTAGATGGTGGTTGTGTTTGTTGATTCCGTTGAAATGACATGTTAAGGGGGTTTTGCATTAGTTGTGTGAAGCTGTGGGGGTTTGGGTGCATTTGTATTTGGTTCATTTGGATGAAAGCATGGGGGATTTTGGTGCATTTGCAATTGGGTGAAAGCATTGGGAGTTTGTTGGCTAAATTGGTTGAAAGTGTTAGAGGTTTGTTGAAAACTCGAAAATGTTGACTAATTCGGATCGATTAGTACAATGTACCAGGTGTCGTGAAGGGGGTTGGATTCGGATTGCTTTGGTATGGAATCATGATGAGTTGGTGTAAAAAAATTGTGAGTTTAAGATGAGATTTTAAAAATTAAAGAGATTAGAAGAGTTGGTGTAAAAAAAATGGGAGCTATAGATTGATATTTATAGGCTTAAATTGTTTTTTTTGTTTTTTTTTTCTAATAAAATAGGCATTTGATTTTTGACCGTTGCACACCCCCTCAAACTTTCCAACGTTCAAATTTGGCCCTTCCTGCACGTCACCAGACCGACGTTTAGGACGGGACCAGCCCTTAGGGGGCAGTGTGGCCAAGCCAGGCCGACCCTAGCAAAGGCGGGGACGTCCCCACACCCTCGAGCCTTAGTGTGAATGCACCGTATGCACCTGCTATACAAAGAACAAGGGCAAATGTCAAGAGAAGGCCTGCTACAAAGCCCTTGAGCCCATGAATTGTGAACCGGCCCAAAAAGAATGGCAATTTGGATATTATTAGTCCAAAGACTTTTGATATTATCAGACCTTATATAATTCTATTTCTTTACCCATTTTGGGGCTGAGTAGGCGAGCGGCTGAAAAGATCACCGAGCGAGTATTTTTTGAGTGCGGAATTTTTTGAGCAACCAACAAGCGGAGAGTAACTTAGACAACCATAAAAATGGAATGTTTTCTTGGATATTTTCATTGTTGGGTGACAACTAAGGTTGATTTGTCCGATGATAATACTATTATTGAGGCCCGGCTGTTTAAGGATGAGGCTTTGGTTGAGGCCGGTGAACATACTGCAGAGAACAATTGTTACATTGTGGCGTAGGCCGTAGGGTGATTATCAAGAGACAATTAGCGACAAACGACTAATAACATAAAAAAATCAAGACTGTCACTTCACGACTTAGGATTTTACTATTAAACTCAGTGTTAAATTTTTTATTTGGTTAAGTAGGATAGTTATATTTTATTTGCATATACTTGGCCAAACCCAATAGAATATTATGTATAAAGCTATAAATATAACTGTAATTTGTGTGTGTATATATAATTATATATAATAAATAAATAAAAATTGATTCGAGCCGAACCGAGAGGGCCTTTTCTCGTGCTTGGCTCGCTTACAAAACGAACCGAGCCGACCGACTCATTTACAACCGAACGGAAGATCGAGCGGACATTTTTCTAGCATTTTGAGCGAGCGAGTCAAAAGCAGTGAGCGATTCGAACAACCCTAGAGTTATATGGTGTTGTATATGTAAAAAAAATTAAATCCTTGTTAAAGCCAACTTATATTTATATAAGCTCCTTAACTTTTTTTTATAAATAATACATTACTTGCATGCTTCTTTTTTATAAGTTAATGGATTTATTTTTTCCACATTTATTTGTTAATAAAATTGAGAATTTTTTTTTAACGACCAACAAACGATGTCCGACTACCCGATGTACCCACCAATTGGTTACAAAAGCACCACATACGTTCATGGGTGAAGACACGTCTTAGGTGTCCGCCCATAGGTAGCGTTGGGTAGCCAGAACCCATAAAGCCACAATTTCTGGGGAAAACCTGACCCCACACTCGCTCAAGGGCATGACAATGAAAAATCAGTATAACCCAATAAGATTAAAGATCGAACCTAACATCTCAGAAGGTTAGGCTGTATCCATCACTTATCATTTCAGTTGTTACTCCACCGAAAGGGTAGGTGCTTAGTAAAATTGCGAATCAGTTAGTCGTTTGTGGTGCACCCATGATCCGCAGTACCATGATTTCTGACTCTTGCAGATTTCCTGCAAATTTCGTACCTACGTGTCGGCCAAGGAAGGTGGGATAGACTCCTTGGAAATGTCGCTATATATATATTTTAAAATAATCCTACAAAAATTTAAACTCCCATTATTTATAGAGAGTAAACACCGTATTACAAGACCACTAACAGTTATCTATGTTATATTTTACTTATATATTATAGATTAGAGTTAACAGTCATTTTTGTTCATAAGGTTTTAGCATTTTTACCACATCTATCTACAAAAGTGTGTGGTTTTTTTTTTTTTTTTTTTTTTTTTTTTTTTTTTTGTGTTCTTGTTCATAAGGTTTTAGCATTTTTTTTTAAATAATATATCTTTCATTAAAACAAAATACGAGAGTTACATCACAATAGAAGGTAGACGGGTAACAAGTTGCGCCGCCACCCCTTTCTGAATTGCGAACCCTAGTCTACCAAAGACAAATCCTTGCCCCCCCTGGAGATGAACTATTGCTGTGGACGACCCGTTGAACCCTAGTCAAGAAACGAATAGCTTCTTGCGCTAGCATTTTTGTTCATAAAATCGATAATTTCAAGAGATCGTCAAATAAATTTTACTTGTCTATAAATCACCGACTTTTAATGTATATTTAAGTTTTTTTTTTTTTACCTTTAAAGCAGCCAAAGAGACGAGACAGCCATTCAAACTCATTTACGTACAACAAATTAGTGTTGGCTTTCTATAACTACTAGCATTTAAAATTTCCAGTTGCCAGGTCGATGTCTAGGGAGGAGGCGGTGCTCTACGGCGGTGGGTCAAGTTATCCTACATGGTGTAATAAAATTGAGAAGGGTAAGAATGATACAAAAAACACAATAGATCACGAAATATGACACAATAAGCCACAAAATATAACACAATGCTAAAGAATAAAGACACAATGAATTGCAAAAATGACATAATGATGAAAATAAGAAAACGACACATTTCTACGTAAAAGACACAATAATAAAACGTAAATTCTAAAAACTACAAGAAAAAAAAAAGCGATAGGTTCAATCGAGTCGTTTGATACCCTTCCTATTTTTCACTACTGTATATTTGATTCTAGTCATAAAAAAATATTTTTTTATAAACCCTAAAAAGTAATGTTACTAGATTGGTATAATAGTGTTTTCTAAAAAAAACCAATGAGAGATCTAAAAAAATAAAATAACATAATTGAAAGCTTTAATTCGTAACATGCCATCATTAAACTGTGTAGTGAGGAGCCACCCTCATGTCTCAATGTCTCATCAACACCAACCAACGCCATATTCCATTCTGCCAAGTGGCGAAGCTTGACCCGAAATTTCGGGGAGTCGAAACTTTATATACTAAAAAATTTCTATACGAATACTATATAATAGGAACTTCTGAGCGAAAATTCGGGGGGTCGGCTGCCCCTCCCCGCCCCTTAAAAGCTACGCCCCTGATTCTGCCCCAAGTAAAGGAGTCAAGCGCCAAAGACTTCTCACGAGTGCAATAGGGGTAGGAATGAGATCGGTACCGTACCATGATCGAAACAATGTTGAATATACCGATACTTATTTTTGAAAAGATGGATGCCGAATATATTAATACGGTATCGATATTCGGTACATAATGCTCAGCTGCGAAGGGAAAATAGAGGGGGTTGAAGACAGGGGCGGACCTAGTGTATAACTAGGTGCCGCGTCCGTTGCTGCTCAACTTTGCGCGCGTAGTGGAAAATTAGTGAAAAGTTTGTTTTTTTTTTTACAAAATTTAGAAGACGTTGCTACTAAAATAAAAAAAAAAAAATGAAAAACGTTACTACTGAAATTCATTTATAGATATATATCCTCTGTGCGTACACTACACTTGTCTTGTCTTGTCTTATTAATATGGTCTGTACAATTACTATAAAACCAATGTATAAACGAAGAACCCACAGACAAATTGCTGTCCTGTGTTCCTACCAAAAATGGCAACATTTCTGGCCCTTAGTCTATAAAACCTACAATAATAACATTTTAACCTGTACAACTTTGCTTGTGCTCTGTTGCTGATAAGCACATGGCTTAATTGTTGTTAAATGACCTGTTTTTTCAACTTTTGTGTGTCTACATATACATACATTATATATATTATGTTAACAAACGCATCCGGTAAAATCTCACTCATAACAAAGCTATCAGTAGGGTCTGCGGCCGTTGTTTCATTACTATGATAATAATATAAGGCATAAAGGGGTATTTTTTATAGTCTTAATCAACCCTTTTTTAAGGGTTTATAGGTTTCTTTCTATAGGGTTTCTGTTATTACAGAACCATTGTTGTGGTTGTTAACAACCACAATGGTGGTCCTGTCAAATGGAGAATGACAAAATTACCCTTGTTTTGTTGATTTTTGTGTGAGTATATACATGCATAGTTACATACACAAACAGATAGATAGATACATGTATATTTGTTGTATGTATGTAGTTAATCAGCTCCTTTGTTAGTGTTTGTTGCTGGCTGGTATGTGATGGTGGTGTTATATTTAACTTGTGTAAGTTGAAGAAGACGCGATAGCGAATGACTGAAGTGCCCTTGAAGGGTACTGAGATGAATGCAGACAAGGCATATTCAAGTATTTCAATGACACAGAAAAGGGAAAAGCTTATGGCTTTGATAGAGAGGAAAAAATGTGGAAAAAGACCCGTGTCGCAAGATCGCGATAAGACCAATATCAAGAATTCCGAGAAAGAAAGTGCGAAACGGAAGAAATTAAACGCGCATTTTTATAAAAAGTGTTTTAAAACCCGCAGACGAAAGGTGAAGGTGTTGAATGATGTTAATGATACAGTTGCTGAGGAACCTTGTTCGGGTTCTGCGCATAAAAAACAGAGGTGATAAAATATGCATACCAGGGGCGGATCTAGTTCATGGGGAGGGGGTGCGGACGTTGCGGCTCAACTTCGTGCCCATAGTGGAAAATTAGTGGAAAATTTGGTTTTTTTTACGAAATTTGAAAAACGTTGCTACTAAAATGAAAAAAATGAAAAACGTTACTACTGAAAAATGTTTCTAGATCTGCCACTGATGCATACATTAATCTTTAATCATTCATGATATATATAACTGTTTGATTCTTTGGATAACAAATTTGTAGATTATGTTCTGCACAAGGATGCGTAGAGAATGCGCATCAGTCTAGTACAAAAGACAGTATCAAATCTGGTTTGTATTCTGTTTATTTAGATCACACATTTGTAGATTATTGTTATTATTAGTATCTACTACATCATGAACCCAATTTTGTGATATATTTACTGATGCCCATTAATCACAAACGCGACAGGCAGCACTGAGTTAGCTGATGATATTCAGTTTAATGTCTTTTCCGAAACGCATAATCATGTTCTTCCTTATGTTAACAAGCTTCTTGATTATCGAAACAGATGTCAAAATGCTGTTATCTTTGACGGGCAGGTGAAGCTCTTGTTTTTTTTTTTTTTTTTTTTTTTTTGATAAACAAAAAATTAAGTAAATTTTTGAACTTTGAACTACAATTTTTTTTTTTTTTTTTTTATTATTAATGGGATGTTGCAGGACCGGCTAGTGAAGGTGGTATCGTTTGTATCGTCGTTGCTGGATAACATGAAAAAGCCTATTTTAATAATAGGTTCCTCCAGCGCTCTTTCCTTGTGGGAAATGGAGTTTTCAAAGTGGTCAAAGTCGATCAATGTTGTAACGTACAAAGGGACCAAAGATGTTCGGTCTGCCATTAGAGGTTCAAAATTTCAAGTCCTTTTATCTTCTCCGGAGGCCATTGTTGAGGTACGCAATTCTTGATATTATATGAAAGTAACACAAATTCATGTTTGGGTTATAACTTATAACAATCTTGTTGTTTTGCAGGACATGGAAACGCTTAATCGTATTAAGTGGGAACTGTTAGTGATAGACGAGTGCCAACGCTATGTTATTTCAATTCATTTAAAGAAAATGCAGATGCTTATGGCTGATATGAAACTGTTAACAGTTTCTGGTGAACCAGCGGTGTGTTTTCTCATTCCTTTTATCTCAAACGGGTCAATAATTAAAAAACTTGTTTTGACCCGTTACCCAACTCGCCCATTCTGTTTTGACTGGTAATAAAATTATCATTTAAGCCTGAACTTGTGTTTTCTCATTTCTTTTATCTCAAACGGGTCAATAATTAAAAAACTTGTTTTGACCCGTTACCCAACTCGCCCATTCTGTTTTGACTGGTAATAAAATTATCATTTAAGCCTGAACTTGTGTTTTCTCATTTCTTTTATCTCAAACGGGTCAATAAAAAAATAAAACGGAAATGAATCAAATTGGTCAAACGGGCTGGAAGTCAACCCAAGTCTATCTTTAGTGCACTAATTATGGACAAACGTATATGGGTCAACCCGACCCAGCTCGTTTTAACCCACGGTCCCATCACTGATGCAGGCTGCAGCCTTTGCTATTTACATAGCTAATTTCAGTCTTATCATGTCAGGATATTTCGCAGAGCTACCGAAACATGCTTTCGTTGGTTGATTGCAAAAATGAAAAGATACATGTGGATGCTGACATGGAAATGAATGATGATATTAGTGCATTGAAAGAAAGACTGTCATCATTTGTTGCATTTGAGTGCAAGTTCAGCACCCCTGATCTTGAAGAGTATTGGGTCCCGGTTCATCTTTCATCAATGCAAATCGAACAATATTGTTCAATTTTAGTTTCAAATGTGGGCGCGCTCTCTTCATTATCTAGAACATTATCACTCCATGATGTTATCACACAGATCCAAAAGGTTCTTTTTGTGGTTGTATATCTAGTGTTCAGTATGTGGCAAATCGGCGGACTCAATTTTTTTCAGTCGATAATGGCAAATCGGCGGGGGCCGGACTCAACCCGAACTAAATTTACCTACGAAAATTGCGAATTTCCACTACTGCGCCAAAAAAACAGGGGGGGGGGGGGGGGGGAGGGCCACCCCTGGCCCTAAGAAAGCTTCGTCCTTGCACATACTATTAGGTAGACGCTTCTTAATATGATTAGTTATTTTTGCAGTGTTGTGATCACCCATATCTCGTGGACCCTACTTTGCGTAATTCTCCAAAGGAAGCTTCTTTGATTGATCCCTTGGCTGCTGAAGTCGACGTCAGCGGCAAACTGCATGTTTTTGACAAGCTCTTGTTAGAGACTAAACGGTGCGGTTTGAGAGCACTTGTACTATTTCATGTGAGTAAATATTCGAAATTACTTTAGTTTTCTACGCACTTTGCATCATTATGTTAATTTAATGAGTTGTTTTGTTGAGTGACAGTCATCGGTTAACTCAGAGAAGATATCAACCGGAGAGTTTTTAGATGACCTTGTTCATCAAAGATTTGGCGAGAATTCGTATGTCTATATACCCAAGCGGATTTTTTCTAGTTCTAAGAAAAAAGAAGCGTTAGAGTTGTTCAACAAAGCAGAGAGTGATAGGTTCATCTGCTTATGTGATCACCGCGCTTGTCTGTCAAGTCTCAGACTGTCACGTGTGGATGTTGTAATATTTTTCAACAGTGATCCGAATCCGTCAAATGACATTAAAGCCCTCAAGCGGGTCACTATTGATTCGCATTGTGAGCGGCTAAGTGTGTTCCGGTTATATTCAGTATTCACCAGCGAAGAGAAAGCGTTGATTCTTTCTAAGCAAGGTATAATCGTTGACAGTTATATTAACTCGAGTGTTTGCCACCGGCTGTTAGGATGGGGAGCGTCGTACCTGTTTAGTAAGCTCCAAAGCGGTACGGACTCTGAACCTCTGTTTCTTATAGACGATTTGGTTCACGAGTTGTCATCCCTGTTGAGGAACATGGGCGTCAAAACGGACCGCCCAATCATATCAAATGCGCATATGCAAGATGGAGCTTATTCTGGAAGCGTCTTGCTATTTGGTGAAACTGTAACCCGTACAAACGAAAAAGGAAGTTCTTCTATTGATGAGTACTTGATTGATAACAAACATTCGGTTTTCTGGAACAATTTGATCAAACAAAGTCACCCTGCACCGGAAAACGCTTGTAGCAGGTTGCCTCGGAGAGTTCAAAAGTCGCCCCGATACTGGTTTGAAGGTATAAATGCGGTTATTCCCTCGTTTGTAAGATCAAAGCCGAGAAGTAAAAGAAAATGGCGAAAGAATGTCGGAAGAAAACAGGCAGGTAAGAGTGTATGACAGTTATATTATCACATTAATTAACTAACTAACCTTAATGTCATATATTTGATCATCTTATTGTTATTCCATACAGAGCCACATACACCTTTTGGTACTTGTCAAGCGCCTATGAATGCGACTGAAGGTTGTCCTGGTATTGCTGATTCGATTGCTTCGAGTCCAAGAATAAATAGCGGTCAACAAAGTCAAACAGAACAACCGCCACCGCATACTTCTACCTCTACGTCTCTTGAAACAGAAATCGAACGAATTCAGAAAAAGCGAGAGCAAATCACTAAATCTCATCAAGAAGAGGTTTTTTTTTTTTTTTTTTTTTTTTTTTTTTTTTTTTTTTTTTTTTTTTTAAGAAACATGTTTTCTTCCAGGTATATTAATTACTGGATTATGTACAACATGATAATGATCTTTTTTATATGCAGAAATCAATGCTTCTTTCTGAGTTAGAAAAAGTGATTTCCGAGGCACAAAAGAAGTACGGTGCATTAGTCCATGACTCGGAGACAAGGTTAGCGGACGAACTAAAGATCCTAGAAGACTATGAGAAGCTTGTTAGTGCCAACAAACTTCTAGCTGAGATTTTCGCACAAAACTGGCAGGACACACTCAGTCTAAACCAAACAAAGCTCAATCGGAAGAGAACACGTAAAGGTACTTATATATGATTTCAAGTTAACTTAGTTTATTTCAACATCATCATTTGGTTATTCTTTTATTTCTTTTGATTACAGACACTAGCGCGTGCAGCATTCTTCAAATCCCTCCATATGCGCCCGTTCAACCCAAGAACCCGTGTTTGACCAGTCATCCCACCACCTATTTTCCTGGGCATAGTTTAGCCGGGCCAGGACTACGCTTTCCAGCCCCTCATCTGAGGTCAAAACCATCCATGTTTGCATCATTCTGCAACCGTCCCGCCACTGGTGAACCATCTCTTGAACCATTGCCTGCTGTCAACTACCCTAACAGTTGACAAACACGGCCCTGTATAGAAACAGAATCATACCGTTGACTTTATCAAGTATATAGACTCAAATCATGACAATTTTTGATGATATTGCAAGTGTCTGTGCACTTGTTATAGAGGTATCTGATAGCATCTTTGGATTTGTAGTTTGTCATGAATATTATGTTAGTGGATAGGATCAAAATATGGTGTTCATATATGCATCAACTTTATTTTGGAAATATTATTGTTAGGTTCACTCACTGTATGTATATGTTACATATATACTTGCTAGCAGTTGAGTAATTCCTGTAGGGCTACAAATAGCCATTATGTAGTCCTTCATATTCATTCAGAAATATATATACAACTAGGATTCTATTACTCTGCGTTTCGCGGCGGGAGCTCCTGTTGCGTTGAGGGTTTGGTGGACGTTAAAGATCGCGCGTCGCTGTGGGAGCTCGTGTTGCGTGGACATAAAAGATAATATTAAGTGACTGTTATTCTCGCGTGGGCTTCAAAAAAATACTCGCGGCTAAAAGCTAAAAGTTTGGTAGTCAAAGTTTGAAATCCTAAAAACTAAAAGTTTGGTGGTCAAATTGGAAGAAAGTAAAGTACATAAATTAGTTAGAAAGTTAGTGATCAAAGTTTGGTGGTCAAATTGAGAAGAAAGTTAGAAGTGTCTTTACTTTGATAGATACTATAATTACATGCACACAATTTCTTTGATTCTCTTTATTTTAGTTTTTCATGATCTGAAAGATTGCTACACATCAATGTATTCTTGTTCTCAACTCTTATTCGGCAAGAATTTGCGCATATGAGAGTCACGAGCCGAGTTTATCACTTGTTGGGTTAGTGGTGGATTCAAGAATTTTTGGGAGATGGGCAGATATAAATAAGCCTATATAACGTTTCATCTATATTTTATGCAAACGGCCAATTTAGAAACAATGCAACAAGAAACAAAGAAATCGAGATTAGAACAAGTAATTATAAGTTAACAATAACAATAACAATCCTTCAAGTGTAGTTCAGTTGGTGAAGGGACCGGTCTTCTTTTGGGGAGACCTGAGTTCGATTCCCACGGGCTGCATTTGAGGGACACAAGACAATGATGGTGAGGCTTGTTGTGGTCCAAGTGATGCAAGTTCGATCCTGAGCTGACCCGGTTTTCATCCGGCTGTTACTCCAACGAGGTAAAACTCGTGTGGAGGCAGTACGGTTTCCGGGCGGACACCGAAGCCCCCATCGTGCTAGCGTGGACCTTGTTCAGACAACATAGTCTGGGCGTGTGGAAAGGATTAGGGCCTGCTGATTAGGCGGGTGTGATGAGCTTCTGCCACTTCCGCTTTGAAGAAAGTCACTGTTCAAAAAAATTTAACATGATAACAATTAGTATAAATATTTCAAATAAGTAAATAATGTCAAGGGGAGTTATTTATGAGAACAACCATCAAAGTTCTCTATGTAATTTTCCAAACTCTTTTATGCGTTTGATACAACTTTGGAAGTATAAGGTACAAGTTCTTTATGTGGTAGTTCCTCAATTGCCCAATTTAATAAACTTATCATAATTAATACATTATTCAATTCACTACATTTACTATTATCTTATTTATTATACTTAAGTTAATATTTAAATTTATGTTTACTTTTACATTTTTGTTAGTAACAGCATACTCAATAGAATCTCACCCATAGTAAAATTATTGGTAGAGTGTGGGAAGAGTGAGATATAACTTATAGACAGATCTTACCTCTATCAGGTAGGGGTGTTTAGAAAAACCGATCCGAATAATAAATTTGGTGTTTGGTTTGGTTTTTGGTTCTACATTTTTTTAATTTGGTTTATTTGGTTTATTCGGATAACCGAATAAACCGGTAAATTAATTAATTATTAAATAAAAATAACAATATTTAATAAGCCATATATAATATATAAGCCCAAATATTAAATGTAAGCCCAACCCAAAATAAAGCTCAATTATTTTTATAATGTTTGTATTTGTGTATAAGACTATTTTCTGGATTTGTTTGTTTTATTTTGATTTTAAACTTTCTTTTACAATATATTGCAAGGTTTGATTTTTTGGTTTTTATTAATTGCTAACTTTCTATTCGGATTTCGGAACACAAACGCATATAAGTTAGAAAAAAAAAACTTCAGTTCAATTTGGTTGAAATCGGTTTGTTTGGTTTTAAACCGTAACCAAACCGAATTCAATTTGGTTGAATTTGGTTCGGTTTACATATTCCTAATTTGGTTTGGTTCAGTTTACATATTCCTAATTTGGTTTGGTTCGGTTTTTTGTTTGGGGTACAAAATTTTGAAAACCGAATAAACCGAACCGAATAAACCAAGTAAACCGTAAACCAAACCGATGAACACCCCTACTATCAGGATAGAGAGACCGTTTCCAGGTGAGACCCTAACCCCATAGTCATAACAAGTCATAGGAGTAAAAAATGTGTACACATCTACTCAAAAACTATATGAAACAAGGAATAGCCAGTTAGCTTGTCATAGCTGATAATGTGTAATGTAGACAAAAACCACATCAAATTGTCATAGATAAACAATAACGTGAAAAAAAAGGTTCAGAAGGTAAGTATAAAAGAAAACAAACTACTATGCTCCTAAATTCTTTAATTTTAATTCTACGCCTGTACGAACTCATATCTTTGACTATGTCCTAAAAAAAATGTAAGTCTAATTGCTAACAAGTCCTCCTCCCCTATCATGGTCGTCTATCCTCCTAAGGTGCCCACAATATCTCAACCTCCAGGGGCGTAGGCAAGTACAACCGGCCATACACCTTGAAAAATTTTTTTTATTGTATTTTATAAGTGAAAATCCCGATCGCACCCCTTGAAAGTTGAAAGTTTGGAAAAAAAACCCCAATCGCACCCTTTGAAAAACAATAATGGATCCGCCATTGTCAACCTCCCCTTTCTAAATTACCAGCCACTCCCAATCTTTCCCTAAAGACATCGTTTCTTTATCTTATCCAACCTAGTGTGCCTACACAATCACACATCCACCTTATCATCCTCATCTTTGCTACCTTCAACTTACATGCCAATGTTTTCTTAATGGCCAACAATCGGTTTCATATAACATAGCATGTCACACTACAACACGGATTGTGCCAATTCCAAACACTTTCAGACCGGTTTCGCTTCGGATCAGTTCTCCGGTTCGAGTTCTCAAACCTGTTTAAATGGACCCCACTTTTTTTCCCCTCTTATTCCAAGTTCACCACCACAAAGACACGTATGGCTATCATAAGTCCGGGTGTAGTGGGACAATTGGATAGCGCCCCCCCTCTTTTTTCTATTGGTTGAAACTAGCTGGCACACCCCCCAAAAAAAGTGGCGTTATATAAATAACGTCTGACACCCATTTTTTCAATTTTAAAGAAAAATAGCGCCCCATAAAGCCCCCGTAGCGGTGTTTGGGCGCTATTTTTCTGCACATGGTCTAAGGTGGCTACATTTCATTTGCCAACATGGTCCAGAAGCCACGTGTCGTTCTTTTCCTCAACCCAATGCCACCTTAACACTGTTATTTTAATGTCATACTAAGTTTGTACTTTTGTTTCTTAAACTGTCTAGGATTGAAGGAGATCTAGGGTTCCAAGGTATGTCAAGTCAACTCTAGGCTTGTAATTGCTTTCTAAGGTACAAATAATAGATTGGGTCATTAGTTTATAATTAAGTCCTGATAAGTTTGTTAACATACTGCTGTAGTTTCAACTAATTTAGTTAACTGTAATTATGTGAATTAACAGTGAAAAGATAATTACAAAGTTTTCTTTTTTGTTGATGGTACTGTGCTATTGTAACAGTATAAACATATTACATATATTATATAGATATATTCTCAATTTTTATTATTTAGACTTTTGGTCCATATCTGAATGTAGGTTGTTTGTTTGATTAAGTTAACATCTAGGGTTTATGGGTTGCTAGTAGGGATGAGCATACAATGCCGAATACCCGTCCCGATACCGTACCGAACCGATACCGAACCGAGGGGTTTCGGGATCGGTATCGGTACCCATATTTATGGATTTTCGGTTTCGGTATTATCGGTATCGGTACGGTACCGGTATGGTATCGGCATTTTAAGGTAAAATACCGATGCCATACCGGTACCGTACCGATACCGTACCGTATGTGTTCGGTATCGGTATCGGTATTGGTTTTTTGGACTTTTCGGTATCGGTATCGGTTCGGTACCGATACCGTCCCGAGCTCATCCCTAGTTGCTAGCGCCGGCTCAACCTTTGTAGGGGCCGAAATTGGAAGCCTAACTTTAAAAGAAAAAACAATGAAGAAAACAGTAAGACCATATGTAGTGGAGACAGGAATGGGCGTTCTGCCCTAAATCCACGCCCCCATCCAATTCCTGCACCGCCCCCTGGGCGGTTTTTGGGGCGTTTTTGGGTGGGCAGGAAATTTTCCACGCCGTGAAAAAATAAGGAGGGCCAATGAAATTGCTTGCATCCCAATGGTTAACCATTACACCTCTTTTTGATTTTTAATGCCCCATGGGGCTTGAAAATTTTTACTCACCACTACACATGGTCTAAGTGGCAGGATTATAACTATTTGCATGATAAATACAATAAATAAGACTTATAGACCACAGAGAAATTTGACTAAAGGTCTCTCTAGTGAGAATTTGTACCGAGCATTTAACACAAATTGTAAGAATCATATTTGAAATCCTCTAAACAAAATCTAAATGTAATTTAGAAATTGATTCACTAGACCTTGATTACAAACAGTGGCGAAGCTTGACCCGAAGGTTCGGGGGGTCGGAAGTCACTAGTTTCGGGGGTCGAAGACCAATTTCGGGCGAAACCCTATCTTTCCAAAATTTTCTATACGAATACTATATAATCGGAACTTCTGCACGAAAATTCGGGGGGGGGGGGGGGGGGGCGCCCCTCCCCGCCCCAACTAAGCTGCGCCACTGATTACAAAAAGGCCATATGTAATTTTCTTTTAAAAAAATAAAAACTTGGGGGCCCTATTGGATTGGGTGCCCAATGCCCTAGCTTCAAAATACTCCCCTTGAGCCGACTGTGTTGGTTGTCGGTTAGTTTGTGTCTGCTATTGTTGCGAGCGAATTCTACTGCCGTCACTTGCTTTAGCTTGTGCTTATGTATTGTGTCACTTGTTGTTTTATTTGTAGTTTGATAAACTATGTTGCTTTGACTTTATACAACATTTTGTTTTGCTATTTTGTCTACCTTTGTATATCACATTATTGGATCTGTTTTGAAGCATTTGCATTTTTATCAATGGATCTGTTTAGTTGCTTATGATTACAACGTTTTTTTAGTATCTTCATACAATTGTATGGTTTTGCAGCAGGTTTACGTTTGCGAGAACAGACCTGTCTACAGCTTAAGGTTAGAGGCTTTCTTTTTTACATTTTTTTAGTGTTCATTTGATTACATATACCCCAAACTTACAAGTATGCAGTGTTGCAAAAATCGGCCTAGGCGGCCGCCTAGGCGCTAGGTGGGAGTAAAAATCGGAAATAAGCCCTAGTCGCTGATCTAGGCGTTTTGGCCATTAGGCGGCCATTAGTCGGGCCTAGGCAGTGCTAGGCGGTGGATTTTTTTATTATTTTTTTTTACATTTTTAAGTATTTCTTAGTATTATGTGTATATATCTAAGTATTATGTGTATAATTTTAACATATTTTCAAAAAACACGTAAATTTGTGTGTATATATATAAAATACCAAAACGCCTAATTCCGCCTAATTTTCGCCTAGTCCCGACTAGTCCCTAGGCTGGACCTCACCGCCCGCCTAGCGCCTTTTGCAACCTTGCAAGTATGAACTTCAGATAGAAATAACCTAAGATACATAAGAACATGTTTCTTTTTACCTTACACGTTACTTCTTACATGCACAGTCGTTATACCTTTACATCTCAAATGTCCAATTCAAAAATACCGCTACTTCAGCAGCCTGGTCCGTCATGGAAAAGGAAATATTCAACTTCGAATAAACAATTAGATGAAAAGATGGGTGTACAATCGTTGCCACAACGACGTCGCCGTGCCACGATGCTTGCCAAAAGAGGTCAAATTGATGAAAAACATAATCATATTCTTCCTTATTATAACAAGCTTCATGATCATCGGAACAGAGGTCAAAATGCTGTTTTATTTGACGGGCAGGTGGAGTTCATTAATTTTATAACGAACAAAAAGTTTAGTATACGTTTAAAAACAATTTTCTTCTTTTTTACTTCATTAAATGGATGTTGCAGGACCGGCTAGTTAAGGTTGTCTGTTTTGTTTCATCATTGCTGGACAACATGAAGAAGCCTATTCTAATAATAGCTTATTCCAGTGCTCATTCGTTGTGGGAAACGGAGTTTTTAAAGTGGTCAAAGTCGATCAATGTTGTAACATACAAAGGGACCAAAGATATCCGCGCTGCCATTAGAGGTTCAGAATTTCAAGTCCTGTTATCTTCTGCAGATGCCATTGTGGAGGTACACAGTTCTTGGTGTTATATGAAATTAACACAAAATTTGTGTATAAATTATATCGATCTTGTTCATTTGCAGGACATGGAAATGCTTGTTCATATTGAGTGGGAACTATTAGTGATAGACGAGTGCCAACGCTCCAAAATTTCGGTGCATTTGATGCAAATTCTGATGCTTAAGGCTGATATGAAACTGTTAACAATTTCTGGTGAACCCGTGGTGTGTTTTCTCATTTCTTTCATCTCAAACGGGTCAATAGTTAAAAAATAGATAAAAGGGGAAACTGGTCAAATTGGTCAAACCGTCCGAAAGCCAACTTAAGTATATCATATATGTTTAGTTTAGTTCAATGATTATAAACAAATGTATGTTGGTCAACAATAAAAAAATAGATAGAAAAGGGAATTAATTCAAATTGGTCAAACACTCAAACACGCTGAAGGTCAACCTAAGTCTATGTTTTGGTCTTTAGTGCTGCAGATCTCAACAAATGTATGTGGGTCAACACTAAAATAGTAGATTAAAAGGGAAACCAGTCAAATGACTCAAATGTATGTGGGTCAACCTGGGCAAACGGGCTGAAAGGCAACTTGAGCAGTTAGAGTCTATGTCTAGTCTTTAGTACCCATTAAATCTCAACAAATGCATGTGGGTCAACCTGGCCCAACCCGTTTCGACCAGCAATAAAATGAGTAAATGACCATTTTTCCCAAAACTTGTTTTGACCCAATACCCAACCCACCCACCCCGTTTGACTGGTAATAAATAAAATAACCATTTAAGCCTGAACGTATGTTTCCTCGATTTATTTATCTCAAAAGGGTAAATATTTATATAAAAAAAAACAGTCAAATTGGTCAAACGGGCTGAAAGTCAACTTACGTCACCTGTAGTAGTGTGGTTCACTAATTCTAGAATAAAGGTATGTGGGGCAACACAACCCAGCCCGTTTTGACCTGCAGGCGGGACACCACTGCAGGCTGCAGCCTTTGTTTTTTACATTTGCTAATTTCACTTAACCATTTCAGGATATTTTCCAGATTTCACTGGTTGATTGCAAAAATGAAAGGATAAAAAGTGAACCTGACATGGAAGTGAACGATGATGTTAGCCCAACGAAAGAAAGATTTTTGCCATTTATAGCATTTGACTGCAAGTTCAGCACCCCTGAGCTTAAAGAGTATTGGGTCCCGGTTCATCTTTCGTCAATGCAAAACTGTCAGGACACGCCCAGTCTGAACCGAACAAAGCTCAATTGGAAGAGAACACATAAAGGTATCTATAAAAGATTTCAAGATAACTTTTTTCAAGAACATCAGTTGGTTATTGTTTAAATTCTTTTGATCGCAGACACTAGTACGGCTAAAATTCTTCAAATCCCTGCATCTACACTAGTTCAATCCACGAACCCATATATGATCAGTGGTCCCACCACCTATTTACCCGGGCATAGTTTATCCGGTTCAGGACTACGCTTTCCAGCCCCTCATCTAAGGTCAAGCCCATCATTGTCTGCATCATTCCGCAACCAGCCAGCCAGTGACGAAACATCTCTCGAGCCATTGCCCAGTCTGTCAGCTACCCAAACAGTAGACAAACGCAGCCCTGTATAGAAACAGGATCAAACAGTTGACTTTATCAAGTATATAGAGATCTGACCGAACTTCCTAATTTACCATTCCGACGCTCAAATCATGGCACTTTTTGATCTTGCAAGTGTGTATGCCCACTTGTTACAGAGGTTTGATATGAATATTGTTATAGAGGTTTGATATGAATAATGTGATTAGTGTTCATATCTAGCACTTGAATTATTCACATATAGATCTGACTTGTTTTGTTTTTGGAAATGTTAATAGTTATGCTCACACAATGTATATGTTACAAATATGCATGCTTTAGGTGTTTAGAGATGATCAGCTAAATAGTCATTATGTACACATATTTGTTTATTTTAGGTTCGATAAATAATTACATGCACAGAAAGTCTTTGCTTCTCTTTATTTTAGGTTTCTATGATAGAGAGATTGCGACGAAGCAATGTATTCTTGTTCTCAAATCTTCTTGGGCAAGAGTTCTGACATCAGTTCAATGTTTGTCTGCAATAATTCGACAAGCAGTCTGTTCGGACAACTCACCAAAGGTTAAGCTCTTCCTAGTTTGTGTGCTGCACATCGGTACCGCCATTCAAATTGCGGTTTAATGTTAGATGGTCAACTGAGTTATATTTCTGTTACTAGCAGTTGAGTAGTTCCTTTGAGACTACAATCTGTACTTATTCATATTCATTCAGAAATATACAAAGTTACATATACATTTTTTTTTCTTCACTTTATTTAGTGCTTCTTTATGTGAAAAGCAAATGAATGCGCACTAAATGCTACAATGTGTATGTGTGTGTGCACGCGCGCTTAGTAAAAAAACTAGCTCACAACCGAAGTTACAAACATACACCAAACACAGCCTACCACCAGCCAACCATAATACCATATACACTTTATCTACCGTAAGTCTCCCAATCCAAATCTACCTTCTTTAATCTAATCTTAACCTATCTCTCATAATCTTCTTCAAAACTGTTTCTGATTGAACACCACATCGTTTCTAGCCTTTCAGACGCACCACATTGATGTGTTTTTTAAACATGAGTAATTTCATACAATCAACAAAATAATGTATTGGAAAAGTATGTGTTGGATTTGTGTAGTAAGGCTTTTTGTTGGTTGTTTCTCGAACAAGTTTCGTTTGACCTGTTTTCCATCAAAATTCGTTTTTGTCAAAAATTGTCTCTAAAAATAGTTTTCTACGCATTTCCGATGAATATTGTCATTGGAAACGACCTAGTTTTTTCCTAGTTTTCTAGTAGTGTTGCAATTATGTATGATTAATATTTTCCATGATGTAGCAATTTAATGGAAAATAAAGTAAAAAGGGTGAATTACTAGAATTTTCATCATTGTGATTGATCTGAAATAACACTATAAGTTCAATAGTTTATTTTTCTCTTTCTTTGTCTAATAGTTTCAATTTAAACCAGTCCTTTAAACACCATTTATTCAAAATTGGGTTTTCTTAAAAGAAAACCTTATATTTCTTAAATCCTTCGATGAAGGGGTTAGAGGTGAGCAAATCGGTTTTTTTTGCCGAACCGGTTTCGGTTCCAAACCGGTTCGCTACAGTACTGGTTCCTGACCGAACCAGTTTCAGTTCCAAACCGGTTCGGGTCCAAACCGGTTCCCAAACCGGTTAGAGTTAAAACCGGTTCGGTTTTTCTAGTGGAGATGGGGAACCGATCCTAGAACCGCCGGTTCTTGTAGAAACCGGACCGGTTCGTGTAGGAACCGGTTTTTGGACGAACCGGTTCGGTTCGGTTCGTGCGGTTCCGGTTCCCAAACCGGTTTTTTTGCTCACCTCTAGAAGGGATGAAGGATAAAGAGCTAGAGGGTGACTTTTCCTTTTATTCTAAATTGACCACTCATATTTTTACAATTAGGCTATATGTTGTGGTTTAATATGAAATAAGGCGTTGAATCGTCACGTCACTTGTCATGTAGGCAACAAGACTTTAACTAAACCACCATTTTTTTTTAAAAGCTATGACGCCCTTGACCTAAAGGGATGTGCACTTTAAATCCAAAAGTTTTGCCAATTAAATACAACCTTCTTACATCAATTAATCTATCCTTTAATTATCACGTTAAACAAAAGAAAAAAGAAAATAATAATAACAAATGTGTGTGTTTAAGTGGGCCCCAATCTTTGCCAACGGTGACACCTGTCAAGGGCTTACGCTGTGTTCCCGAGTTCACTTAAAAAGACAAAAAGAATGGAAATGAAAAGAGGGGAAAGAGCACTACACGTCTGTGGCGTTATTCTAAATTGACACCAAATATTTTGATGAGAATTCCAAATTGACCCCTGGATTTTTGCTCTTATTCCAATTTCACCCACAAGACACGTATCATGGTATCGATGCCTCTTCCAATATGGAACTGACGCCACGTGTCGGCTGTTATTATTTTATGGCTTTACGGTTTTCTTTTGTTTTGTTTTCAACTGTCAGTCGGTCTGGGATCGAAGGACACATTATCTAGGGTTTCAAGGTAAGTGCTTCATATTGTTTTCCCTTAACTGTTATAACCATTGGAACAATTGCATGATTGCTTCACTATATGATTAACATCATAATATCACATGCATATACCATCTGATTCTGTTATTGTTATTGTTATTGTTACTGCTTTAGTAACTTGGCACCGGTTTTAAAAAAAAATGAATAATATGCTTTTAAATTAACTGATGCAGAAAAGCACATCATGATATATATTCCATGTTATAAAGGTACAACTATAATTAAATCTTTTTTGTGAAGAAATTATAATTCTCCTTTGTTTCAATTTAGAAACAAATATACGGTCAACAATACTCATTAACACATTTTGTTATGTCTTATTTTTTAATACATTATATAAATTAAGTGGTTTATTTTTAATGTTATATTATAAAAGATAAGTGGTTTTGTCAGGCCCGTCTTCGAAAATGAGGAAAAAAATTTGGGCCCTTGGCGAGATATAAATTCGAGCCCTAACCATTTTATAATATAACTCACTAGTCACAAAACACTTTTTATATTGTTAACCTATGATAATAAACTAGCAAATATAGGCAAAACTACCGTTTTGCCCTTAGTTTACATATGAAATTACGGCTGTGCCATGCGTTCACATACTCTTGCACGTCATAATATATATACAATAATGTGTAATAGTTTTTTTTTTAAGAAAAAATGAATAAACAAAATAATGTTGTAAAAAATTATTAAATAAATCTGCACACAGTAAATAATAAACTAAAAATATTAATTAAAATAAAAGACTTATTTAAGTTTTGTCTTTTGCAATTATAAGATATTGAGAACTTCTATAAATCACTAATTTAAAAAGAAAGGGGTTATTGAAATGACATAAAAAAGTGTCCAGTGTTGATACGTTTTTATTGCTTTGACTAAAAAGACCATAAAGCCTAGATATAACTAGCCTATAAAACTATATTCATCTTCTTCCTCTCTTTTCATTGCAACACCATTGCTGCAACTTAAAACTTGCTGGAAAAAAAACCCATTAATTTTTTTATCACTCTCTCCTTTTTTTAACTACTCTTAACATCAGTACATACACACACACATATATAACTGTGGGTTTAAAAGTTAGCGGGCCCCTTGACATTTCTAGCCCTGTGCCCAAGCCCACCCTGCCCATGCTTATAGCCGGGCCTGGGTTTTGTTTATCTGCAGTCTACACGCTCATAAACCTGAGTAGTATGCCTCCCCGAAGGTATAGCAAGCAGAGTGAAGGTGTTGGCACTAACCCTCGCCAAATTGTCCATTACTTCATGATATGTTATGAGACTCAATTTGTTTGTTTTAGATAGGAAATAATAGAGTTGATTGTTGGGTGAGACTTAGAAAAATGAATTTGCATTGTTATAGATATATATTACCATAAATACCCATGCCAACAATAAAAAATGATGTAGATAAAAAACATAAACAAAGTGTTTAGACCTTCAGCAACTTTAGGTTTGTAAATTTGCTTTTCATCCCCAAATCCTTACATTATTTGCATGCAGTTATCTAATTGTGTCTTTTTTTTTTTTTTTTTTTTTTTTTTTTTTTTTTTGCAATATGCATATTTTTTTCTTCTGAAGCTAAGGTTTTTGTAGATACTAAGCCCTCATTCATTATGTTCCATATGGTTTTCTTTATAGCAAGGTTTGTGAATTATAAATGTTGCTTAGTTCGCCTAATCTCTAATGGTTCCTAATACAGGTATATTGTCCGATTATATGTTCATATTCATTAGTCGGTTTGTGAATTATAAATGTTGCTTAGTTCGCCTAATCTCTAATGGTTCCTAATACATATTTGAATCTTTGATTTTGTTATATATTCAATGTTCCAGGTTCATGAATATTATGTTTTCCATAGTTCGCCTACAATCTGTCCACTTTTCCGAATCTCTAATGGTTTCTAATACATGTATATTGTCCGATTATATGTTCATATTCATTAGTCGGTTTTCAATGTTGGGGTCAATGTTATGTCTTGATGTCCATACTGTTTGTGACCCTAGGTATCTTGGAATTTGCAAGAATGAACTTAGGAATATGCAGCATAGTTAAGAACATGGTGAGAAATCTGATTTGAAATATAGTCGTTAAAGTGGTAATGGTTTTTATTTATTTATTGTTGCACTTATATCAATTTATTGAAGTGATCTTAAAGGTTATCTTTGGAAGGAGTACTTGCACTTTAGTTGGGTAATCTCGCTCACTTGAGACGCACGTAAGTGTTGATCAACATGGTGTGATATTTGCGCAAAAACCATCATAGTACAATCGCGGTAAGAGGCTCATTGGGTGCGTGAATCATATAGATCAATCTAATTACAAATAAACTGACATAAATAATTATGTGCACAGCTTCGTAATGTTGCAAAGGAGAAGAATAATGCGGAAATGCTTAAGATCATGTCATTTTATGGCATAGAGTTCAGTTTTATGGAGTTGAGTGATATTTGAATAAAATGTGTATTGCTTGCTTTTAAATTTTAATAAAACATTTCTACTGTATTTTTTTATACGTTTTACCGCTCAAAATTTTTGTGAACCGCGTGTCAACGCGGACAAAAGTCTAGTGAAAAGAATAAAAAAAGAGCACTCCCGTCTAGAGGTGAGCAAAAAAACCCGTTCGGGAACCGAAACCGGTAAAACCGACCCGAACCGAAACCGGTCAAAACCGGTTTCACGTGAAACCGGTACTAAAAAAATCTCAAACCGAACCGAACCAAAAACCGGTCTAAAACCGACGAAAAAACCAGCCAAAAGAAACCGAAACCGGTATCGCTAACAACTGATCGAAACCGATAAAAAACCGAAACCGAAACCGGTTTAAGAAAAATACATTTTTTTGGCCATAAACACAAATAAAACTTTGTTTTTTTGTATTAATATTCAATTCCTTCTTCAAAAAACCCTAAAAGTTATTAAAAGTTAAATTTTATGTAATTTATACAATTTTAAAAAGTGTGCGAAAAAACCGATTAAGAACCGAAACAAACCGAACCGAAATCGGTCTCCGAAACCGGTCTTACGAATCGACAAAACCGGTCCAAAACCGAACCGGTTTGGTACCGAAACCGGTTCGGCTAAAAACCGGTACTGTAGCGAACCGGTTTGAAACCGAAACCGGTTCGGCAAAAAAAACCGATTTGCTCACCTCTACTCCCGTCTGGCGTTATTCTAATTTTTTTTTTTATTCTAAATTGACACCAAATATTTTGATGGGAATTCCAATTCGACCCCATGTTTTTTGCTCTTATTCCAATTTCACCCACAAGACACGTATCGTGGTATCGATGCCTCTTCCAATATGGAACTGACGCCACGTGTCGACTGTTATTATTTTATGGCTTTGCGGTTTTCTTTTGTTTTGTTTTCAACTGTCAGTCGGTCTCGGATCGAAGGACACCATTATCTAGGGTTTCAAGGTAAGTGCTTCATATTGTTTTCCCTTAACTGTTATAACCATTGTAACAATTACATGATTGCTTCACTATATGATTAACATCATAATATCACATACATATAATACCATCTGATTTTGTACTCTGCTTTAGTAATTTGTATGTTTTCAGTATTCAGTTAATATCTAGGGTTTATGTCTTTACTTTGTACTTAGTTTGTGCCTGTTATTGTTATTCGGTTTGCCTTACACATTACTTGTTACATACACAGTCATTTTAAACTTTATATCAGTATATCACACAAATGTCCACTTCAAAAACACCGCCGCTTCAGCCTGCTTCGTCGTCGAAAAGGAAAAGGAAATATTCGAATTGGGATACACAGAAAACTGGTGGACTGTCGTCGAGACAAGTGTCTTATCGTGCCACGATGCTTGCCAAAAGAAGTGGTGCAGTGTCTTCTAATGCTACTTTACATGTACCTTCGCCTGCTTGCGCGTCAAGCCGACAGTCATGTGTATCTTTGCCTGCTTGCGCGTCAAGCCGACAGTCGCCTGTACCTTTGGCTGCTTGCGCCTCAAGCCGACAGTCACCTGTACCTTTGGCTGCTTGCGACTCAAGCCAACAGTCACATGTACCTTTGCCTGCTTGCGCGTCAAATCGACAGTCACATGTAACAAGCCAACAGTCGCATGTACCTTCACCTGCTTGCGCCTCAAGCCGACAGTCACCTGTACCTTTGCCTGCGTGCGACTCAAGCCGACAGTCGCATGTACCTTCACCTGCTTGCGCCTCAAGCCGACAGTCACCTGTACCTTTGCCTGCGTGCGACTCAAGCCGACAGTCGCATGTACCTTCACCTGCTTGCGCCTCAAGCCGATTGTCACCTGTACCTTTGCTTGCGTGCACGTCAAGCCGACAGTCACCTGTACCTTTGCCTGCGCACGCCTCAAGCCAACAATCACATGTACCTTCCCCTGCTTGCGCGTCAAGCCGAAAGCCACATGTACCTTTGCCTGTTTACACATCAAGCCAACAGTCACAAACACCCATCAAGTCTCCGTCTTATATACATTCTCGCGATTGCAACCTTGTATGCCAATACTGTGGGTCCTATTTCTGGCATGGTGAACGCGTGATAAGCTTTTCCACCAAGCGCCCAGTTAAATTCATTCGGTGTTGTAAAGGAGCAATTAGCGACCCAGTTGCTGAGGAATCTTGTTCGGGTTCTACGCTTACAAAACAGAGGTGCTTTAGTTAGCGACATTTCTTCATTAGATAAATTACGTATACATTACTCTTTAACTGTTTTTGTTTTAAAAATTCTAAAGCTGTTTGATTGTTTGGATAACAAATGTGTAGATTATCTTCTGAACAAGGAAGTGGAGAGAGTGTTCAACTGTCTGGTACAAAAGACAAGATCGAATATGGTGTGCATTCTATGTCTTTAGATCACAATTCACAAATTTGTAGCTTATGTTATTTAGTACTTACATCAAAATAGTTGGTAAATGTCACTCAGTACCGCATGACGGCATGATGAACCCAGATTTGTAAATATATACTGATAGCCATTAATTACATACGCGACAGGCAGGAGTGAGTTAGCTGATATTCAATTTGAGGTCTCAACCGAAATACAGAATAATATTCTTCCTTATGTTAACAAGCTTCGTGATCATCAGAACAGAGGTCAAAATGCTGTTCTCTTTGACGGGCAGGTGAAGTTCTTGGCTTATGTTTTGTTTAAATGAACATTCGAACAAAATATTAAATGGATGTTTAAACAATTTTCTTCTATTTACTTTATTAACGGGATGTTGCAGGACCGGCTAGTTAAGGTGGTCTCTTTCGTATCATCATTGCTGGATAACATGACGAAGCCTATTCTAATAGTAGCTTCTTCCAGTGCTCTTTTGTTGTGGGAGATAGAGTTTTTTAAGTGGTCAAAGTTGATCAAAGTTGTAACATACCGAGGGGCCAAAGATATCCGAGCTGCCATTAGAGGTTCAAAATTTCAAGTCCTTTTATCTTCTCCAGATGCCATTGTGGAGGTACACGATTGATTTTTATTGAAACGAACACAAATTTGTTTATGAATTATATCAATCTTGGTCTTTTGCAGGACATGGAAACTCTTGAACATATCAAGTGGGAATTGTTAGTGATAGACGAGTGCCAATGCCCTGCAATTTCAACGCATTTAAAGAAATTTCAGATGCTTATGGCTGATATGAAATTGTTAACAGTTTCTGGTGAACCAGTGGTGTGTTTCTCATTTCATTTATCTCCAAACGGGTCAACAATTAAAAGGAGATAAAAAGAAAAAACGGGCAAATTGGTCAAACGGGCCGAAAACCAGCTTAATATATGTTTAGTACAATAATTATTAACAAATGTTTGTGGTACAACATAAAAAAGGGAAACAAAATCAAATGGGTCAAACGGGCTGAAAGTCAACTTGAGTCTATGTAGCCTTTAGTGCATTAAATCTCAATAACTGTATCTGGTAATAAAATGATCATTTATCCCAAACTTAATTTGACCCGCTACTCAACTTGCCTGCCCCATTTTGACTGGTAAATCGGTAATAAAATGACCCTTTAAGCCTGAGCTTGTGCTTCCTCAATCATTTTATCTCAAAAGGGTCAATAATAAAAAAAAATATAGTCAAATTGGTCAAGTGGGCTGAAAGCCAACTTAAGTCATCTGTGGTAATGTGGTGCGCTAATTCTTAAGAAACGGATGTTGGCCAGCCCAACCCAGCCCGTTTCGACCTGCGGGTGCGCCACTACTGAAGGCTGCAGCCTTTGGTTTTTTTGGTTTTTACATTTGGTAATTTCAGTCGTATCGTTTCAGGATATTTTGCAGAGCTACCGAAATATTCTTTCACTGGTTGATTGCAAAAATGAAAAGATACAAAATGATGCTGACATGGAAATGAACGATGATATTAGCATATTGAAAGAAAGACTGTCACCGTTTATAGCATTTAAGTGCAATCTGAAGAGAACACCAAAAGGTGTGTATATAAGATTTCATGTTCATTTTATTTCTTTCAAGAACATCAAATGGTTATAGATTTTTTTCTTTTAATTACAGAAACTAGTGCGGTTAAAGTTCTTCAAATCCCTGCATCTTCACTGGTACAACCAAACAGTTTAGCCGGGTCAGGAGTACGCTTTCCAGCTCCTCATCTAAGGTCAAGCCCATCAATGTTTGCATCATTCCACAACTGGCCCGCCACCGGTGAACCATCTTCTGAGCCATTGCCCTCTGTCAACTCCCACACGGCTGACAAACACTGCCCTGTATAGAAACAGAATCATACTGTTGACTTTATCAAGTATGTAGAGATCTGACCGAACTGCCATTAGATGGATTTTATGATGAGGGTGGTCCTAGTTTAATAATCTTAGGCTCAAATCATGGCGCTTTTTGATCTTGCAAGTGTGTCTGTGCACTTGCTATAGTGCTCTTATCTAGAACTTGAACTATTCACATATGAATCCGATCTTTTTTTGGAAACGTTATAGTTAGGCTCACCACCCAATGTATATGTTGCAGATATGATTGCTTACAAATGCATGCATTAGGTGTTTATAGATAGTCAACAAAGTCGACGGTTGTTGGGTGAGTTACCCTATCGTCAAGTGGCTTAGTGTTGCTAGCCGTTGAGTAATTCCTTTGGGACAATAAATATCAAATAGTCGGTACGTACTCCTCCATATTGATTCAGAAATTTATACAATTCCATGCACACAAACCTTTTTGCTTCTCTTTATTTCAGGTTTTCATGATCGAGAGATTGCTACGCAACAGTGTATGCTTGTTCTCAACTCTTCTTTGGCACGAATTCTGGCATTAGTTCGATGCTTTTTATCTGCAAGAATTCTATAAGCAGTGTATTCAAACGACTCACCAAAGGTTAAGCTACTCCTAGTTTGCGTATCTTATATCTAAGCTGCACATCGGTACCACCATTCAACTTGAGGTTTGATGTTGGAAATACTCAATCAACTAAGTTATATTTTTGTTACTAGCAGTTGAGTTGCCCCTTTGAGAGTACTTCAGAAATGTAGAGAGTTGTAGACACAATTTTTTCTTCACTTGGTAGTGTTTTTTAAAGGTGTAAATAGCATAAGGGTGTGCACTAACATTCCCCTGCAAGTTGAGGGCGGGGAACGACTAGCAACTTGGACCTCAAAAATAGAAATCGTTGTGAAGATAACTGCTTTGTGAAAACATTAGCAATTTGGTCATTCGTGGATATGAGCTTAACATTTAGATCACCTTGAGCCACCTGTTCTCGAACAAAGTGAAAATCTACTTCAAAATGTTTTGTACGAGCATTAAACCCTGGATTAGATCAAAGATTAGTATTTAGCAGCTACCAAGTTATCACACCAAAGAATAGGTGATGATTTTGTAGCAACACCTAGTTCTCAAAGAGCCTTTAACCAAATTAACTCTTGCTACCAGAGTTGTCATTGAAACAAGATTTGATCCCAAATAAACAACAAATCTCTCCGTTGATTGACGATCCACAAGACAACCAACTCAACCAGAATCCGAATAAGCCTGTACATCAGGAGTCACAACGTGGTTAGCCTGCACAAGTTAATTAGTAAGAGGAACAATAGCTTTTATAGTTTTATTAAAACACTCGAACTCATATAAAATATAAAGAGTAAAGTACACGGATGGTCTCTCTGATTAACCAAAATTTTGGATTTAGTCTCTGACTTTCTAAAAGTTCACGATTGTAGTTTACACCATGTAACGCATTTAGTCCCCAACTAACAAATCTAAAAGTTTCAGCAGGTTCAAGTTATGGACTAAATATGGTACAAAGTGCAAAACCACATGGATCATCCATGTATTTTTGGCAAAAGTTGAGGACTAAAGTACAAACCACATGGACCTTCCGTATCTACCTACACTAATAAAAGAGTAACTAAGCCCCACTTGTCCCTTTACTAGGGCCTCTACATAGGCTCCAAATCACCATCCACGTGTCAACCTTGCAATCAATTAAAAAAAAAAGCAGACCCGCCCGTTTTCTAGGATCCAAGTAGGTGTATGGAGCTCTAACTTTGTATCTATAAAAGTCGTTATGTTTTTTTTTCTTCATTCTCCCTTCAATCTTCAATCTTCCTTAACAATTCTTCCAATCTTCATTCTTCATTCTTCATTCTTCATTCTTCTTTTTCATTTTCTTCTAGGTAATCTTGCATCAGTTTTACTCATTTTCTATTCTTAAAATTATAAGAAGACATCAAACGTTTGATTTTTGCAAATCATCCTATTTTTTTTTAATTTCTGATTTATACAGTTATATCTTCCTATTTTTTAGTTTGATTTCTGATTTGTTTGATTTCTGATTTATGCAGTTATATCATCCTATTTTTTTTTTTTGATTTCTGATTTATACAGTTATTGTAAAAGATTTATGTAAATCGTGTGTTTAATCCGTTTTATGCATTTAAATGAAATTGATTTTTTGAAATGTATTCGTTTGAATCTTCGGAGTCATAAATTTGACAAAGTTTAAAGTAGTTATTCAAAGCGAAAGGTTTAAAATCTTTGACATTTGACCTGAGGCTAGGAGGTTAGGAGTTTACAAGGTTTGGGAAAGCATGGAACTGGTGAGGACAGTGCACTGATAGTCTAATATAGCAGTCTCCCCTACTTTAGAAAGGTTTCTGACCGAACTTTGCTAAGGACAAGCAACGAGATTCCAAGTAACAGAGAGTGTAAGTGTATGCAAAATTTGAGTTTTCGGTGTGGGTGGTCAAAAGAAAAATTCCAGGAAAACGAATTGAAGCTTGTGTAAAAACGTTCTTTGTCAAAAATGATAGTCGTTGCTCAACGACCTATTAAAGAAGTCAGACCCAACGCTATTAAATAGCCCAAAATGCAATAGAAAATAATGGGTAGGTTCTTAGTCAGACTCCTAGTCCGCCCCCGCAGTATCGTTTATGCTTATATTCAGGGTGTACCGCAGATAACCCACCACACTACCGATACTCTAGACTCGTACTGATTGTCTACCAATAGCCTAAGTGAAATCACACACCACCCCATGTACATGTAAACCCATGATTATGTTCCGGACCGTAATCACCGATTTACCTTACACTAGAGTGTTATGCTTTTCCACGACACTAACATAAATGATACAAGACACAATGCGTGCAACTAAAATGTGTTAAGTAATAGGTACTGCTCAAGTATAAGATGCGGTTAGAGGCCCTTCCCCTTTCGGGTTCACCCGAATAACCGTAATGAGAATAAGGTGTAAGTATCAAGCACGGTTAGCGGTCCTTCCCCCTTTTGGGTTCACCCGCACAAATAACCGGTCAATTTCTGTTCAAATCGTTTGGCTCTAAACATCCATATTGATAGACTCTAAGGATTGCACTGTTCCCCTCGGGTTAGAGGAGTACTCCGACCCGAGTCGTAACAGGGTTTTGCTCAAAATAGGAAAGTATGCGTACAAAATATACGTTCAAAATATGCGTTCATGAAAAGTATATAAGTATACATGAAATTTCGATTCGAAAGATCATAAATCGAGTAAATCGCACAATGGCACAAACGAGAGTAAACGAGTTGAACTAATGCTCAAAAATCAGTGATGCGAATATAACTGCTAATAGGTAGTGTGCAACTAACGTGTGAGAGTAGCCACAAATAATGCAAGAATAACCACAAATAAGATAATGCGCGAGAATAATTGCAAATAAAGTGGTGCAAGAATAAAAAAATGAAATTTACTGCAAATGAGGGTGCGCAGAATGTCACACCCTCAAAATCCACTTGCGGAGTTTTACCGCGAGGCGCATGACAAACCAGGATCCAAGTCAACGATCACAATAAACAAATCTAAATGAACATATGCAATTTCAAAAACATAGTTTAAAATCCCCAAGTACAGCGGAAGCTTATTCTCAAAACATAATCCAAAAGTAACCCAATTATTCAATGTTTGAAAACCATGCAATCCTAACTAGACGCCGTGCAGACGCGTGCGCCCTAGTTCCGTAGTGCTACCTTAGCGACCTGAGAAAACATGTAAGAGTTTACGTCAGCACAAAAATGCTGGTGAGTTTACAGGTTTGTAATCAAAGTACCAAGTTCAACCTGTCCATACTATAACAAATCGAAAACCAAAGTACGCTAGCTAGGCGTATGTTTTGTTACTACTACGATTGGAAAACCATTACTAACTCGCAAACCAGATGTCGTGCCCGAATAGTAAACCTGTTCCTGTTTGAGACAATATGCACCCGCCGACCCTCCAAGCCGACGAGCGGGGTTGGTCACTCCCAATAGCGCTATTCACATTTCCCCGTTGTGCTAACCCGCACATTCATGGTTTCCCCCGGGACTTCCAAAGATCGTATAGTAAACCATAGAAACCCATAGTATGACAGTTGTTACCAAAACATAAGTTTAACACATGTTTTCTCCCCCGAAAAGTGAAACCAGTTAAAAGAGGGGCCGTAAACTCACCTTAACGTGCAAGCAAAGAATCCGATCAGCAAGTGATATATGCTACCGACACCCTAATAACAGTGTCATTAAGTGAGTATAGGCGTAATATCATTACACCATATAACTCGTTTGTCCAAGGCGTTTTAAATGTTCAAAAGCGTGTAAGTGACACCTAGTGATTCTACATGCATAAGTAAATCCTACGGACCCGTTGGTGAATACGTTGGTTACAATTGGTTTCTACATTCCGTATATGTCTCAGACAAGTGTACTTCAGTTACATGTCAATTCCATACCACCTAAGACCTCAATTAATCACATAAGCACATAATACACAATCTGTGTTTTCAGGACAGATTGTGCGCCATCAAAACGAATTTATTTAAAATAGCAAATCAGTGAGTTAACCTCCCAAATTTTTACTGAATTTTCTTTGGGATTCATTTAACAATACCTATTTTTGTTTTGTCTTAAATCCAAATACAAAAATAATTAAAATTCGTCTAATACATCTATGTTCAGAAAACCTTCCTAACAGGTCAGTTTGGTAGATAAATTCCCAAAAATTGTGTATTCATCCAAACGGGATGAATCCACTTGGAAAACTCATATTACTCCAATATTAACCTTCTGTAAAAATTTCACAACCCAACTCTTTATAAAACTTGATTTATGATGTTTCAAAGTTGACTCAGTTTGATACCCGAAATTCTGACCTGACCTATTTTTAATGAAAATTCCAAAAACATATCAAACGACATCCAAATCAGATGATTTTGCCCATTATAAAAAGCTAAGACTATGTAAAATCTATTCATGCAAAGAATCGATCAAACCAATTATTTTCAAGCCACGAAACAGGCCCTACAAGTCGACATTCAGAATCTGTCCAGATTCTAATCATGCAATATTATCAATTATATCAAACCCTAGTTGTATATTATCAATCAATAACACCTAATAATCATCATACAACATTAGTAAGAACCACATCTGATCAAAACCCTAATTATACATCACAAACATCATTATTCACAAACCCTAGAAGTCTAAAACATCAAGAACATGCATAATCATGCAAAACATATAACATTCATTATATAACCATGTGCTTGACCCTTTTAATCTTCGTAATCATCATGTTTTAACTTTTATAAAATACTTTCAGACCTGGACAAACAAGGTTTTGATGTTTTAAGACAATTTAAAGAAGATTAAAACATAAGGGAATGAAGATTATACCACAAACACTCCAAAACAACCAACCGAACGCTCTCCAAGCTTCCCGATTGATGTTCTTGAGCTTTAGCAGGTGGTTTAGGGTTAATAATTCGTAAATAGGGCAGTAGGGGCGATTAGGGTTTGAGTTTAGGAGATACAAGAGGCTTAAGGTTGCTTAAATAGTAGTTTAAGGCGGTTTAACCACGTCAGCGTGTTCCGAACACCCGTTCGGAATTGTGAACACCCGTTCGGAATTGTGAATGGCCGTTCGGAATGGTTTAATCCGTTTTGAGCGGCCCAGTTTGTTGTATAGCCTGTTTTCTTTGATGTTTTCATTATTTTGGGCCATACCAAGCGTAACCCCATGTTTTAAGACCCCAACCAACCTCATGCTCCACTTTTAATAATTTTTTATTAACGTGTTCGGTTTAGGTTCACATAATCACGTATGGTTTTCACATAAGTTTGTCAGATATCACCGAGACACATAAGTTTATTATTCACCAACGTCCGAGGTTCACTAATCATGTAATCACATATTAATTCACAACAATGCACGTATGTCCTATCTAGCTATCTAGCTAACCCTCGTTAAGTATAATGTACGCGTGACTCGCTAAGGTAGACTTTAATCTAGACAACGTTGTTAACCAGAATTTGCCGGGTGTCACACAGAACATGCGTATTGCCTACTTTAAAAGTAGATGTAAGGATATGTGAGTTTGTTGTTTAAAAGAATTAACTTAGTAGAGATGTGTTAATATAAAACTAAGACGACATAAAACACTCAAACCAACCTTTGTTAGGAATATGTATACCATTTTATTAAAATAATTATCGTAAACTAACGAATGAAAAAGAATCTATTACGCCGTTTGTGCCCACCTTCTTATTTTATTCTATTTTTTTTAAACCAACGACAACTAATAGATTCCAACTATTTTCACTTTATAACAACATTGTGTATTTCCTTTTTTACTTTGTTTTTGTCTAGACATCAACAGATATATGGAAGTATCAACAGAGCCAATTTTTATCCGACTGTTACTCCAGCGAGAAAACTCGTGTGGAGGCAGTACGATTTTTGGGCGAACGCCGTAGTCCTCACCGTACCAGCGTGGACCCGGTTCAGACAACATAGTTTGGACGCGTGGGCGATTAGAGCCCGCCAAGAGACGGGTGTGTTGATCTCTGCCACACCATTAAGAAAGTCACCGTTCAAAAAAAAATCTTATGTTTTTTAAACTGAACACTTAAAAAATGATATATGTTGCGGGTAAACGTCACTTGGCGTTATAAATTTATTTTTTTGTTTTACGATTTTACCCGGTTTGAGTTATCATCTGCTTACTATTTTAGCATGGTTATACGGTTCGCCCCGCAACGCGGGGCTAAAAGAATGGATTAAACATGTGTGTTGTTTTAACAAGGTATGGTCTCATATACTATTATTAATTTTCTTTTTCAAAATTAATCCATATTTTTAAATTTAATTTTTAGTAAAAGTTATTATAATTAATATATTTTTCAAAATTAATCATAGATGGATCTCATTGAAGATATGGAGAAACGATATCAACAACTTAAGGGAAGTGCCCACATGTATCTTGAATGGGTTGGTTTCAAGATATCAACAATTCATTGCGTTTACACATTAGACAGTAGGAAATAACATGCCTGAGAGGTCAACCGAGTTTTTATGATATAAGAGTTCAACAATTGTGAAAGCACTTAAAGAAAGGTATCATGACGACATGGAACATAAAAACCTAAGGATAATAATACATGATCTCTTGCCATGATGATGCTAGTGTATACCTGAATGGGTTTGTCCATCGGAGTATTGGCAAAGGGGAGATTTCATCTTTCGCATTCTATCTCAAAAGCCTCACAACCAGGGTGCGGGATATCTGAGTTGACGACCAGGTGGGTAACAAGATCAGACCATTTGAACTATTAGAGTTTCAATTAGAACATTATTCATTACTCATAAATGTCAATCAGGGCTACGTAGCCTTAGATTCAAATGATGAATCCGTTGAATATGTCGGTGAATTGAACGCATGCTTCCAAATACGCTTCCAAATACCAGAGGATTCAAATCTAAACCCATTTACGTGCCGAATGCAAGAGAAAGTGCCTAAGTAAATATGTAACTTTACAAGGAAAGAGCTATATTCAAAACTACTTTGCGGAAGCAAGCCCATTGAGAGGCGAAGTGGTAGGGTTATCGATTATGTTGGTCATGTGACACTGACGTTCGGCAATTTCGCCAAAGTTAAAAATGAAAGTTTTCCGAAAATTGTCAACGGAGCACAATCCTTTGCACCCATCATTAGGATGCATAGTTGTTTTTTTAGGGGAATTAGATTTTAATAACCTAAACTATTTGAAATTGGCCGTTGGCACCCCATACCCTTGGATTGTCGTCAAAACCTCCATTCACTTACATGACGGCTTATGTGGTATGGAGGACACAACATTTGGGTTGTCCTAGGGGTGTCAATCGTGTCGGGATGATGGGTTGACGGGTTTACGGGTTGGCGGGATGATGGGTTGAAATGTGCAACCCGAACCCTACACATATTATTATTTGTGTCAAATATTTCAACCCTAACCCGACCCATATAAAATCCGGGTCAACCCGAAGACGACCCGTTTAACCCATATTTCTAAATGAGTCATACATGTTCATGAGTTATAAGCGGGTTGTTCGGTTGTAAGCGGGTTATCAATAAAATGTTTAATGGTGAGTATATAAATGTGACATTAAATAATATAGTGTGTAAAAAATAACACAATTATAACTAACCACGTAAATAGAAATGAAAAAACCAAAAACAAAAATATAATAGATTTTTTCTAAATACTTAAACGGGTTAACGGGTCAACCCATTTTATATATGTGTCGACCCGAACCGACCCATTTTTTAATACGGGTCGCCCCAAACCCGACCCGTTTCGTGTTACTTGACCCAAATCTGTTTTTTTTTCGTGTCGGGTTCGGGTCGGTTTTCAGGTCGTGTCAATAATTGCCGCCCCTAGGTTATCCCCATACCCAATAGTGTTAGGGACCGACCGTATGGGGGCTGGTGTGTAGTTTCTCAAACCTATGAAGCATTAGTGAAATTTCGACAAACTATTGAAGAATTTTACAAAGAAGCCCTTATAAATAATAACAAGCAATATACGGCGTTGACGGCGAAATCTCCCGTTTACCATTGCAAGTTGAAGATAATCAATCAGGTTTGTCTTTGAACTCTTTTTGCTTAGGTTTTTTTTTATTGATTTTTTCTAAGTCAAAGGAAATCATCATCATTAGTAAAATCACCAACCAATATACGGCACTAACTGACGTTGATTTTTTTTTTTTTTTTGTTAGGATTTCTGCAGCATTTAGTACGTACCCATTCAACAAGAATAGTTCAGTTGAGTTGAGATATGATGAATAACCTTCCTCAACCCATAATAGAAATCATCTTAAGTCTTCTACCAACAAAAGAAGCAGCAAGAACAAGTATTCTTTCCAAGGAATGGAAGCACCACTGGACCACAATCCCAAAACTTTCATTTATTGAAGATAATAATAATAATAATAATAATAATAATAATGTGGTGGTTAGAGCATCATCATCATCAAGGGATTATGATTGGCGTAAACTTATAAACCAAGTTATTTCAACACACCAGGCTCCATTACATGACTTTTCCCTCTCACTGCATGCAAAGTCCCAACCCTCCTGTGTTGAACTCGACCATATCATGCATTCTTTATCAGCAAACAACAACGCCACCCTCACGAAGCTAACACTCGACATGTGTGGCTACTATTTGTTACCTGAATGTCTATTCTCCTACCCTAAGTTAACCCACTTGTATCTCCGTTGTTGTCGTCTTCCTGATGTTGTTCGACCAACATTCAATGGATTCGGTAGCCTTACCTACTTATACATGGGAGATGTAATCATCTCTAAAACAATGCTTATACTTGTCCTATCTAATTCCCCCTTACTTAAGTTTGTCACGCTGGTAAGTAAGTAAGTTCGTACAATATAATAATAATGTTGTTCCTCATGGGCTGGGCTTTATTTAATATGACTATTGTAAGTTGTTGCAGAATGCTAATGTTGGACGTCCGCCAACTATTCATGATTTGACAGTTATCAAGCTATTTGGTTGTTTACCCATGGTTGAAAACCTGTCTATTTGTCTTAGATTGATGGCGGTAGGTAATATTATTATGATTCACTCGTGTAATTTTGATATAACTCGCTTATGGTTGGTTAATCTTGTGTTTGCTATGGTTCAAGGATTTTGCTCTAGGTAGGGTTCCAAAGAAGCTTCCAATTGCATTAGTTCACCTTAAATGCTTGTTTGTTAGAGACGCGTGTCCGCCAAATCTGAAAGACAGAATCCCTTGCCTTCTTTTCTTGATGAGAAGCTGCCCGAATATAGAGAAACTTAAGTTAAAAGTAAATCAAATAAATATGTATTCTTTTGTTTGTTACTTGTTTACAAATACATATACACTCACACAATTAATTCTCACACTTTTGGTTGCAGATCTATTACACTCTACGTTTCAGACCATGGACAGATCATTCGGATTTGTGGTTCCCACATTTGAATGAACTAGAGATTGAATTTTGGTCCAAGGGGTATTTTATGATGGTTCCCACAATCTGAAAGAACCATCCAAACGCTAGAAGATATGCTTCGAGCATGTGCGTTAGATTGGAGTGGTAATTGGGATGAATACTTGTGCCTTGTTGAATTCGCTTACAACAATAGTTGGCAAGCAAGTATTGGTATGGCTCCATTCGAATTATTATACGGTCGCAAATGTCGAGCACCTATCTATTGGGAAGAAGTTGGAGAGAAAATTATTGAAGGACCAGAGATAGTTCAAATCACAAATGAAAAAGTTACTATAGCTCGGGAACGATTTAAGGAAGCTCAGAGTAGGCAAAAGAGTTATGCTGATCAACATAGACGAACACTTGAATTCAAAGTTGGTGACCACGTATTCTTAAAAGTATCACCTTGGCGTGGAATTCGCAGATTTGGAATCAAGGGAAAACTTAATCCTCGTTTTATCGGCCCATTTGAAATTCTTGAAAGAATTGGAGAAGTGTCTTATCGATTAGCCTTACCACCTCAGCTCTCGCATGTTCATAACGTTTTTCATGTATCCTTGTTAAGAGGATATAATTATCATCCGCTCCATGTCATTAGTTATCCGTCACTTTCAATTCACGAAGATTTGTCATATGAAGAGCAACCAGAGGCTATCTTAGATAGGCAAGAACGAGTTATGCGTAGGAAAGTAATTCCTTTTGTTAAAGTCCTTTGGAAGAATCACTCTGAACGTGAAGCTACATGGGAAATTGAAGAATCGATTCGTTCAGTATATCCTAGTTTGTTCGAGTCTTAGAGCCTTTAGTCCAGGTAACCATGAATTTTGTTTTAATAAATATGTATGTTATTCTGGCCAATAGATATGGTTGTCCAAATTGCCATCTTGATATATATATAACTGTCTGCTAAGTTCCTGCATGATTAGATATGTAATTAACTTGATTGGTAGGAGGACCAGTAGAATACAGTTGTAAGGTAATTGACAATTATGGTCATGAACATAATTGTAAATTACAGGTACAAATGTGCGCTATTGGGATTCTTATTTTATAGATTAGGTTTATATTAAATAGTAGATTATATATGTGGTAAGAAATAGATAAATTAATTCGTTATACATACCTTAGTATAGTCGAACATTAAGAAGTTTGATCCAAGCAAGTATGAATCTCATTATGTCATATGTTATATAATTTCCGTTTAAATACCACCTACAAATTTCGAGACGAAATTTCTTTTAAGGGGGTGATAATTGTAATAACTGAACAAAATAATAATAATAAAATATGATTAGTCAAACCTCCAATGAAAGTTTGACCAAGTACATCATGTATTCTAGAATTGGACAACAAATTTAGGCTAGCTCACATGTGAGCTTAAAACTCACGCTTATTGCCACCTGCTCACCTTCATCATCACCACCTTATTATATATACATACATTCATGCATACTTCATGGATAAAAATCCTATAAGAGTGAGAGAGAGAGAGTACGTATGAGAAAGAAAGAGATGAGAGAGATACAACCGGTCACCTTCTCCGGCTAATAACCAAACTTCGACAACCTCTGGCTCTTCTCCGATCACCCTCTGTCATCTTCTCCGGTCACCTTCTTCGTCTTCGGTGAACCGCGATCGAACACACAACCCCTGTTCCGACCAACACCACCACCCTCTGTTTACGATCGGATCTCCGACTGATCGTCACCTCCAACCCATCTCCTTCACTTTAAATCTTATGCTCTGTTCTATAACATTTTTCCGGTGAACCGAAAACGAACCCAAAACGCCAAAATAATACTATTACTACCTATCTTCACCTTGTTCGTAACCTTTGATCTCGTCGTTAACTTTGGAGACCTCTCGTGTAACTCCAAACAGTTTTCCGGTCAACCTGCTCGTTCTCAGGCGACTTATTTTTCTGGCTTCTTTTTCTCCAGAAGGTATCAAATTCTCTTTCACTTCTGTGTCGCTACTCTGTTTTGTAACAAGTTCCCGGCAAGAGTCAAGATCTTCGGAGAAGATAAAATGGAACCATAAACTTCAAATCATAGATACGTTTTACTACCGTACCAGTACTCCGTAGTACCACCCTTCCCATTTGAACCACCGAAATTGACATCGTAACACTGCCAAAACTTCCGGCGAACCATAGTTCTTCAAGACTATTGTTCATCTCGAGCCTAAGGTAAAAACGTTACCCTACTCTTTTATATTTCGATTAATATATACACACATACATGAATACGTACATAATCACAACAAATGGAGTGTAAATAATAAAAAAAAAAAAAAATAAAAAATAAAAGAACCTGCGTTTTTTTTTTCTCTTATATGAAGAAGATGAATGGTATTAAAATTTTATTATTTTATTGTTTTCAGAAAAGAATGACAGATTGACACAGTATGTATATTATATTATATTAATATCAAAGTTGGTGATATATGTCAACTTCATTCTTTTTATTTACTAATTTCAAAGTTTAGTATCATGTTTTATTAAACCAAATACTGTTATGATCAATTGTATATATATTTTATAAGTCAAGAAATAATAATAAAATATATCATACCTATTACTAAACTTGGCTTTCTATAAATTATAGCATTCATTATTGTTAATATAAAATGTGAACGTAAACTTTTATAAAGTTTCATAAAATCCATGATTTAAAATAAGTATAAACCAAAAACTTATGTTTTAATATCACCAATGACTAAGAACATATTACATGATACTTTTAAACCAACAACTAATAGGAACCGAACAATTCTTAACAAAATGTAGTTCATATGTAGATAATTACAACATCCGTAAACAAGAAAGCATCACTTTGGAACACTAAAGGTACGGATCCTTACCCCTCTCCTTTGTTATCTGGTTCAATTGATATAAACCCTACTAATAATATATATAAATATTAAAACTCCTCCGTCTTTGAGCATCAATTCATTTGACAGTCCGTTCGTTTCTCGTTCTAAATATAATTAATATTGGAAATAGAATATATATATATATATATATATATATATATATCATACGATACTTTTAATTAACTCATTATCGTATGTTCCAAAGTATATGATATTATTAGTATTAGTTATTATTTGCATCAGATTATATGACTCAGATTTTCAGTACTCTGTTACCCTAAGCTACCGCTTCCCGTGGAGTGTCCCGCGGGCATGTTGTTGTGGCATCGACAATATGTGCTCCAACCGTGACGGAGAGATTAGTTCACGGCGTCTCTTAAGTACAGGTGTGGTACAATGCAATTAGGAGGCGTATGGATCGATCCTAGTCAGTTTCAGTTTCAGTTTCGGAAATGGTTACGGGTATGCCAACCTGCGCCATTTCATGTGTTGATAGACGGGAGTAGCTACCCGTATATCAACACGTATAATAGAATTCAGTTTGGCTTATGGGTACATCTGTATTACATGATTCAGTTCAGTTATATGCTTGTTACGTTTCAGATCAGTATTTGTGTTATCATTTCAGTTAATTATTGCATTACTATTTGAGCCTATTATTCCGTACTGGGCCTTCAGCTCATTCCGTAAACTTTTTGTGTCTACAGGTTAACAGGTTACTTTGGGCGGGATAAAAGAGAGAGCAATAAAACATAGGAAGCTACCTAAAGAAGCCTGTCACTTATGTTTAATATTATGTAGTTTGACTTTAAGACTATGAACCACCTGTCTTCCGTAATGCTATATGTTTTATAAATAAATAAAAGAAACTTTGTCTCTTGTCTCTGATATGATATCGTGACACGTCAGCCCGTTCCGGGCCGGGGTGTTACAGCTATGGTATCAGAGCGAAGGCTCTTTCCTGTAGATAACTTAAACATAGTAATTAGGCCTGTGAGGTTTTGGGTAGAATTAAGATAGGATTTTAGTTATGTTATCTAATCTGATTCCAATTATCTCGTTTATTTTATAGATGCCTCCTCGTCGTCAAACCCGTAGGACCACTCGCGCTAATCCTATACCCAACAACACTACTGCAAATGAAAACGCAGTGGATCCAAATGTTGTTTCTGCTATCAATCAAGCTGTTGCTGGTTTGCTTCCAAACCTTATTGCTCAAACGGTTGAGGCCGTTATTCAGCAAACTCGTACCCCAGAACCCAATCCAAATTCTGGTACTCAAACCGGTGAAAACGCCACAAACAATAATGTTAATGGTATACATGTATGGATCGAGAGATTCCAAAAGCAAAAGCCACGATCGTTTAGTCATGCAACTAATCCAATCGAAGCAAGAAACTGGATAGCCCATATTGAAAAGATCTTTGGAGTTCTTGGAGTTGCAGATCAATTCAAAGTTAGATTGGCTACCTACAAGCTAGAAGATGATGCACAGACTTGGTGGGAAGGATACAAGCAAGTTAAAGGAGGAGATGCTTACGCTACTACTCTTCCATGGGCTGATTTTCGTACTATTTTCTATGATAAGTATTTCTCAACTGCTGACAGAGAAGCTCACATCAGGGAGTATGCTGTTATTCGACAAAGGATCGATGAGCCTGCTTCTGAATTTATCACTCGATTCACAAGGTTGGCCAGTATTGTGGGAGAAGTGGCAGGTTCTGACGCAGTCCAAGCTGAGAAGTGCAAATGGGCTGTCAATGATAGGATCCGGAAGTCAATCATGTTTATGAAATTCCAGGACCTTACTGAAGTAGCTGATGCAATTAAGACCTTTGAGTTCGAGAGGAAGGAATTTTTATCACGAACTAGTGAAAGCAAAAAGAGAGACAGAGACGGATTTCCCAAGCAAGCTTCAGGCCAGTCTTCTACTGCTACAAACCATCAAGACCGTAGGGTCCAAGCAAATCGAAACCAGGGAAATCAGATACGTCCTTGGAATCCGAGACCCCTTAATCAAGCCCCTGTCCAGAATCAGACTCGGCCTAATGGAGGACCTAATAGAGCTCAACAGACGAATCAGAACATGAGCCCTCCATGCCAAAGTTGTGGCAAGAAACATCAGGGCATTTGCCGCAAAGCCTCAGGAGCATGCTTTCGATGTGGCCAGACTGGACACATGATCAAGGAGTGTACTATGCCAGAAACCAGGAGGATTACTGGAGGGAATGTTGCACCACCAAACACTAGGGGAAGAGTGCTTACACTTACTGCCACTGATGCTGCTAATGCACAAGGTACTGTATCTGGAACCCTTCAGCTCGGTGAACGTAGTGTCTATGCATTATTTGATACAGGAGCGACACATTCTGTAGTATCTTACTTATTTACCAAGTACCTTCCAGTCCAACCTACTCTGTTAGATCATGCTCTGACCATTTCCACTCCTTTAGAAAACTCTATCATGATCACCCACGTCTTTAGAAATTGTCCTATACGTATTGCATCCATTGTGTTTATGGCAGATCTTTTTCCGATACATATGTGTGATTTTGATATTATCCTAGGGATGGATTGGTTATATAGACATCATGTAACCATAGACTGCCATTTTCGACGTGTCATTTTTGGTAATCTTCATACACCCAATTTTGTATATCAAGGGGTTTTGCCCCATAAATCTCTTAAGATTATTTCCGTGTTGAAAGCTCAAAAGTTAATATCGAACGGTTGTGAGGGATTCTTAGCATCAGTTAAGGATACTTCTGCTAGTATTAATAATATTGATAGCCATCCTGTTGTCCGCGAATATCCCGATGTATTTCCAGATGAATTACCGGGATTACCACCTGATCGTGAGATAGAGTTTACTATCGATTTAATTCCTGGAGCTGAGCCTATTTCTAAAGCACCATATCGTATGGCCCCGTTGGAACTGAAAGAATTGAAGGAACAACTGCAAGAATTATTGAATCTTGGATTTATTAGACCAAGTGTTTCACCCTGGGGAGCACCAGTCCTATTTGTAAAGAAGAAGGACGGTAGTATGCGCTTATGTATTGACTACCGAGAGTTAAATAAGATCACAATTCGAAATCGGTATCCTCTGCCTCGTATTGATGATCTTTTTGATCAACTTCAGGGCGCTAAATTCTTCTCTAAAATCGACCTGAGATCAGGTTATCACCAGTTAAAAGTCAAGAAAGATGATGTTCCTAAGTCCGCTTTTCGCACTCGCTATGGTCATTACGAGTTTTTGGTTATGCCCTTTGGACTAACCAATGCGCCTGCAGTTTTCATGGATTTGATGAATCGCATATTTCACAAATTTCTAGATAAATTCGTTATTGTCTTTATTGATGACATTCTTGTGTATTCTAAGAGTCGCGAAGATCATGAAACACATCTGCATGCTGTACTTGGAACGTTGCGACAAAAGAAGTTGTACGCAAAATTTTCCAAATGTGACTTTTGGCTTAGTCAAGTGGCATTTCTGGGTCATGTGATATCAGTAGATGGAATCATGGTAGACCCATCAAAGGTTGAAGCTGTTACTAAATGGCCTAGACCCACTTCTGTTACTGAAGTACGAAGTTTCTTGGGTCTTGCTGGTTACTATCGAAGATTTGTTGAAGGATTTTCTATCATTGCTTTACCTCTCACGAAACTCCTGAGGAAAGGAGTGAAGTACTCATGGAACGAAGAACAAGATAAGAGCTTTGAAGAATTAAAGAAACGACTCGTAACAGCTCCAATACTCACCCTCCCTTCTGGTTCAGGAGGTTACCAAGTCTACAGCGATGCCTCAAAGAAAGGGTTAGGTTGTGTGTTAATGCAACATGGAAAAGTTATCGCTTATGCCTCACGCCAGTTGAAGCCTTATGAAGTTAACTACCCAACACATGACTTAGAATTAGCCGCAGTTGTCTTTGCACTGAAGATTTGGAGACACTATTTGTATGGTGAGACTTGCGACATCTTTACAGACCACAAGAGCCTCAAGTACATATTCACTCAGAAGGAGCTAAATATGAGGCAAAGAAGATGGTTAGAACTTCTGAAGGACTATGACGCAAACATACAATACCATCCAGGCAAAGCCAATGTTGTAGCTGATGCGTTGAGTAGAAAGAATGTTGGAAGTGTATCTGGTCTTCGAATTCACCCTCGAATTATTCAAGATCTTGAAAGGATGGACATTAACATTCATGTTGGAAAATCTGATGGATATCTGGCTAGAATGCAGATAGAACCCGACCTCATTTCCCGAATCAAGGATGCACAAAAGCAAGATGGAGAACTATGGGCGATTGTGCAAAACCTTGAGGTTGGCAAGCAATCAGAATTCCGTATAGACGAACATGGAGTGATTTGGTGTGGCAAAAGACTTTGTGTACCCAATGACTCTGCCCTTCGTGAGTCATTATTATTCGAAGCTCACAACTCACCATTTTCTATTCATCCTGGATCTACAAAGATGTATCGAGACTTACGACAGAACTTTTGGTGGAATGGCATGAAGGAAGATGTTGCTCGATACGTAAGCAAATGTCTCATCTGCCAGCAAGTGAAAATTGAGCACAAAAGGGCAAGTGGACTATTGCAACCATTGGATATTCCTGTTTGGAAATGGGATGAGATCACAATGGATTTTGTTACTGGTTTGCCTAAGACTTTCAAGAAGAATGATGTTATTTGGGTTGTAGTTGATAGATTGTCCAAAACAGCTCATTTTCTACCAATTCAGCAAGGATTTTCAGTTAGTAAATTATCTGAAATATTCCTGCAAGAGATTATTCGACTCCATGGCACGCCGTCTTCTATTGTTTCAGACAGAGATCCACGTTTCACATCAAGATTTTGGAAAGGCTTCCAAAAAGCATGGGGTACACGTCTAAAGTTCAGTACTGCTTTTCATCCCCAGACAGATGGACAATCTGAAAGAACCATCCAAACGCTAGAAGATATGCTTCGAGCATGTGCGTTAGATTGGAGTGGTAATTGGGATGAATACTTGTGCCTTGTTGAATTCGCTTACAACAATAGTTGGCAAGCAAGTATTGGTATGGCTCCATTCGAATTATTATACGGTCGCAAATGTCGAGCACCTATCTATTGGGAAGAAGTTGGAGAGAAAATTATTGAAGGACCAGAGATAGTTCAAATCACAAATGAAAAAGTTACTATAGCTCGGGAACGATTTAAGGAAGCTCAGAGTAGGCAAAAGAGTTATGCTGATCAACATAGACGAACACTTGAATTCAAAGTTGGTGACCACGTATTCTTAAAAGTATCACCTTGGCGTGGAATTCGCAGATTTGGAATCAAGGGAAAACTTAATCCTCGTTTTATCGGCCCATTTGAAATTCTTGAAAGAATTGGAGAAGTGTCTTATCGATTAGCCTTACCACCTCAGCTCTCGCATGTTCATAACGTTTTTCATGTATCCTTGTTAAGAGGATATAATTATCATCCGCTCCATGTCATTAGTTATCCGTCACTTTCAATTCACGAAGATTTGTCATATGAAGAGCAACCAGAGGCTATCTTAGATAGGCAAGAACGAGTTATGCGTAGGAAAGTAATTCCTTTTGTTAAAGTCCTTTGGAAGAATCACTCTGAACGTGAAGCTACATGGGAAATTGAAGAATCGATTCGTTCAGTATATCCTAGTTTGTTCGAGTCTTAGAGCCTTTAGTCCAGGTAACCATGAATTTTGTTTTAATAAATATGTATGTTATTCTGGCCAATAGATATGGTTGTCCAAATTGCCATCTTGATATATATATAACTGTCTGCTAAGTTCCTGCATGATTAGATATGTAATTAACTTGATTGGTAGGAGGACCAGTAGAATACAGTTGTAAGGTAATTGACAATTATGGTCATGAACATAATTGTAAATTACAGGTACAAATGTGCGCTATTGGGATTCTTATTTTATAGATTAGGTTTATATTAAATAGTAGATTATATATGTGGTAAGAAATAGATAAATTAATTCGTTATACATACCTTAGTATAGTCGAACATTAAGAAGTTTGATCCAAGCAAGTATGAATCTCATTATGTCATATGTTATATAATTTCCGTTTAAATACCACCTACAAATTTCGAGACGAAATTTCTTTTAAGGGGGTGATAATTGTAATAACTGAACAAAATAATAATAATAAAATATGATTAGTCAAACCTCCAATGAAAGTTTGACCAAGTACATCATGTATTCTAGAATTGGACAACAAATTTAGGCTAGCTCACATGTGAGCTTAAAACTCACGCTTATTGCCACCTGCTCACCTTCATCATCACCACCTTATTATATATACATACATTCATGCATACTTCATGGATAAAAATCCTATAAGAGTGAGAGAGAGAGAGTACGTATGAGAAAGAAAGAGATGAGAGAGATACAACCGGTCACCTTCTCCGGCTAATAACCAAACTTCGACAACCTCTGGCTCTTCTCCGATCACCCTCTGTCATCTTCTCCGGTCACCTTCTTCGTCTTCGGTGAACCGCGATCGAACACACAACCCCTGTTCCGACCAACACCACCACCCTCTGTTTACGATCGGATCTCCGACTGATCGTCACCTCCAACCCATCTCCTTCACTTTAAATCTTATGCTCTGTTCTATAACATTTTTCCGGTGAACCGAAAACGAACCCAAAACGCCAAAATAATACTATTACTACCTATCTTCACCTTGTTCGTAACCTTTGATCTCGTCGTTAACTTTGGAGACCTCTCGTGTAACTCCAAACAGTTTTCCGGTCAACCTGCTCGTTCTCAGGCGACTTATTTTTCTGGCTTCTTTTTCTCCAGAAGGTATCAAATTCTCTTTCACTTCTGTGTCGCTACTCTGTTTTGTAACAAGTTCCCGGCAAGAGTCAAGATCTTCGGAGAAGATAAAATGGAACCATAAACTTCAAATCATAGATACGTTTTACTACCGTACCAGTACTCCGTAGTACCACCCTTCCCATTTGAACCACCGAAATTGACATCGTAACACTGCCAAAACTTCCGGCGAACCATAGTTCTTCAAGACTATTGTTCATCTCGAGCCTAAGGTAAAAACGTTACCCTACTCTTTTATATTTCGATTAATATATACACACATACATGAATACGTACATAATCACAACAAATGGAGTGTAAATAATAAAAAAAAAAAAAAAAAAAAAAAAATAAAAGAACCTGCGTTTTTTTTTTCTCTTATATGAAGAAGATGAATGGTATTAAAATTTTATTATTTTATTGTTTTCAGAAAAGAATGACAGATTGACACAGTATGTATATTATATTATATTAATATCAAAGTTGGTGATATATGTCAACTTCATTCTTTTTATTTACTAATTTCAAAGTTTAGTATCATGTTTTATTAAACCAAATACTGTTATGATCAATTGTATATATATTTTATAAGTCAAGAAATAATAATAAAATATATCATACCTATTACTAAACTTGGCTTTCTATAAATTATAGCATTCATTATTGTTAATATAAAATGTGAACGTAAACTTTTATAAAGTTTCATAAAATCCATGATTTAAAATAAGTATAAACCAAAAACTTATGTTTTAATATCACCAATGACTAAGAACATATTACATGATACTTTTAAACCAACAACTAATAGGAACCGAACAATTCTTAACAAAATGTAGTTCATATGTAGATAATTACAACATCCGTAAACAAGAAAGCATCACTTTGGAACACTAAAGGTACGGATCCTTACCCCTCTCCTTTGTTATCTGGTTCAATTGATATAAACCCTACTAATAATATATATAAATATTAAAACTCCTCCGTCTTTGAGCATCAATTCATTTGACAGTCCGTTCGTTTCTCGTTCTAAATATAATTAATATTGGAAATAGAATATATATATATATATATATATATATATCATACGATACTTTTAATTAACTCATTATCGTATGTTCCAAAGTATATGATATTATTAGTATTAGTTATTATTTGCATCAGATTATATGACTCAGATTTTCAGTACTCTGTTACCCTAAGCTACCGCTTCCCGTGGAGTGTCCCGCGGGCATGTTGTTGTGGCATCGACAATATGTGCTCCAACCGTGACGGAGAGATTAGTTCACGGCGTCTCTTAAGTACAGGTGTGGTACAATGCAATTAGGAGGCGTATGGATCGATCCTAGTCAGTTTCAGTTTCAGTTTCGGAAATGGTTACGGGTATGCCAACCTGCGCCATTTCATGTGTTGATAGACGGGAGTAGCTACCCGTATATCAACACGTATAATAGAATTCAGTTTGGCTTATGGGTACATCTGTATTACATGATTCAGTTCAGTTATATGCTTGTTACGTTTCAGATCAGTATTTGTGTTATCATTTCAGTTAATTATTGCATTACTATTTGAGCCTATTATTCCGTACTGGGCCTTCAGCTCATTCCGTAAACTTTTTGTGTCTACAGGTTAACAGGTTACTTTGGGCGGGATAAAAGAGAGAGCAATAAAACATAGGAAGCTACCTAAAGAAGCCTGTCACTTATGTTTAATATTATGTAGTTTGACTTTAAGACTATGAACCACCTGTCTTCCGTAATGCTATATGTTTTATAAATAAATAAAAGAAACTTTGTCTCTTGTCTCTGATATGATATCGTGACACGTCAGCCCGTTCCGGGCCGGGGTGTTACAGTTGCTGGGCGCCATTTGATTTACTAGAGATATTCACGATTGATTTTAGGAAGGGGTTGGGGAAAAAAATGCTAGGGGTAAATGCAATGTTTTAAAAACCGGTACGTACCGGCCGGTTATACCGGTAATACCGTTTTTAGGAGGCGAGCCCGGTACGAAACACCCCGGTATAAACCCGAAACGGTATTAAGTTCGTACCGCCGGTAAAATACGGTATACCGGTTTGAACCTTTATACCGGTACTGACACAAGGTAAATTTTTGTGTTTTGAACTATTGATTTTTTGTGGTTCACGAAAAGCAAGAATGAGAACTTCATAATAATGATATAGATAACATGTTTAGTGAGGAAGAGCGTGAATCGGTTCCTCAAACACACTGTTACTTGTTATATATGTTACTTATTTTTCGTAATTTAAGTATATTATGATTGTTATTTCTACTAAAACTTCTTAGGTAATAATGTAGGATGAAAATGGTTATGCTCTAGATTTTGAGAAAGGCGATGCTAGTGAATTGCATGTTTTAAGCAATTGTGAAGTTGATGTATTTAATACTCCAATGGTTTAAATATATCGTACACTTTCATTTAAAAGAACCATGTTAAAAATTGAATACTTTTAGATTATTTTTTTACTAGCATATACCCCGGGAGCGTCCCGGGTTGAGAAATTTAAGTAAAGTGAATAAAATTAGAAGTATCTAAACTATAAAAATGACATCTATATAGCAATTACCTGTTGCCTGTTAGAGAGCGTCCCGAGTTGAAATATCTAATATGACATAATAAAATTCTAATATGACAACATAATTAATGAATTGCCAATATATGATTAATGAATATTATTATTATTATTATTATTATTATTATTATTATTATTATTATTATTTTATATCACCTAATCCCAGACCCGACCCAAACCCACAGTTTTTTTTAAACTAATTCCAAACCTGACACAATACCTGTCGGGTTACAAAAAATAGTCGTTTTTTTTCTCCGTTTTTTATATAGCACTATGCTACTTGTTGGAAAGATAATAAAACGCTCGTTAATTTGGTGTAATTTATTTCTATAAAAAATCTCTTATATAAAAGATATTAAAGTTTAAAAGTTATGAGAGGAAACATGAGAGAGAAAATAATAAAGTTTTAATATTTAAATTTAAGATTAGGTATTTAATAGATTATGTTAAATCATATTTAAAGCATATTTATTTCTTTTTTTTAATTGGTCTAGAGTTGCCACATAATATCCTATGTGGCATCTCTAAAAAGATTAATGAATATTATTATTATTATTATTATTATTATTATTATTATTATTATTTTATATCACCTAATCCCAGACCCGACCCAAACCCACAGTTTTTTTTAAACTAATTCCAAACCTGACACAATACCTGTCGGGTTACAAAAAATAGTCGTTTTTTTTCTCCGTTTTTTATATAGCACTATGCTACTTGTTGGAAAGATAATAAAACGCTCGTTAATTTGGTGTAATTTATTTCTATAAAAAATCTCTTATATAAAAGATATTAAAGTTTAAAAGTTATGAGAGGAAACATGAGAGAGAAAATAATAAAGTTTTAATATTTAAATTTAAGATTAGGTATTTAATAGATTATGTTAAATCATATTTAAAGCATATTTATTTCTTTTTTTTAATTGGTCTAGAGTTGCCACATAATATCCTATGTGGCATCTCTAAAAAGAGAGATTGCATAATATTATGACATGTCATTAAAATGGCTTTGGTTTATTATATGTATAGATGTGGAATAACTTTTGGTTTATATTTTAATATGTAATCATTAACTTTTAAATTATATTTTGAGTTCATGTTGTAATTTATGAATTCATAGAGTTAACAAGCAAATCCGGTTGAACCACCCGATACAACCCGGTTCAACCGGTTAAACCATTTTTAGGCCAAATCCGGTATGATTTAAAAACCGGTTTTTAAAACATTGGGTAAATGGGTAATTTTATACGTCAGTGGGAAATATATAAATACTAGTTTTTATCCCGGGAGCGTCCCGGGTTGAAATATCTAATATAACATAATAAAATGTATTATTATTATTATTATTATTTTAAACAAATCTCTGCCATAAGTTATAATATTCAAATATAAAAAAAAAACGAATCTCTGCGCCGGGGTATAAATCTAGTGCCATTACAAATGAATTCGGAAGTTTGTAATCGATCATTGTAAAAAGAACTAACATGAAATAAGAAAAAAAAAACTTAATTATTGAAATATCGAACGCATTATTCTAAGAATTATGTGATGCGTTAAAAAATTAATGGGTATATGATCGGGTATGTAGTTCAGGTCCTAATCCCAGACCCGAACCAAACCCACAATTTTTTTAAACTAATCCCAAACCCGACACAATACCTGTCGGGTTACAAAAAAATAGTAATTTTTTTCTCCGATTTTTATATAGCACTATGGTACTCGTTGGAAAGATAATAAAACGCTCGTTAATTTGGTGTAATTTTTTTTCTTTAAAAAGTCTCGTATATAAAAGATATTAACGTTTAAAAGTTATGGGAGGAAACACGAGAGGTATTTAATAGATTAGCCACATCACATCCTATGTGGCATCTCTCAAAGGAGAGATTGCATAAGAGTATGACATGTAGGATTAATCCCTTTGCAATATATATATATATATATAGGAATATATATATATATATATATATATATATATATATATATATATATATATATATATATATATATATATATATATATAGATATAGATGTAAAAAAAACCCAAGAATTAGCATAGCAACAAGCGTTGGTTGAGGGCGATATCTCGCTGCTGCACCTCCGGTTACCATTGCAAGTTGAAGATAATCAATCAATCAGGTTTGTCTTTGAACTCTTTTTGGTTAGGTTTTTTTTTCTGAGTCAAAGGAAATCATCATCATTGGTAAATCTGAATCAAACATAGATAACGAAATCATAATCATTGAAAAAAACCCAAAGATGTATGGATTCCAATTCTCGAGAAAGAATTGTTTAGTAAAAGAACTGATCCAATACTTGGTATTAATTCCACAGACCTAACGAGTTTATACATGAGGAGGATATTGCTACTTTTTTTTTTTTTTTTTTTCCAACTTTCAACCCAAAGATGTGAGTGAAATTGATGTTGAATGAAACTTGAATCTTGATAACTTTGTATTTTATTATGTGACATGACTCAAACCGACCACACCGAGTTGTTAGAAATCTGAGCCCACGGCTGTGCGGAAGACTTGGATTTATGATTAGTTGAAGAAGCTCTTTTTTTTAATTGTTTTTAAATACTCTTTTGGTCCTATAATCACCAAACATAAGAATGAAATTTCCTAACTTTTTCTTTGAATTGTTTTACTAGGCATTCAACAAGAATAGTTCAGTTCAGTTCAGATATGATGAACAAGCTTCCTCAACCCATAATAGAAACCATCTTAAGTCTTCTACCAACAAAAGAAGCAGCAAGAACAAGTATTCTTTCTAAGGAATGGAAGCACCACTGGACTACAATCCCAAAACTTGAATTTATTGAACATAATAATAATAATAATAATGTGGCAGTTATAGCATCATCATCATCAAGGGATTATGATTGGCGTAAACTTATAAACCAAGTTATTTCAATGCACCAAGCTCCATTACATGACTTTTCCCTCTCACTGCATGCAAAGGCCCAACCCTCCTGTGTTGAACTTGACCATATTATGCATTCTCTATCGGCAAACAACAACGCCACCCTCACCAGGTTAACACTCGACATGTGTGGCTACTATTTGTTACCTGAATGTCTATTCTCCTACCCTAACTTAACCCACTTGTATCTCCGTTGTTGTCGTCTTCCTGATGTTGTTCGACCAACATTCAATGGATTCGGTAGCCTTACCTACTTATACATGGGAGATGTAATCATCTCTAAAACAATGCTTATACTTGTCCTATCTAATTCCCCCTTACTTAAGATTGTCACTCTCGTAAGTAACTTCTTACTACAATATAATAATAATATTGTTCCTCGTCCGCTTTATCTAATATGACTATTGTAAGTTGTTGCAGAATGCTAATGTTGGACGTCCGCCAACTATTCATGATTTTACCCTTATCGAGCTATTTGGTTGTTTACCCGTGGTTGAAAACCTGTCTATTTGTCTTAGATTGATGGCGGTATGTAATATTATTATTATTATTATTCACTCGTATAATTATTGATATAACTCGCTAGCTTATGGTTGGTTAATCTTATGTTTCCTATGGTTCAAGGATTTTGCTCTAGGTAGGGTTCCAAAGAAGCTTCCAATTGCATTAGTCCACCTTAAATGCTTGTTTGTTAGAGACGCGTGTCCGCCAAATCTAAAAGACAGAACCCCTTGCCTTCTTTTCTTGATGAGAAGCTGCCCAAATATGGAGAAACTTAAGTTAAAAGTAAATCAAATAAATATGTATTCTCTTGTTTGTTACTTTGTTTACAAATACATATACAGTTATACACTCACACAATTAATACTCACACTTGTTGCAGATCTATTACACTCTACGTTTCAGACCATGGACAGATCATTCGGATTTGTGGTTCCCACATTTGAATGAACTAGAGATTGAATTTTGGTCCAAGGGGTATTTTATGATGGATTTGTTGCGGCATATTTTGGCCAAGTCACCTGTGCTGAAGAAGGTGAAGATATTGCTTCGCCATAGGGTTTCTAAAGATGAAGAGTTGAGTATGTTACGACGCTACTCGCGCTATGCGCATGCATCACCTGTTGTGGAAATTATTGTTGAAAACGGATTCGGATCTAAGTTTGATTGTTTTTAACCGCACTTAGCTTAAAAGGACCATGAATAGAAAAACATAATATTTATTAGGTTTATGTTCTGTGTTTGATCAACGTTGTATTTAAAACCTTTAATCATTGTTATTCGCATTTATGAATATGTATCACTTGCTGTTTATTTGAATATGTTATTTAAATAGTATTTGGGCTTTAGTATTGTTAAACCTAAGCATAGTGTAGTGTTGCTGGCTGCTGCTATTATTATATATATATATGGACCGCGATGATAATAACCGCTAAAAACTACCTCAACATTGAATCTTGGCCGTGTTAACTCGAATAACTGCCCTAAGTTTTGATCTCAGCTATCCAAACCCAAAAAAATTGACTGTTTTGCTTTTGGGAATTTAGTTTCAGGCTGCAGGAAGTTTTATGTAGTTCTTACATTCTCTCTCGTACGCTCCCTGCGGTTGTTTGTTAGTGAGTAGTTCTGATTTTAAGATTTCTATTTGAAGTTTGTATTGATTGATGAAGTTTTAGTGTGAAGCCTCATTCTTTTGTTTATATTGTGTTACTTACTAAATCAGAAGTGCCTAACAATCTGACATGTGCAACGGACCCCTACCCAAAATCATTCGAAGATCGGTGACCTGGAAACAAATGAAGAAGACAATTCAAGAATTGTACCATTTCAGCTTCATTTAGTTTATATTTTGTCTGCAACTGCAGTCTTTGCCTTCATCATATATTTGATCTCTCACTTCAGGTTTGTTTTGATTTTTGTTGAATCAAAGGGTTCTTTTCATCTATTTGATGCCTTGAGCTTGTGTATTCATCATAGTTATGGGATATACCCTCCTAAATCAATGAGTTTTATTGATCAATATTTATTGTGCTATCTGCATCTATAGGGTTTTAATTTTTGAGCTTAGTGATATCAGCTAGTTTTTATCTTATTTCCCATATCTTGCTACAGTTAGCGAAAAACGGTGGGACTATATTTTTAAAATGGTCAGACGATTTATACATTTTTAGGTTTTGTTGATGAATTATAACAATTTATTGTTTTCTGAATTTGTTATTTTCTCAGTTGGAAGTTTTTAGGTTTTGCTGATCAAATTAGCTACTAATTAAAATCGATTTACTATTTTATTTTAATTGCTTATCAGATTATAGCATCCATGAGCCAGCCAGCCTGCTGATGATGAGGTCTAGAAAGGTGGGCAGTTGTGTTGTTAATGGCTTTATCGATTTAGGTCATTACTTTGTCGTGTCATTCTTCACTTTATCATACGTTGCATCACATGTTTTTGACATTAGTATTGGTGATTCCCTTTATTTAATCTGATGCTTTATCGATTTAGATCCTTATGATACTATAATAAAAATAAAAATATAAGGAGATGGGAGAAGTTACACATCAACTGTCTCTTTTCCTAAACACAACTGGGTTGTTGCACAGTGGGAATAAACCTTTTTGCTATTTCTTGGAACATTTATCATTGACACATCTTTTTGGCTATTGCTTAGTCGTTTTTTCAGGTCTGTGGATTTGATCAGAAGGGAAGGATCTCAGGGGTAGCCATTTGTTGGCTACATCTTGGGTTTGTTAAGTTAATTGTCATATCCTGATAGGAATTATCATCGCTGCTACATGCGCGGTTTGTGCTGCAGCACAGGAGGTAAGGGGTCTTCATTCTTCTTTTGGCATATATCTTGTGAACACAAGGAAAAATATGCTTATGGGCTGTTTTGGGTTGAGCTTTTATCTTAACGGGTCAATTAAAATTTTGCTTGACAGGTCAAATGTCACTCAACGTCTATTTTATAACGCATGCTAACTCCTAAATCATTTTTCAAATATTCATATTGTTGAATTTCAACGACTGGTGCTGACTTGATCAAGCAACTTATTTCTTCAAAAGAACTGATGCAAATAACCAGTGATAAGAAATCAACTAATGTAGTTTTTTGCCCAAAATAACTGATCAGTTGAGTTAAAAACTTGAAAAAGATTATTCAAGCAACAACTTATGTGAACGACTGATGTAGAGCAATTGTTTGAATCCATAAGAAACAATGTTCATCTTTAAAATCCTTATGTAATCCCAAACAACTGATGGATCGATAAAAGAACTGATACAAAGACTACTTAGGTTTGTTGTCTGATTTGGTCTTATGACGCTTTGGTCTTGATGAATGTACGAGCGCCTTGGTGCTGCTCGTATGTTGCTCGATTTTATTAAGTTGTTCTTTTTCGCTTTATTGGTCTTAATAAAAAAAAAGGCGGTTATGAACTTCATCAGTTTTTAACTGGCATCAGTACTTTTGCCAACCTAAGTTTTTGTACATCAATTATTTGCAACAGTTCTTTCAAAGATATCAGTCGTTTGATCACATATGAATCGATGGGATCACATATGTATGTCTGCATATATGAATCGATGTTTTGTGTATATAAACATACATATGCACATATGCATGTAAATCACTCGACTGGACTGTCTACTAGGTGAAAATAATAAAGCTCATAATTAGCAGATTTGTATGTCTATTACAATCAATATATCAAAAAAAATAATTCATAGTTACCTTTCTCATTGATAATTATAAGAACAAAGATGGAAAAATAGGCGCTTCAGACAAGTTGTGCAACGGGTCATGATCAGGGGCGCAGCTCTTAAGGGGCGGGGAGGGGCGGCCGACCCCCCGAATTTTCGCTCAGAAGTTCCGATTATATAGTATTCATATAGAAATTTTTTGGTATATAAGGTTTCGACCCCCCGATACTGGTTTTCGACCCCCCGAAGTTTCAGGTCAAGCTTCGCCACTGGTCATGATAGGTTCTGGTTGAAACATGTCATCTTTTAGTGTGGGTTGGGTTATGGGTCAACGCGGGTCCTGTTGAAACACATCTTTTTCTTGAGTTGGGGTTCCAATACTAAAGGGATTTATGAAAATAATTAAATTGTATCACATTACCATTGTCTGGACCCTTACTACATACTGATGTTATATATGTTAGAGATTAAATCCTAGTTAGTGCCACTGCTGTCAAACTGTTGGTTATAGAGTGTTATAGAGTACAATTGTTTCTTTTATATATAATTTAGCACTATCATGACATATTGGATTTTATGATGTAGTGTCCATTACTCATGTGATCTTGTTCTAAATAATAATTTAACACAAAAAAACGTACAGAGAAATGTATTTTGATTTTTCTTCTTAGGCCAGCCGGGGTGATCCGTGATGGCCACCCCGTGATACCGTGATGGCTGCGAAACACCGGCCCGCCTTGAATTATCACGGCCGCGTTACCGTGATGTTCATCACGTAGAAATTGAAGAATTGTGAAGGTGGTGGGTGGTCCACTGAAAAGCAATCACTCTGACTTTAATTTCCACCACACAAGTAGGTGGTGGTCTCCACTAAAAGACAATACTTTTTTGTTTTTATTTATAAAAAAATAGTGGTGGGTGTGATAAAATGAGGTGTAATAAGGTGATTGGGTGTGATGCTTTTAGTCATAACTGTGAATACCGCCACATGGGTTTAGTGATAAAATATAATGAAATGAGGTGTCACAAGATGATTGGGTGTAATAGTGTGATGGATGTGATAAGACTATAAGGAGTGGTGGGGGGGGGGGGAGGGGGATGAAGCGCCATGTGGCACTTGTGGGACCCTTGTGGGGGGGATAATTGTGGGGAGTGGAAGGGGGGGGAAGAGGTGGGGGGAAGTGACACTTGGCATTTCTTTTTTCTTTTTTTTTTCTTGTTTTTAACTTTCTTTTTTAATAATTATAAAACAAAATTTAAAAAAAACATAATATTAATTCATAATAAACTACAAAGTTAAATAAAAAAACACTAACAAACCAAAAATACATGAAATTTTAATAAAAACATAAAAAAAAATACACTTTAGTTATCGCTATCGTCTTCATCAGATGGGTAATCTCTTGGTACACTCCAAATATGATCAACCAGATCCGCTCGAAGGTTGTGATGTGTTTGGCTACTCTTGATTTCAAAGTTGTTGGCGTTTCTTTCTTCATCCGTAATGTTTGCTTGACTTTGCTGCGTTTCCTCACCAAAGTAGTCGCATATTGCATGCCCTTCATCCTCCAAAATCATGTTATGTAAAATAATGCATGCGTACATCACATTTCGTATATGCGATTTTTCCCACAGAATAAAAAAAGAGCACTCCCGTCTAGAGGTGAGCAAAAAAACCCGTTCGGGAACCGAAACCGGTAAAACCGACCCGAACCGAAACCGGTCAAAACCGGTTTCACGTGAAACCGGTACTAAAAAAATCTCAAACCGAACCGAACCAAAAACCGGTCTAAAACCGACGAAAAAACCAGCCAAAAGAAACCGAAACCGGTATCGCTAACAACTGATCGAAACCGATAAAAAACCGAAACCGAAACCGGTTTAAGAAAAATACATTTTTTTGGCCATAAACACAAATAAAACTTTGTTTTTTTGTATTAATATTCAATTCCTTCTTCAAAAAACCCTAAAAGTTATTAAAAGTTAAATTTTATGTAATTTATACAATTTTAAAAAGTGTGCGAAAAAACCGATTAAGAACCGAAACAAACCGAACCGAAATCGGTCTCCGAAACCGGTCTTACGAATCGACAAAACCGGTCCAAAACCGAACCGGTTTGGTACCGAAACCGGTTCGGCTAAAAACCGGTACTGTAGCGAACCGGTTTGAAACCGAAACCGGTTCGGCAAAAAAAACCGATTTGCTCACCTCTACTCCCGTCTGGCGTTATTCTAATTTTTTTTTTTATTCTAAATTGACACCAAATATTTTGATGGGAATTCCAATTCGACCCCATGTTTTTTGCTCTTATTCCAATTTCACCCACAAGACACGTATCGTGGTATCGATGCCTCTTCCAATATGGAACTGACGCCACGTGTCGACTGTTATTATTTTATGGCTTTGCGGTTTTCTTTTGTTTTGTTTTCAACTGTCAGTCGGTCTCGGATCGAAGGACACCATTATCTAGGGTTTCAAGGTAAGTGCTTCATATTGTTTTCCCTTAACTGTTATAACCATTGTAACAATTACATGATTGCTTCACTATATGATTAACATCATAATATCACATACATATAATACCATCTGATTTTGTACTCTGCTTTAGTAATTTGTATGTTTTCAGTATTCAGTTAATATCTAGGGTTTATGTCTTTACTTTGTACTTAGTTTGTGCCTGTTATTGTTATTCGGTTTGCCTTACACATTACTTGTTACATACACAGTCATTTTAAACTTTATATCAGTATATCACACAAATGTCCACTTCAAAAACACCGCCGCTTCAGCCTGCTTCGTCGTCGAAAAGGAAAAGGAAATATTCGAATTGGGATACACAGAAAACTGGTGGACTGTCGTCGAGACAAGTGTCTTATCGTGCCACGATGCTTGCCAAAAGAAGTGGTGCAGTGTCTTCTAATGCTACTTTACATGTACCTTCGCCTGCTTGCGCGTCAAGCCGACAGTCATGTGTATCTTTGCCTGCTTGCGCGTCAAGCCGACAGTCGCCTGTACCTTTGGCTGCTTGCGCCTCAAGCCGACAGTCACCTGTACCTTTGGCTGCTTGCGACTCAAGCCAACAGTCACATGTACCTTTGCCTGCTTGCGCGTCAAATCGACAGTCACATGTAACAAGCCAACAGTCGCATGTACCTTCACCTGCTTGCGCCTCAAGCCGACAGTCACCTGTACCTTTGCCTGCGTGCGACTCAAGCCGACAGTCGCATGTACCTTCACCTGCTTGCGCCTCAAGCCGACAGTCACCTGTACCTTTGCCTGCGTGCGACTCAAGCCGACAGTCGCATGTACCTTCACCTGCTTGCGCCTCAAGCCGATTGTCACCTGTACCTTTGCTTGCGTGCACGTCAAGCCGACAGTCACCTGTACCTTTGCCTGCGCACGCCTCAAGCCAACAATCACATGTACCTTCCCCTGCTTGCGCGTCAAGCCGAAAGCCACATGTACCTTTGCCTGTTTACACATCAAGCCAACAGTCACAAACACCCATCAAGTCTCCGTCTTATATACATTCTCGCGATTGCAACCTTGTATGCCAATACTGTGGGTCCTATTTCTGGCATGGTGAACGCGTGATAAGCTTTTCCACCAAGCGCCCAGTTAAATTCATTCGGTGTTGTAAAGGAGCAATTAGCGACCCAGTTGCTGAGGAATCTTGTTCGGGTTCTACGCTTACAAAACAGAGGTGCTTTAGTTAGCGACATTTCTTCATTAGATAAATTACGTATACATTACTCTTTAACTGTTTTTGTTTTAAAAATTCTAAAGCTGTTTGATTGTTTGGATAACAAATGTGTAGATTATCTTCTGAACAAGGAAGTGGAGAGAGTGTTCAACTGTCTGGTACAAAAGACAAGATCGAATATGGTGTGCATTCTATGTCTTTAGATCACAATTCACAAATTTGTAGCTTATGTTATTTAGTACTTACATCAAAATAGTTGGTAAATGTCACTCAGTACCGCATGACGGCATGATGAACCCAGATTTGTAAATATATACTGATAGCCATTAATTACATACGCGACAGGCAGGAGTGAGTTAGCTGATATTCAATTTGAGGTCTCAACCGAAATACAGAATAATATTCTTCCTTATGTTAACAAGCTTCGTGATCATCAGAACAGAGGTCAAAATGCTGTTCTCTTTGACGGGCAGGTGAAGTTCTTGGCTTATGTTTTGTTTAAATGAACATTCGAACAAAATATTAAATGGATGTTTAAACAATTTTCTTCTATTTACTTTATTAACGGGATGTTGCAGGACCGGCTAGTTAAGGTGGTCTCTTTCGTATCATCATTGCTGGATAACATGACGAAGCCTATTCTAATAGTAGCTTCTTCCAGTGCTCTTTTGTTGTGGGAGATAGAGTTTTTTAAGTGGTCAAAGTTGATCAAAGTTGTAACATACCGAGGGGCCAAAGATATCCGAGCTGCCATTAGAGGTTCAAAATTTCAAGTCCTTTTATCTTCTCCAGATGCCATTGTGGAGGTACACGATTGATTTTTATTGAAACGAACACAAATTTGTTTATGAATTATATCAATCTTGGTCTTTTGCAGGACATGGAAACTCTTGAACATATCAAGTGGGAATTGTTAGTGATAGACGAGTGCCAATGCCCTGCAATTTCAACGCATTTAAAGAAATTTCAGATGCTTATGGCTGATATGAAATTGTTAACAGTTTCTGGTGAACCAGTGGTGTGTTTCTCATTTCATTTATCTCCAAACGGGTCAACAATTAAAAGGAGATAAAAAGAAAAAACGGGCAAATTGGTCAAACGGGCCGAAAACCAGCTTAATATATGTTTAGTACAATAATTATTAACAAATGTTTGTGGTACAACATAAAAAAGGGAAACAAAATCAAATGGGTCAAACGGGCTGAAAGTCAACTTGAGTCTATGTAGCCTTTAGTGCATTAAATCTCAATAACTGTATCTGGTAATAAAATGATCATTTATCCCAAACTTAATTTGACCCGCTACTCAACTTGCCTGCCCCATTTTGACTGGTAAATCGGTAATAAAATGACCCTTTAAGCCTGAGCTTGTGCTTCCTCAATCATTTTATCTCAAAAGGGTCAATAATAAAAAAAAATATAGTCAAATTGGTCAAGTGGGCTGAAAGCCAACTTAAGTCATCTGTGGTAATGTGGTGCGCTAATTCTTAAGAAACGGATGTTGGCCAGCCCAACCCAGCCCGTTTCGACCTGCGGGTGCGCCACTACTGAAGGCTGCAGCCTTTGGTTTTTTTGGTTTTTACATTTGGTAATTTCAGTCGTATCGTTTCAGGATATTTTGCAGAGCTACCGAAATATTCTTTCACTGGTTGATTGCAAAAATGAAAAGATACAAAATGATGCTGACATGGAAATGAACGATGATATTAGCATATTGAAAGAAAGACTGTCACCGTTTATAGCATTTAAGTGCAATCTGAAGAGAACACCAAAAGGTGTGTATATAAGATTTCATGTTCATTTTATTTCTTTCAAGAACATCAAATGGTTATAGATTTTTTTCTTTTAATTACAGAAACTAGTGCGGTTAAAGTTCTTCAAATCCCTGCATCTTCACTGGTACAACCAAACAGTTTAGCCGGGTCAGGAGTACGCTTTCCAGCTCCTCATCTAAGGTCAAGCCCATCAATGTTTGCATCATTCCACAACTGGCCCGCCACCGGTGAACCATCTTCTGAGCCATTGCCCTCTGTCAACTCCCACACGGCTGACAAACACTGCCCTGTATAGAAACAGAATCATACTGTTGACTTTATCAAGTATGTAGAGATCTGACCGAACTGCCATTAGATGGATTTTATGATGAGGGTGGTCCTAGTTTAATAATCTTAGGCTCAAATCATGGCGCTTTTTGATCTTGCAAGTGTGTCTGTGCACTTGCTATAGTGCTCTTATCTAGAACTTGAACTATTCACATATGAATCCGATCTTTTTTTGGAAACGTTATAGTTAGGCTCACCACCCAATGTATATGTTGCAGATATGATTGCTTACAAATGCATGCATTAGGTGTTTATAGATAGTCAACAAAGTCGACGGTTGTTGGGTGAGTTACCCTATCGTCAAGTGGCTTAGTGTTGCTAGCCGTTGAGTAATTCCTTTGGGACAATAAATATCAAATAGTCGGTACGTACTCCTCCATATTGATTCAGAAATTTATACAATTCCATGCACACAAACCTTTTTGCTTCTCTTTATTTCAGGTTTTCATGATCGAGAGATTGCTACGCAACAGTGTATGCTTGTTCTCAACTCTTCTTTGGCACGAATTCTGGCATTAGTTCGATGCTTTTTATCTGCAAGAATTCTATAAGCAGTGTATTCAAACGACTCACCAAAGGTTAAGCTACTCCTAGTTTGCGTATCTTATATCTAAGCTGCACATCGGTACCACCATTCAACTTGAGGTTTGATGTTGGAAATACTCAATCAACTAAGTTATATTTTTGTTACTAGCAGTTGAGTTGCCCCTTTGAGAGTACTTCAGAAATGTAGAGAGTTGTAGACACAATTTTTTCTTCACTTGGTAGTGTTTTTTAAAGGTGTAAATAGCATAAGGGTGTGCACTAACATTCCCCTGCAAGTTGAGGGCGGGGAACGACTAGCAACTTGGACCTCAAAAATAGAAATCGTTGTGAAGATAACTGCTTTGTGAAAACATTAGCAATTTGGTCATTCGTGGATATGAGCTTAACATTTAGATCACCTTGAGCCACCTGTTCTCGAACAAAGTGAAAATCTACTTCAAAATGTTTTGTACGAGCATTAAACCCTGGATTAGATCAAAGATTAGTATTTAGCAGCTACCAAGTTATCACACCAAAGAATAGGTGATGATTTTGTAGCAACACCTAGTTCTCAAAGAGCCTTTAACCAAATTAACTCTTGCTACCAGAGTTGTCATTGAAACAAGATTTGATCCCAAATAAACAACAAATCTCTCCGTTGATTGACGATCCACAAGACAACCAACTCAACCAGAATCCGAATAAGCCTGTACATCAGGAGTCACAACGTGGTTAGCCTGCACAAGTTAATTAGTAAGAGGAACAATAGCTTTTATAGTTTTATTAAAACACTCGAACTCATATAAAATATAAAGAGTAAAGTACACGGATGGTCTCTCTGATTAACCAAAATTTTGGATTTAGTCTCTGACTTTCTAAAAGTTCACGATTGTAGTTTACACCATGTAACGCATTTAGTCCCCAACTAACAAATCTAAAAGTTTCAGCAGGTTCAAGTTATGGACTAAATATGGTACAAAGTGCAAAACCACATGGATCATCCATGTATTTTTGGCAAAAGTTGAGGACTAAAGTACAAACCACATGGACCTTCCGTATCTACCTACACTAATAAAAGAGTAACTAAGCCCCACTTGTCCCTTTACTAGGGCCTCTACATAGGCTCCAAATCACCATCCACGTGTCAACCTTGCAATCAATTAAAAAAAAAAGCAGACCCGCCCGTTTTCTAGGATCCAAGTAGGTGTATGGAGCTCTAACTTTGTATCTATAAAAGTCGTTATGTTTTTTTTTCTTCATTCTCCCTTCAATCTTCAATCTTCCTTAACAATTCTTCCAATCTTCATTCTTCATTCTTCATTCTTCATTCTTCTTTTTCATTTTCTTCTAGGTAATCTTGCATCAGTTTTACTCATTTTCTATTCTTAAAATTATAAGAAGACATCAAACGTTTGATTTTTGCAAATCATCCTATTTTTTTTTAATTTCTGATTTATACAGTTATATCTTCCTATTTTTTAGTTTGATTTCTGATTTGTTTGATTTCTGATTTATGCAGTTATATCATCCTATTTTTTTTTTTTGATTTCTGATTTATACAGTTATTGTAAAAGATTTATGTAAATCGTGTGTTTAATCCGTTTTATGCATTTAAATGAAATTGATTTTTTGAAATGTATTCGTTTGAATCTTCGGAGTCATAAATTTGACAAAGTTTAAAGTAGTTATTCAAAGCGAAAGGTTTAAAATCTTTGACATTTGACCTGAGGCTAGGAGGTTAGGAGTTTACAAGGTTTGGGAAAGCATGGAACTGGTGAGGACAGTGCACTGATAGTCTAATATAGCAGTCTCCCCTACTTTAGAAAGGTTTCTGACCGAACTTTGCTAAGGACAAGCAACGAGATTCCAAGTAACAGAGAGTGTAAGTGTATGCAAAATTTGAGTTTTCGGTGTGGGTGGTCAAAAGAAAAATTCCAGGAAAACGAATTGAAGCTTGTGTAAAAACGTTCTTTGTCAAAAATGATAGTCGTTGCTCAACGACCTATTAAAGAAGTCAGACCCAACGCTATTAAATAGCCCAAAATGCAATAGAAAATAATGGGTAGGTTCTTAGTCAGACTCCTAGTCCGCCCCCGCAGTATCGTTTATGCTTATATTCAGGGTGTACCGCAGATAACCCACCACACTACCGATACTCTAGACTCGTACTGATTGTCTACCAATAGCCTAAGTGAAATCACACACCACCCCATGTACATGTAAACCCATGATTATGTTCCGGACCGTAATCACCGATTTACCTTACACTAGAGTGTTATGCTTTTCCACGACACTAACATAAATGATACAAGACACAATGCGTGCAACTAAAATGTGTTAAGTAATAGGTACTGCTCAAGTATAAGATGCGGTTAGAGGCCCTTCCCCTTTCGGGTTCACCCGAATAACCGTAATGAGAATAAGGTGTAAGTATCAAGCACGGTTAGCGGTCCTTCCCCCTTTTGGGTTCACCCGCACAAATAACCGGTCAATTTCTGTTCAAATCGTTTGGCTCTAAACATCCATATTGATAGACTCTAAGGATTGCACTGTTCCCCTCGGGTTAGAGGAGTACTCCGACCCGAGTCGTAACAGGGTTTTGCTCAAAATAGGAAAGTATGCGTACAAAATATACGTTCAAAATATGCGTTCATGAAAAGTATATAAGTATACATGAAATTTCGATTCGAAAGATCATAAATCGAGTAAATCGCACAATGGCACAAACGAGAGTAAACGAGTTGAACTAATGCTCAAAAATCAGTGATGCGAATATAACTGCTAATAGGTAGTGTGCAACTAACGTGTGAGAGTAGCCACAAATAATGCAAGAATAACCACAAATAAGATAATGCGCGAGAATAATTGCAAATAAAGTGGTGCAAGAATAAAAAAATGAAATTTACTGCAAATGAGGGTGCGCAGAATGTCACACCCTCAAAATCCACTTGCGGAGTTTTACCGCGAGGCGCATGACAAACCAGGATCCAAGTCAACGATCACAATAAACAAATCTAAATGAACATATGCAATTTCAAAAACATAGTTTAAAATCCCCAAGTACAGCGGAAGCTTATTCTCAAAACATAATCCAAAAGTAACCCAATTATTCAATGTTTGAAAACCATGCAATCCTAACTAGACGCCGTGCAGACGCGTGCGCCCTAGTTCCGTAGTGCTACCTTAGCGACCTGAGAAAACATGTAAGAGTTTACGTCAGCACAAAAATGCTGGTGAGTTTACAGGTTTGTAATCAAAGTACCAAGTTCAACCTGTCCATACTATAACAAATCGAAAACCAAAGTACGCTAGCTAGGCGTATGTTTTGTTACTACTACGATTGGAAAACCATTACTAACTCGCAAACCAGATGTCGTGCCCGAATAGTAAACCTGTTCCTGTTTGAGACAATATGCACCCGCCGACCCTCCAAGCCGACGAGCGGGGTTGGTCACTCCCAATAGCGCTATTCACATTTCCCCGTTGTGCTAACCCGCACATTCATGGTTTCCCCCGGGACTTCCAAAGATCGTATAGTAAACCATAGAAACCCATAGTATGACAGTTGTTACCAAAACATAAGTTTAACACATGTTTTCTCCCCCGAAAAGTGAAACCAGTTAAAAGAGGGGCCGTAAACTCACCTTAACGTGCAAGCAAAGAATCCGATCAGCAAGTGATATATGCTACCGACACCCTAATAACAGTGTCATTAAGTGAGTATAGGCGTAATATCATTACACCATATAACTCGTTTGTCCAAGGCGTTTTAAATGTTCAAAAGCGTGTAAGTGACACCTAGTGATTCTACATGCATAAGTAAATCCTACGGACCCGTTGGTGAATACGTTGGTTACAATTGGTTTCTACATTCCGTATATGTCTCAGACAAGTGTACTTCAGTTACATGTCAATTCCATACCACCTAAGACCTCAATTAATCACATAAGCACATAATACACAATCTGTGTTTTCAGGACAGATTGTGCGCCATCAAAACGAATTTATTTAAAATAGCAAATCAGTGAGTTAACCTCCCAAATTTTTACTGAATTTTCTTTGGGATTCATTTAACAATACCTATTTTTGTTTTGTCTTAAATCCAAATACAAAAATAATTAAAATTCGTCTAATACATCTATGTTCAGAAAACCTTCCTAACAGGTCAGTTTGGTAGATAAATTCCCAAAAATTGTGTATTCATCCAAACGGGATGAATCCACTTGGAAAACTCATATTACTCCAATATTAACCTTCTGTAAAAATTTCACAACCCAACTCTTTATAAAACTTGATTTATGATGTTTCAAAGTTGACTCAGTTTGATACCCGAAATTCTGACCTGACCTATTTTTAATGAAAATTCCAAAAACATATCAAACGACATCCAAATCAGATGATTTTGCCCATTATAAAAAGCTAAGACTATGTAAAATCTATTCATGCAAAGAATCGATCAAACCAATTATTTTCAAGCCACGAAACAGGCCCTACAAGTCGACATTCAGAATCTGTCCAGATTCTAATCATGCAATATTATCAATTATATCAAACCCTAGTTGTATATTATCAATCAATAACACCTAATAATCATCATACAACATTAGTAAGAACCACATCTGATCAAAACCCTAATTATACATCACAAACATCATTATTCACAAACCCTAGAAGTCTAAAACATCAAGAACATGCATAATCATGCAAAACATATAACATTCATTATATAACCATGTGCTTGACCCTTTTAATCTTCGTAATCATCATGTTTTAACTTTTATAAAATACTTTCAGACCTGGACAAACAAGGTTTTGATGTTTTAAGACAATTTAAAGAAGATTAAAACATAAGGGAATGAAGATTATACCACAAACACTCCAAAACAACCAACCGAACGCTCTCCAAGCTTCCCGATTGATGTTCTTGAGCTTTAGCAGGTGGTTTAGGGTTAATAATTCGTAAATAGGGCAGTAGGGGCGATTAGGGTTTGAGTTTAGGAGATACAAGAGGCTTAAGGTTGCTTAAATAGTAGTTTAAGGCGGTTTAACCACGTCAGCGTGTTCCGAACACCCGTTCGGAATTGTGAACACCCGTTCGGAATTGTGAATGGCCGTTCGGAATGGTTTAATCCGTTTTGAGCGGCCCAGTTTGTTGTATAGCCTGTTTTCTTTGATGTTTTCATTATTTTGGGCCATACCAAGCGTAACCCCATGTTTTAAGACCCCAACCAACCTCATGCTCCACTTTTAATAATTTTTTATTAACGTGTTCGGTTTAGGTTCACATAATCACGTATGGTTTTCACATAAGTTTGTCAGATATCACCGAGACACATAAGTTTATTATTCACCAACGTCCGAGGTTCACTAATCATGTAATCACATATTAATTCACAACAATGCACGTATGTCCTATCTAGCTATCTAGCTAACCCTCGTTAAGTATAATGTACGCGTGACTCGCTAAGGTAGACTTTAATCTAGACAACGTTGTTAACCAGAATTTGCCGGGTGTCACACAGAACATGCGTATTGCCTACTTTAAAAGTAGATGTAAGGATATGTGAGTTTGTTGTTTAAAAGAATTAACTTAGTAGAGATGTGTTAATATAAAACTAAGACGACATAAAACACTCAAACCAACCTTTGTTAGGAATATGTATACCATTTTATTAAAATAATTATCGTAAACTAACGAATGAAAAAGAATCTATTACGCCGTTTGTGCCCACCTTCTTATTTTATTCTATTTTTTTTAAACCAACGACAACTAATAGATTCCAACTATTTTCACTTTATAACAACATTGTGTATTTCCTTTTTTACTTTGTTTTTGTCTAGACATCAACAGATATATGGAAGTATCAACAGAGCCAATTTTTATCCGACTGTTACTCCAGCGAGAAAACTCGTGTGGAGGCAGTACGATTTTTGGGCGAACGCCGTAGTCCTCACCGTACCAGCGTGGACCCGGTTCAGACAACATAGTTTGGACGCGTGGGCGATTAGAGCCCGCCAAGAGACGGGTGTGTTGATCTCTGCCACACCATTAAGAAAGTCACCGTTCAAAAAAAAATCTTATGTTTTTTAAACTGAACACTTAAAAAATGATATATGTTGCGGGTAAACGTCACTTGGCGTTATAAATTTATTTTTTTGTTTTACGATTTTACCCGGTTTGAGTTATCATCTGCTTACTATTTTAGCATGGTTATACGGTTCGCCCCGCAACGCGGGGCTAAAAGAATGGATTAAACATGTGTGTTGTTTTAACAAGGTATGGTCTCATATACTATTATTAATTTTCTTTTTCAAAATTAATCCATATTTTTAAATTTAATTTTTAGTAAAAGTTATTATAATTAATATATTTTTCAAAATTAATCATAGATGGATCTCATTGAAGATATGGAGAAACGATATCAACAACTTAAGGGAAGTGCCCACATGTATCTTGAATGGGTTGGTTTCAAGATATCAACAATTCATTGCGTTTACACATTAGACAGTAGGAAATAACATGCCTGAGAGGTCAACCGAGTTTTTATGATATAAGAGTTCAACAATTGTGAAAGCACTTAAAGAAAGGTATCATGACGACATGGAACATAAAAACCTAAGGATAATAATACATGATCTCTTGCCATGATGATGCTAGTGTATACCTGAATGGGTTTGTCCATCGGAGTATTGGCAAAGGGGAGATTTCATCTTTCGCATTCTATCTCAAAAGCCTCACAACCAGGGTGCGGGATATCTGAGTTGACGACCAGGTGGGTAACAAGATCAGACCATTTGAACTATTAGAGTTTCAATTAGAACATTATTCATTACTCATAAATGTCAATCAGGGCTACGTAGCCTTAGATTCAAATGATGAATCCGTTGAATATGTCGGTGAATTGAACGCATGCTTCCAAATACGCTTCCAAATACCAGAGGATTCAAATCTAAACCCATTTACGTGCCGAATGCAAGAGAAAGTGCCTAAGTAAATATGTAACTTTACAAGGAAAGAGCTATATTCAAAACTACTTTGCGGAAGCAAGCCCATTGAGAGGCGAAGTGGTAGGGTTATCGATTATGTTGGTCATGTGACACTGACGTTCGGCAATTTCGCCAAAGTTAAAAATGAAAGTTTTCCGAAAATTGTCAACGGAGCACAATCCTTTGCACCCATCATTAGGATGCATAGTTGTTTTTTTAGGGGAATTAGATTTTAATAACCTAAACTATTTGAAATTGGCCGTTGGCACCCCATACCCTTGGATTGTCGTCAAAACCTCCATTCACTTACATGACGGCTTATGTGGTATGGAGGACACAACATTTGGGTTGTCCTAGGGGTGTCAATCGTGTCGGGATGATGGGTTGACGGGTTTACGGGTTGGCGGGATGATGGGTTGAAATGTGCAACCCGAACCCTACACATATTATTATTTGTGTCAAATATTTCAACCCTAACCCGACCCATATAAAATCCGGGTCAACCCGAAGACGACCCGTTTAACCCATATTTCTAAATGAGTCATACATGTTCATGAGTTATAAGCGGGTTGTTCGGTTGTAAGCGGGTTATCAATAAAATGTTTAATGGTGAGTATATAAATGTGACATTAAATAATATAGTGTGTAAAAAATAACACAATTATAACTAACCACGTAAATAGAAATGAAAAAACCAAAAACAAAAATATAATAGATTTTTTCTAAATACTTAAACGGGTTAACGGGTCAACCCATTTTATATATGTGTCGACCCGAACCGACCCATTTTTTAATACGGGTCGCCCCAAACCCGACCCGTTTCGTGTTACTTGACCCAAATCTGTTTTTTTTTCGTGTCGGGTTCGGGTCGGTTTTCAGGTCGTGTCAATAATTGCCGCCCCTAGGTTATCCCCATACCCAATAGTGTTAGGGACCGACCGTATGGGGGCTGGTGTGTAGTTTCTCAAACCTATGAAGCATTAGTGAAATTTCGACAAACTATTGAAGAATTTTACAAAGAAGCCCTTATAAATAATAACAAGCAATATACGGCGTTGACGGCGAAATCTCCCGTTTACCATTGCAAGTTGAAGATAATCAATCAGGTTTGTCTTTGAACTCTTTTTGCTTAGGTTTTTTTTTATTGATTTTTTCTAAGTCAAAGGAAATCATCATCATTAGTAAAATCACCAACCAATATACGGCACTAACTGACGTTGATTTTTTTTTTTTTTTTGTTAGGATTTCTGCAGCATTTAGTACGTACCCATTCAACAAGAATAGTTCAGTTGAGTTGAGATATGATGAATAACCTTCCTCAACCCATAATAGAAATCATCTTAAGTCTTCTACCAACAAAAGAAGCAGCAAGAACAAGTATTCTTTCCAAGGAATGGAAGCACCACTGGACCACAATCCCAAAACTTTCATTTATTGAAGATAATAATAATAATAATAATAATAATAATAATGTGGTGGTTAGAGCATCATCATCATCAAGGGATTATGATTGGCGTAAACTTATAAACCAAGTTATTTCAACACACCAGGCTCCATTACATGACTTTTCCCTCTCACTGCATGCAAAGTCCCAACCCTCCTGTGTTGAACTCGACCATATCATGCATTCTTTATCAGCAAACAACAACGCCACCCTCACGAAGCTAACACTCGACATGTGTGGCTACTATTTGTTACCTGAATGTCTATTCTCCTACCCTAAGTTAACCCACTTGTATCTCCGTTGTTGTCGTCTTCCTGATGTTGTTCGACCAACATTCAATGGATTCGGTAGCCTTACCTACTTATACATGGGAGATGTAATCATCTCTAAAACAATGCTTATACTTGTCCTATCTAATTCCCCCTTACTTAAGTTTGTCACGCTGGTAAGTAAGTAAGTTCGTACAATATAATAATAATGTTGTTCCTCATGGGCTGGGCTTTATTTAATATGACTATTGTAAGTTGTTGCAGAATGCTAATGTTGGACGTCCGCCAACTATTCATGATTTGACAGTTATCAAGCTATTTGGTTGTTTACCCATGGTTGAAAACCTGTCTATTTGTCTTAGATTGATGGCGGTAGGTAATATTATTATGATTCACTCGTGTAATTTTGATATAACTCGCTTATGGTTGGTTAATCTTGTGTTTGCTATGGTTCAAGGATTTTGCTCTAGGTAGGGTTCCAAAGAAGCTTCCAATTGCATTAGTTCACCTTAAATGCTTGTTTGTTAGAGACGCGTGTCCGCCAAATCTGAAAGACAGAATCCCTTGCCTTCTTTTCTTGATGAGAAGCTGCCCGAATATAGAGAAACTTAAGTTAAAAGTAAATCAAATAAATATGTATTCTTTTGTTTGTTACTTGTTTACAAATACATATACACTCACACAATTAATTCTCACACTTTTGGTTGCAGATCTATTACACTCTACGTTTCAGACCATGGACAGATCATTCGGATTTGTGGTTCCCACATTTGAATGAACTAGAGATTGAATTTTGGTCCAAGGGGTATTTTATGATGGATTTGTTGCGGCATATTTTGGCCAAGTCACCTGTGCTGAAGAAGGTGAAGATATTGCTTCGCCATAAGGTTTCTAAGGATGAAGAGTTGAATATGTTACGACGCTACTCGCGCTATGCGCATGCATCACCTGTCGTGGAAATTATTGTTGAAAACGGATTCGGATCTAAGTTTGATTGTTTTTAACCGCACTTAGCTTAAAAGGACCATGGATAGAAAAACATAATATTTATTAGGTTTATGTTCTGTGTTTGATCAACGTTGTATTTAAAACCTTTAATCATTGTTATTTGCATTTATGAATATGTATCACTTGCTGTTTATTTGAATATGTTATTTAAATAGTATTTGGGCTTTAGTATTGTTAAACCTAAACATAGTGTAGTGTTGCTGGCTGCTGCTATTATTATATATATATATATATATGGACCGCGATGATAATAACCGCTAAAAACTACCTCAACATTGAATCTTGGCCGTGTTAACTCGAATAACTGCCCTAACTTTTGATCTCAGCTATCCAAACCCAAAAAATAACTCAAGTTTACGCCATAGAATGAAAACATTTTATATTTGAGCCGACTCGTTTGTATCAGAACACAGTTTACGTTAAAAATGTAGGTAACTCGAATTTTTACTGTCAAACTAAAATGTTTTATATTTGATCCAACCCGTTTCCAAACAAAATTTACGTCAGAATCGTAGACTAAACAATATCATAAGTAAAAATAAGAATGGAAACGTTTTATATTTGACCAGAGTCATTTCAGAAAAATAACCCTATGTCGAAACGTGAATTTATATGGTTTACGTTGAAGCATGAATTTAATCAATCATGTAAGTAAAACGTAGACCAGTAAAAAAACATATATAAAAATTAATTTACATCGAAAAGTGATTTATACCAACACGTATACAATGATAACCGCGTCAAAATGTGTTATTTTTCCTTTAACGTAAATAATGAATATACGGTGGGTAAATTTGAAAAGTTAGAACTCAATGGGGGGTGAAAATGACATTTTATAAAGTTTTTAGAAAGTGTAGGGGCATAAATATCAATTTCTAAAGTTAAAGGGTTGTTTGTGTATTTTATCATAAACGCATGTAACTCGAATTTTTACTGTCGAATCAAAACATATTAGTTTTGCCTGACTCGTTTTTAACGAAATTTAACTCGATTTTATACCGAGACATCCACAAAAATAAAAACGTAAGAAAGTAGTTTTATGATAAACTTGAAACTTTACAATCTTGAGGGGATTAAAGTGACGTTTGCAAAGCTAGAGGGTTATTTTTGACATTATAGTGAAGTTTGGGGATAGAATGGGTTATATGTTAAAAGCTCGAGAGTTAAAAAAAGTTAAAAAGTAAAATGGTCATTTTTGTAAACTTAAAAGGTAAGGGGTAATTTCTGTTAAGATTGAAAATTAGTTTTATAAAATTGAAAATTTAAAAAGTAAAATTTGTTATTTGAAAAAGTTGAAGGTGATTACTTAAAAAGCATGGTCCACCGACCATGCTTTTTAAGTGCGTATATAATTAGAAATTGATTCAGAATGGTACATATTCATCTCGTTAGCTCAAGTCAACAACAATTGTCTGTAAAACTATAACCTTCCTTTTTCCTCATCTTTCCACAGTTGCAAAGTCATTATTATAGAACTCATAATCGCCCTTGTTCGATGGTTGAAACTGACAAAGCTCATAGTTAAACTCATAATCGCTCTTCTTTTTCCTCTATTTTGGTATGACCGCCGACCGCAGTAACTGGCCACTGGTTGGGTGGAATCTACCGTCAGATCTCGTTTTATGTATATATTGTTTTCTCTCTCCTTATGAGGTGTCGGAACTGTTGGTGGTTGTATACATCAAGAAGAAAGTGAAGGAAGGAAATATGGATATACATTACTTGTACACACAACAACAAAGATCATAAAAAACGGAGAAAAAAACGACCAAATTAATGAGCGTTTTATTATTTTTCCAACGAGTACAATCGTGCTATATAAAATACGGAGAAAAAAACGACCAAATTAACGAGCGTTTTATTATTTTTTTGAACGAGTACCACAATGCTATATAAAAAACGGAGAAAAAAAAACGACTATTTTTTGTGGGGTTTTGTTCATACAGGAAAAAAACAAAGTGTGGAGGTTATTCATTAATCATGTATAGGCAAGTCATTAATTATGTTCAAACCAGTAAATATGAATTCTATTTACCACATGTGTTAGCATTGGAGTTGTACATCATTTTAGATTAGGTTTTAATATTAGAGTTATACATTGTTTAAGGTTAGACGTTAACATTGGAGATACGTTATTAATTGTAGTAGGTTAGGTGCCACCCGAAGCTTTTCTGCATGTAACATGTAAAATTGATATGTCATATTAGATTTCTCAACTCGGGACGCTCCCAGGGTATAAATTTAATATTAATAATAAAAGGGATGGGTTCTCCCCATACCCTTGGATTGTCCTCAAACCACCCCCCAGCTTATGTGGCCCCCATACCCGATAGTGTTAGGGACGGGCCGTGTGGGGGCTGATGTGTAGTTTCTCAAACCTATGGATCATTAGTGAAAGTTCGACAGACTATTGAAGAATTTTAGAAAGAAGCCCTAATAAATAATAAGGTAATAGAATTAGGGGTTTTTTACATATTTCCTCTTGCTAAGTTGCCTTATTACATATTTACCCAACCCATAAAATCAATTACATATTTTCCCTTCTTAAACCATATACATTACATATTTATCCTTTTTATTAATATTACTATTTTACCCTTAAAAATTTATTAAACGAATATTTACATAATAATTTCAGTTTCTAATATCGTAAATTACATATTTATTTCAATTCTTCTCAGCCAAATCAATACCATAACCAGACGATTGAAACTACCATCTATTCATGGATCAAATTCAATCCATTTAACTAGACCATAACATGAGAGTGGATAAAACAAAAAAAAAAAAAACAAATTAAAACTATATCTATTATATTAATATCCATCACTTGACAATAAAAGAAAATATGTGGTCTACATGAGTGCAGTATGCATGCAGTAGAATCCAAAAGAAATAAATCAAAATTAAAAAATATTCAAACACCAAAAAAGGACCTATCGCCGTCAAACAGTATCATATATGTTGCCACCCACATAATATGTTGAAGAATGGTTGTGCCGTCAAAGGAAATCAGGTTTGTCTTTGAACTCTTTTTGGTTAGGTTTTTTTTTTTTCTGAGTCAAAGGAAATCATCATCATTGGTAAATCTGAATCAAACATAGATAACGAAATCATAATCATTGAAAAAAACCCAAAGATGTATGGATTCCAATTCTCGAGAAAGAATTGTTTAGTAAAAGAACTGATCCAATACTTGGTATTAATTCCACAGACCTAACGAGTTTATACATGAGGAGGATATTGCTACTTTTTTTTTTTTTTTTTTTCCAACTTTCAACCCAAAGATGTGAGTGAAATTGATGTTGAATGAAACTTGAATCTTGATAACTTTGTATTTTATTATGTGACATGACTCAAACCGACCACACCGAGTTGTTAGAAATCTGAGCCCACGGCTGTGCGGAAGACTTGGATTTATGATTAGTTGAAGAAGCTCTTTTTTTTAATTGTTTTTAAATACTCTTTTGGTCCTATAATCACCAAACATAAGAATGAAATTTCCTAACTTTTTCTTTGAATTGTTTTACTAGGCATTCAACAAGAATAGTTCAGTTCAGTTCAGTTCAGATATGATGAACAAGCTTCCTGAACCCATAATAGAAATCATCTTAAGTCTTCTACAAACAAAAGAGGCAGCAAGAACAAGTATTCTTTCTAAGGAATGGAAGCACCACTGGACCAAACTTCCAAAACTTGCATTTGTTGAACATAATAATGCGGTGGTTATAGCATCAGCATCAAGGGATTATGATTGGCGTAAACTTATAAACCAAGTTATTTCAACACACCAAGCTCCATTACATGACTTTTCCCTCTCACTGCATGCACAGGCCCAACCCTCCTGTGTTGAACTTGACCATATCATGCATTCTTTATCAGCAAACAACAACGCCACCCTCACGAAGCTAACACTCGACATGTGTGGCTACTATTTGTTACCTCAATCTCTATTCTCCTACCCTAACTTAACGCATTTGTCTCTTCGTTGTTGTCGTCTTCCTGATGATGTTCGACTAGCAGTCCATGGATTCAGTAGCCTTACTTACTTATACATGGGAGATGTAATCATCTCTAAAACAATGCTTATACTTTTCCTATCTAATTCCCCCTTACTTAAGATTGTCACTCTCGTAAGTAAGTTCTTACTACAATATAATAATAATATTGTTCCTCGTCCGCTTTATCTGATATGACTATTGTAAGTTGTTGCAGAATGCTAATGTTGGACGTCCGCCAACTATTCATGATTTTACACTTATCAAGCTATTTGGTTGTTTACCCATGGTTGAAAACCTGTCTATTTGTCTTAGATTGATGGCGGTAGGTAATATTATTATGATTCACTCGTGTAATTTTGATATAACTTGCTTATGGTTGGTTAATCTTGTGTTTGCTATGGTTCAAGGATTTTGCTCTAGGTAGGGTTCCAAAGAAGCTTCCAATTGCATTAGTCCACCTTAAATGCTTGTTTGTTAGAGACGCGTGTCCGCCAAATCTGAAAGACAGAATCCCTTGCCTTCTTTTCTTGATGAGAAGCTGCCCAAATATGGAGAAACTTAAGTTAAAAGTAAATAAAATAAATATGTATTCTCTTGTTTGTTACTTTGTTTACAAATACATATACACTCACACAATTAATACTCACACTTGTTGCAGATCTATTACACTCTACGTTTCAGGCCATGGACAGATCATTCGGATTTGTGGTTCCCGCATTTGAATGAACTAGAGATTGAATTTTGGTCCAAGGGGTATTTTATGTTGGATTTGTTGCGGCATATTTTGGCCAAGTCACCTGTGCTGAAGAAGGTGAAGATATTGCTTCGCCATAAGGTTTCTAAGGATGAAGAGTTGAATATGTTACGACGCTACTCGCGCTATGCACATGCATCACCTGTTGTGGAAATTATTGTTGAAAACGGATTCGGATCTAAGTTTGATTGTTTTTAACCGCAGTTAGCTTAAAAGGACCATGGATAGAAAAACATAATATTTATTAGGTTTATGTTCTGTGTTTGATCAACGTTGTATTTAAAACCTTTAATCATTGTTATTTGCATTTATGAATATGTATCACTTGCTGTTTATTTGAATATGTTATTTGAATAGTATTTGGGCTTTAGCATTGTTAAACCTAAACATAGTGTAGTGCTGTTGGGAGAAGTTAGTATTGGTGACATTCTTCACTTTATCATACATTGCATCACATGTTTTTGACATTATTATTGATGCAGTTTGATGCTTTATTGATTTAGATCCTTATGATACTATAAAAATAAAAATATAAGGAGATGGACACATCAACTGTAAGTGCACTTATTTCTTTCTCTTTTGGACCAATTATGCTCAGTTTAGGCTGATTGACCTTCCCATTATACATTTTGAGACAGTTTAATTCTGCATCACTCAACAGATACGTAGCTCGTGGTTATAGTTTGGTAATGGTGCTACCTTTGGAGACGGTTCGTTGAGCTACTGTTGATTTTTATTACAAGTGTTGAACTGGGCGATTGAGCGGGCTGTATAACCGGTCAAGCGGACAACTTTTTAGTTTTTATATAAATAATAAGTGTAACAAATTTGATTACAAAGTGGATTGAGGGTTTATGCATCAAAAATGCTCTTTTGAGGCTTTCAACCCGATTGACATGAATCTTTTTAGCTATTTTAAATTTAGGAGCTTGTATCTATAAAATTAGACTTAATGGGACTTCAAAGTTTTGAACCCGTTTGACCCGTTACCATTTTTTAGCTTAATGTTTTGATTTGACCCGTTTGAGATAATATACAACTTGACAAGACACAGCGAGTGATTATCTTCACATGATTCGCATAATAAATGCTAATGAAATTACAGATGGCGTTCGTTCGTATAAGAGATTATGCTTGCTTGAGCATAAGAATATCACATAAAAGGTTTGTTCAATCCCTTCTGAATGAATCAAGAAGATATGCATATACACACGCCAAACATACATATGCACATATGCATGTAAATCAGTAAATCACTCGACTGGACTGTCTACTAGGTGAAAATAATAAAGCTCATAATTAGCAGATTTGTATGTCTATTACAATCAATATATCAAAAAAAAAAATTCATAGTTACCTTTCTCATTGATAATTATAAGAACAAAGATGGAAAAATAGGCGGGTCAGACAAGTTGTGTAACGGGTCATGATAGGTTCTGGTTGAAACATGTCATCTTTTAGTGTGGGTTGGGTTATGGGTCAACGCGGGTCATGTTGAAACACATCTTTTTCTTGAGTTGGGGTTCCAATACTAAAGGGATTTATGAAAATAATTAAATTGTATCACATTACCATTGTCTGGACGGACCCTTACTACATACTGATGTTGTATATGTTGAGAATAAATCCCAATTAGTGCCACTGCTGTCAAACTGTTGGTTATAGAGTCCAATTGTTTTTGTTTTTATATACTTTAGAGTGACATATTGGATTTTATGATGTAGTGTCCATTAGTCATGTGAATTTTGTTCTAAATAATAATTTAACACAAAAACATACAGAGAAATGTATTTTGATTTTTCTTCCTAGAAAGCTATGGAATGTACCACCAATTATATTTATGAAGTGCATAGACATTTAAACAGTGTATGATTTATTTTCTAGGTTTATTGGCATGGATTGTTCCTAACATAAAATGATTTTTTTTAGTGTAGTGCAATATTAGTTGTTATTGTTTTTAATCCAACATTTCTCTTTTTGACTTATAATAATCTCACCTGAGTTTTTACCTTACACCAGTCCCACATTTCATACATTTTGCTCTCAACGCCCCCCCCCCCCCCCCCCCCCGTTAACTCTCACTAACGCCGTTAGCTCAAACTCACAATTCTAGGCGATTATTCATTGGCTTTGAAAGAGGTAATTGAGACGATGAAATTGGTATGTTCAAATGCAGAACTGAGCATGGTTCGATGGTTTAATCGTCGGTTCCGGTCATCCCATCCGAGGAGAACATCAACCTACAACTGACGAATCATGATTGTTTCTGCAATTGAACATACCAATATCATCATCTCGATTCCCGCTTTCAAATCCCATGAATAATTGCCTAGAATTGTGAGTTTCATCTAACGACATTAGTGTCCATTGATTGCAAAATGTCTAAAATGTGGGACTGGTGGAGGGAAAAAACTCATGTGAGATTATTATCGGCCAAAAAGAGAAAGGTTGGATTATTATCGGGCAGCAATCCTGCTCTGCACCTGCAGCCACCATCATAAATAATGTTTTCAAAACCGGACCAGATATCACACCACTTTTTTACGGAGTCACTAATTCAACCAGTTAAACCTGGACGATTCGAGGGACAAGGTCTATTGAGTTCTTAATAATTAAACTTTTTATAAGTTAGTTGAATAAGTTCTGTTTCCGTAACAAAATTTTCCCTCCACTTTGTTTTTTTACCTCTTTTTATATTTTTTTTTAATATTTAAATCGTTATTAGATAATATAATAAGAAATAACATACATAATAACTCTAAAAAACGATCTGATGCATTTATAAAAAAAATCGAAACTAACATTAGTAATATATGACGGACAAGGTGTGCTGGTTGCTTTGTTCCATGTATGACGTACTAAGGTTGACGCCCGTATTCGTACTTCGGGTTTCTTTGTTCCACGTATGAGGTTGAACCCCGTATACGTACTCCGATTGCTTTGCTCAACATATACAGGTTGACCGTCAAAGACGAACTCCTGAAACAACCTAATGGTTAGCCTTTGTTAAATCTAAATGCAAAAGTAATAAATAGATGTTCTGCCTCGTTCAGACATGGCGACATCGCTCTTTCATGACAAATGTAAACATGAAATGTAATTTTACCACTTTTGCACCCCATATAGATTACAACCTTTTTCTCTTTCCTAAAGCCAAACCAGACGATAACATCTATACGTCATGTTCCTATACATGACATATATAGTATGAGGTATAGCTGGTCTCAGACCAGTCAGTCACAACCCTATATGCTACAAATACTGATCATAACACTCGGTCACTCGCTGTCTAGCTTAGTGTTTTGTTAAAACCATACAAAAATTATAATTTTGAGTAGGGATGAGCTCGGTACCGAACCAATACCAAAAACATACGGTACGATATCAGTATTTTAAGGTAAAATACCGCTACCGAACCGATACCGATTGTTACCAAAACTTGATACCGGGTTGGTACCGAAAATGAACCGGTATCAAGATCAGTTCAATATCGATATTTTCAGTATTTAATACCGAAATGCTCATCCCTGGTTTTTTTTTGGGTAACGTTGCAACAACCCATTCTAACGTGGTTCCAAATTGGCCGACCCGACCCGACCCGACCCCCTTTTTATCTATCGTTTCAAGTTCACCACAAGACACGTATCATCTGCTAACTAACAGTCATGGACCAGAAGCCACGTATTATTGTTCCTTTTCCTTGA